>CAWUFW010007068.1:600000-1058289 GCA_963921515.1 Calotriton arnoldi
GAATTGGCGGCAGTGAAGGGTGCATTCTATGCCCTTGGCAGGATCCCACACGTTGTTGGTGCCATTGATTGCACACATGTTGGCCTTGTTCCACCACAGGCCACTGAGCAGCTGTACCGCAACCGGAAGCACACGCACTCCCTGAATGTGCAAGTGGTGTGCCTTGCGGACATGGTCATTTCCCACGTGTGTGCAAAGTTCCCAGACTCTGCCCATGACGCTCACATAATGCGCAACAGCATCTTGCCACGACTGATGACCAATCTGCAACAGGACCGTGGCTGGATTGTGGGTGAGTATGTGGAGTAGTGTAGCGTGCTGGCTGTGCGATGCTGTCTTCTGTCCAGTTGGAATTGCAACGGTTCTCTGTGTCCCTCACACCCAGGTGACTCGGCGTACCCGAATGGGCCCTGGCTGCTCAGTCCATTAAGGAATCCTCGGACCCCAGCAGACGATCGCTACAATGAGGCACATGGGAGGACCAGACGTGTGGTCGAGCGTACCTTTGGCCTCCTCAAGTCCAGGTTCAGGTGCCTGGACCGCACCGGGGGGGCGCTGGCGTACTCCCCACAGAAGGTGTGCCAGATAGTGGTGGCTTGCTGCATGCTGCACAATCTGGCCATTCGGAAGCAGATCCCCCTAATTGTGGATGACGGAGATCAACCAGGGCCCCAGCCCGCAGACCAGGACAGCTCGAGTGAGGAAGACAGCGGTGAGGAGGAAGCTGTGAATGTGCGTCAGCAGCTCATCGCCCGCTACTTCACTTGACGGTGAGTGTCCATGTACGACGGCTGATGTAGCTGTAGCTGTGCAGGTGTATGTGTGCTCTGTTACGGGGGCCTTTTGTTCACTGTGTGCTGTGTGTCAATGCTCCATGTCCAGGTTTGTATGCCACTGACGGTGGCTGTGGCATTGTGCCCTATTGCTCTGTGCGATGTGTGTACATTGCTTGTAGTTGTTGACATGTACTGTGTGATGGGTGTGTGACACACTCATTGAATGTGCTCCTGTTCTGTCTCCTACCCCTAGGTCCCTACAGCCCCTCCTGTCCCATCGCCATGCCACACATCAGATGCTTTTCAGCTCAAGGTGGCCGTTGATCATCGTACAATAAAAACACAGTGCACAGACAGCAGTTTGTGTAAAAGGTGCATTTATTATCAGATGTGACATGTCATTGTGTGCAAGGTGATGACATGTGTGTTGCGTCCAGTGACAATGGGCTGTCGGCCATGGCTGCGTGATGCTCAGGGTGTACCCACTAGTTCTATGTCCCTAGTCCAACAGACACATGCCATTCAGATGGCTGTGTGTGATCGGATCGTAGTCCAAGTCAATGCAGTGGGTGGTCAAGGATGGCTGGCTGCCTCACTGGCGTCTGGAGCGTGCGAAGTCCTCCCGGGACATCTGTTTCCACTTCGGACGGCCCCTTCCACGTTTGGGAGGGGGGGGGGTGTGGTGGCGAGCTGCTGGTGGTGGGTGAGGTCTTCTCACTGGCCACTGGCTGTGGACGCAGGGGGACTGGACACTGCTGCTCGACCCTGCGCCACAGCAGGTGGTGGCGGAGGTGGTGTTGCTGTCCCTGCCTGTGACCTCACCGCCACCACCAGCTGGCCCATGAGGGCCACGAGTTGGTCCATATGGGCGTCCATGGACCTCAACACCCCCAGGACCTCCCGCGTGTCTGAAGCAGACCTGGCCCAATGTCCTTGGGCCTCTTCATAGGCCCCAAGGACTCTGGCCATTTGAGGCAGGGCATGGCTCCCAGGGGAGGCTGGCGTTTGCCTGACCCTGCTCCTCCTACCAGTCCTGCTGCCACCGGCCTGCCCACTAGCCACATTGCTCACCACGGTCCTCGCCCTGGCTCCCAGGGTGGACCCAGTCGGCCGGACCACCACTTGCGCTGGGGCTGGGGCCAGCGAAGACGTGGTGGTGGTCGCGGCGGTGGTGGTTGGTGCGGCGATGGTGGTGGTTGCGGCAGTGGTAGTGGCCGCAATGACCGTGGGTGTGGCCGCAATGACCGTGGGTGTGGCCGCAACGACAGTGGGAGTGGCCGCTACGACAGTGGCTGCAGGGGGCTGTGAATGTTCAACAGCCCTGGATGATGGGTTGGTGGGTAGGAGGGGGCCTGGGGAGCGGCTGGGCCCTGCCACACCAGATGGGCCTGCTGGGTGGTCCGTGTCCGAGGAGGAGGACAGATCCTCCACATCCGTGTGTCCTTGTTAGGGGCTTGCAGGCTGGCTGTGCTGGCTGCTGTCTCCATCCCCAGCAACCAGCAGTTCGTCACCTGTGGGGAGAATGAGATTTGTTATTGTGTTGCACCTGGCGAAGTATGTATTGGTCGTCTGACATTCACAGTTCGTGCAATTTCGTACACGGGTTTCCCGGAGGCGTGTGTGTGGCTGTACCATTTGTAGTTGTGTGTGTTTGGCAATGGGACTGTGTGCTGTGCACATGTGGCATGGGATGGATTGGCAATGCCGATGGGTGTGTCGCTGTGCTCCTACTTCTTGTGGCTCTGGTGTATGCGGGCTCCAGGCCCATCGTGGAGCTGGTCTGTACTTTGCTATTGGGGTTCAGATGGTACGCTTAGAAACGCATATGGCAGAATGGGGGTCAGGCCCCTGTAACGCATTTGAGATGAACTATGCTTTTGGGGTACATATTGTGAGCCATGGGTGCAGAACGTGACATGTGTCGTGGCGACATGACAGTGCATGGTCTGAGGTGTGTGTATGTCTGACATACCCGGCATATTTGCTGTCTGTTGTGATTTCTGGCCATGACATTGTACGCATTGTTATGAGTGAGTGATGGTTGTGTGCCACCCGACGTATTGCAGATGGTCCAGATCCTTGGTGTGCGTGCTGCCCTGTGCCATGTGCATCAATGCAGTGCTCGGGGGGGTGTGGCCCATGTTGTGTGTTGTTGCTCACAGTGTGACGTGCGCTTCATTGACTTCTGGCACATGATTTGTCATGGGCATGTTTCTTTGCGTGACTACTGTATGTGGACCAGCTGTTCGGATGACATGCCTTTCATGTGACTGGGGCTGACGGATGAGATGGATGGTATGTTGTATGTGCATTGTGTGTCTGTGTGTTAGATGGGTTCAGTGGTGTTCGTGTGCATTCATGTTGTTCCACTCTGTTACGTCTAGTGTGGTTTGGCGTACATGGGCGTAGTTGTAGGGTGTGTGCTTGACAGGCAGTAGGGGCTACATGGGCAGGACTTCAATGGTGTTTCGGTTGTGTGTGATGGGTTGCGCAGTGGCTGCCGTGTGGTACTGTATTCAGTGTGACTTGTGCATGCAGACGTGGCTCCTTGGGTGTTGCTGTGTCTGTGATGGGTCATGTGGGGTGTGAGTCTGTGGTTCATGTCCGTGTGCACATTGTTCACTTGTTCGTGACAGTGAGCAGTGCTGCGTGTTCGTCTGCTACGTGACATGTCCCATGTGTTGGTCGTGATACAGACCTCATGCCTCCAGTAATCCAGCCCTGTCCAGTTTCCCACCTGCAGGTTGTTTCTAGCGTGCACTGAACTGGATGCCACATGGTTCTGGGCGGGGGGTGCTCCATGTTGCAGGTCTGTGGGGGTGGGGGCGGTGTTGTGGGTCGTGGTGATGGCTGGACACCCACTGACACCGATTGTTGTGGGCCGTGATGTCTACCTTTCGGCTGTCGGTGTGCACTGCAGTGGCTGACACGTGGGTGTGGGGTGTGGGGTGTGCTCCTCCTTGCTGCGCTGTGGGACTGGGGGCCTGGTGTGTGTTGTACTTCAGCTGTGCCCCCTCCCACCCACTGCCTTTGTGTTGCGGCTACTTACCTGTTACTTGTCGGTTAGTGCAGCTATGGCGGACACATGGGTGTGGGGGGTGCTCGTTGTGGCGCTTCTGGCGTACTTGGGGACCTGTTGGTGGTTACGTGGCTGGCTGAGTGTACACATGCCCCCACGTATTTTTCAGTCGTTAGGTTTGGGCTGTGTGTGGTGGTGTCTGTTGCATGTGTGTGTGAGGTGTAGTGTATTATGTACTGGTAATGGGGGTGTTTGTCCCTCGGAGCTGTGGCATGGTGGTAGTGCATGTGAGTACATAGCGGTGTGCTGGTATACATTAGTTTGTACTTACCAGCCTCCACTCCCCTGTTAATCCGGTGAGGATCTCCGGATGGATGATGATTCGCACCTTCTCCTCCCACGCTTTGAAGGTCTTGTATAGCGCGGGATTCCCTCCGCCAGTCATGGCAGCCAGCTCTCTATTTTTGCTCTCCTTCTTCTTGACCAGGCTTTTGACGTCGTTCCACCGTTTGTTGATTTCTCCTCTGTTTCTGGGTACGGTCCCGACTGCATTGACCTGGTCTACGATCCGGTTCCACATTCTGTTTCTGGTGGCTAGTGGTGTGTGCTGGACCAGGTTTCCATAGATTTGTGGGTGCACCTTGATGATCTCGTCGACCATGACCGTCAGCTCAGTGGGCGTGAACTTGGGCATTCTGTGTGCTGCCATGGTGTTTGTGGTGCTGGTGCGGTGTGTGTTATGTGATGTGCAGGGGTTTGTGGTGCTGGTGTTTGGTGGTGGTGCTGCTGCTGCTGGTGGTGGGTGTGATGTGTGCGTTTCTGTGGTGTGCTGCTGTCCTTGCTGTGTCACTGTGTCCTCTCCTCTCCTCTCGTCTCCTCTCTGGTTTGCAATGTTGCAAGGGGTTGTGGTCTGTGATGGTGCTGCTTTTGTACTTTCTATGTGGGTGTGTCCGGATGGTCTGTTGTTTTCAGGTGTGTTGTGTCTGGTGTTCTGGGCTTTGTAGTTTTTGTTTGTCCAGGGGGGGTGTGTTTTCGGGATGTGTACTGTGTTTGAGTATTTGTGCGTGGGTTGCGGTGTGGACTTGTTGGCCATGTTGTGTGCATTTGTTTTGGTCCGCGGATGGTTTCTGTGCAGGGACGTGGCCGCCATGGCTTCTGCTGTGTCCATTTTCATCGGCGTTGTTTGCGCTCGCGGGCGGTGTATTTGTTGTTTTTCCGCGCTCATGGCGGTGCGATCGTAATTTCACGTGCGGTGTCTAGGCCGTGGGGGCGGGCGGTTTTGTGTTGTCGTGCGTGTTTCCGTCCGTTGCGGGCGGTTTGACTCCGACTGGGACGAGGGCGGGCGGTATTTTGTGTGTTTTTTGCGCCTCCGGCGGTTTTCGGTTCGCGGCATCGTAATTGCTCGGTCGGTATTCAGACGGTGTAGGCGGGCGGATTTTTACCACTGTAGTTGTTGGCGGATTTTTTTCCGTCCGACATCGTAATGGGCCCCTTAGTGTTTTATTTACTGGGATATTTGAATTATGTGTGTGTTTGTATTAGATAAGTGAAGTGTTTCATGTTGTTTGCTTTTTGTTTTGCAGGTAATAACAATTACAAATTATTTGTAATATATATTTTACTAACACATTTTGAACATATTGTTGCATACACTTTTTCATTATATATGTTATACAAATACATTTGTAACAGCAGAAGAAATTTACGTCATAACATTTTCTTACTTTTTGCCTTTAAATGTATATCATTTTTGTAATAATTATAAACATTTTGCAGTGTACTTTTTATTTATATATTTTCATCACATACATGTTTCTTCTTTTTTAATACGTTACATATTTTTTCAGATATGCATTTTTTCACAAGTACATTGGATGTAAACAGTATTTACATATATTTTTATATATGAATTAGTACTATTGTTTATAATGTGCATTTTGATAGAACGTTTTTAATATTTAAGTTACATGTACATTGGTATTGTTTTGTTATATGTTTTATATATACACATATTTTATACATTTAGGGCCTGATTCAGATATTGGCGGATTGAGTCCTGCCATGGTTTTTTGGCGGCCTTACCGACCGCCAGTTTGGCGGTCCTCTTGCCCTATTCAGATGTTAGCGGGTCCATAGACAGAAGACCACTGCGGTCCCAACGTCACTGCCAGGAAATCTCTACTGCTTTGACAGTGGGATAGGCAACAACAGCTGCCAGAGGGAGGACCACCATTTTCCCCGCCTGGTCAATCACGAAATGCCTTCCCACCGACATGGCTGTGGTGGTAAACCTCCACACCTGAGTTGGCGGAATGGACGGGATGTAAGGCAAACTCACCTTTTCTCACTTTCACACTTCCTATTCCACCAAGGATCTGATCTTCCAAGTGCTGCCGCTCCTGCTTGATAATGCATAAAACCATCACCGTCGTGGACTCAATCGATGGGAAGCACCACTTTTACCTCTTACCTTTGACTTGTCTGTTAACATATGCACAAGAAATAGCATATCAATGTGCAATGCGCATGTCTGTAATGTTGACGTTTAGGAAATTTAAAGAAACATCTGTATGATCACATTGTATGTATATAAATTTGGTGCAAACTGCCTTAATAAAAGGACACCTGCACAAAAAAGGATACCCGAATAAAAAGCAAAAAGTCACCATACAGGTGTGTTTAAAGACATTCCTAAAATTCCCACATCAAAAACATATGCAACACACATCATAGGGATTAGTGCAATGTAACACGATGCAGAAATTGCACTAGACAAGGTTTAACTTTGACCTTTGAAATTAACTGTAAAATCAATGCCATTCACAAATTAGAAGTGTTCAACATATTCATCCATGTAAAATTTCTCCTTGTCTAGTGCAAGTCCTCTACTGTATCCAATTTCAGTAGTCACAAAATATTTCATACTGATCAGTAAGCAAGGTGAAACAAACACACCTGTAGTAACACATTCAAATAATATTTGTAACATCAATTAGTTGGAGCAAGTGGCCATAACTATGATGAATGCCTGCACCTAAATTCAAACGACCATCACATTCTATGTTAACCAGTGTATGCACTTAACAAAGTAGACATCAAAAAAATCAGTTGTATCACCTGCCATCATGGTAAAGGAAATTAAGTACTTCACACTTTACTCATAAAATTTCTAGCCATTAAACCATTGCCAAGGAAAAATAATGCCAGGACTAATTTGGGGAAAACAAAAACGTATGGTTTGATTACACAAAATGAGATAAGTCTCTCAAAATTACAAGTAAGTCAAATGGCAGTCCATAAACTGAAAGGTCTGTTGTGCAGTGCTAGCCTCCAAATACACTGCCAATGGGAACCTCCTCAGGAAGGGTCATCTAGTGGGCAGACCAGGCACCTCCAATATCTTACATGCAAGGGGGGGGTGATCTTGAGAGCGGGGGCCCTTGGGTTTGGGAGGGGGGTGGTTTTGGGATGTAGAAGGGGTGGGTTGGGGTGTGGAAGGAGTAGATTTGCATTTGGCAGCGTTGGTTTGAGATGTGGAAGGGGTGGGTTGGGATTTGGAAGGGGTAGATTTGAGTTTGGCAGGGATGGGTTGGGGTTTGGAAGGGGTTAGGGCAAGGGTAAAATGGACATCTTCAATGTGAAAATGGGTAGGGTGTTCGGGAGGGAGTTGGGTTTGTGAGGTAGAGGGAGTTGCAATGTTTGATGTGCATGTCTCTGTTGAGGGTGCAGGTGCCTGTGGGTCTGGTGTGTGGTGCACGTTTGGGTGTGTCTTGCATACTAGGTGTCTGTTTGCTTGAGTGTGGGCATTTGAGATTTGGGGTGTGTATTCTAAGGTGTGTGTGGATGGGTATGCTGTGGAGGTGCTGTGTGTGGTTGTGGTGCATGTGGGTGTGGTGGGGGTGGTGCATGTGTGTGTGCTGGCAGATGCGGTGTCTGTGGTTGTGCTGGTGGTGGGGGTGGTGCATGTGGGTGGTGGCGATGTGGTGTCTGTGGAGGTGCTGTGTAGGAGAGTAGGATCTGCTTCACATGGGTACCCCCACTTTTTGCTGATGCTTCACTGTTTTTCGACCTTAGTCTGGCTGGGGCCCTGCTAATCAGAACCCCAGCCTAGCTGCTTCCTCTTTAAAATGGTTTCCATGTGCCTTAGGCACATCTCTAATTGGAATCTGGAGTGCCCTTATAAGTCCCTAGTATATGGTATACTATGTACCAAGGGCATAGGTACCTCAGAGGCCTACCAGGGGCTGCAGCATGTATTATGCCACCCCTGGAAGGCCATCCAAAATGACACCACAGGTCTGCTACTGCAGCCTGGGTAAGGTGGTGCATGCACCCCTTACTGTGATATAGGTTACCTATATCACTACATACTTACACATATTATAAACCTATAAGTCACTCCTATGGCAGGCCTTATCAATCCTGAAGGCAGAGTGCTTGGTTCTTATGTGAGAAGGTGCCACTGCATGAGCAGGGCCCCTCTGCAGTGATCAGAGTCCATTCTCTGGTGCTGTTTGTAAATGCGGTTAAACCATATACTCTTAAGTGCATTATATCCTCGCGGTAGAATGCTAACTTTGGAATGACTGCATCAAAACATGTCGTGTTTGGTGTCAAACATCTTGGAATACTACCCCCCCGCCAGTCCTGGCGGCGGGGGTAGCATTCCACCCTTCTAGAGGGAGAGACATGTTCACACTGGTCTACCCGGTAACTTCTTTCTGAAGCCCCAGCATCACAAAATGGATGCTGCTGCCACAGACACAAGTCTGGCCTCCTGCTGCTGACCGAAACTCCGGCAGGGGAGGCCTGGACAATAGGTTTCCTGTCGCAAGGAGGTGTAACCACCGCCCCAGACAGGATAATGTGTATTGGGGCTGGGCGGGAGCACTCTCTGGGTGCTTTGAAGTCCTGCACTGGGGGCACATTTGGTGTCCCTGTGCATACCCCAGTTCAAACCGGATCAGGGGCTTCCAGCCCCTGCTTTGGCGCGAACTGGACAAAGGGAAAGGGGTGTAGCCACCCCTCTGCCCTGACCCACCCATAGGTGGGGCCACAGAGTAGTCCAACCCCTAAACTTAGTATAAGTATAGGAACCCAGTCCTTAGGACTTTAGATTATCCCTGGACGAAACTCTGATACAAAATCCTGGACCTTCGACGCTCTACTACAAGATTAGAGGACTGAAGAATCTCCCTTGGGGTCAAGGAGTGACTCCCCTGCTTGGCAGGCACCAAAGAAGCAATTGTCCGGTCTGCATCTCTGAAGCTCCCGTCGGACGCCGAAGTCTTTGCATCACCAGAGGTGGATTTCCAGACTTCCCGAGGCTGCCCTGAGTCCCCAGCAAAGATGAGGCCCGTAGCTGTCGTGGGTAACGTGGAACCGTGACCTCTGGACACCGAGCGCATTTGCAAGTGCATCCTCTTCCTGGACTCCCACGAAGTCGTGCTTTGGGCTCCAAGTAGCCCCAGCCTCCAGCACCAACTGCACCGAAGATCACTGGCCTCCACTCCACGAGTGTCCTGTGAGCCAGATCCACGTGCACCGTCTCGAGGCTCCTTCGCGGTCGCTAGCCCGTTGGCTAGTAGCCCTTCACGAAGGCCAATCCTTTTCTTCTTGGGCTCCCTGGTTGCTCCAGGCTTGCCCTCACTTACCCTTGCTGGGTGAGTTCCTCAGACCTTGCTGGTCTGCACCATCGTCATTCTTCACCTTCACCAAGACTTGCCGTTGCCAAGGCTTGTTGGGTCCAATCCGGTCGCCGACGCCTCAGCACTCGACAGACATTGTGTACCAGCCCGAATCCTGCTCCTGGTCGCCGACAACGCCTCCTGGACCTCGTGGCTGAAGAGTCAAGACGACCGTCAACGCACCTGAAGCACCCGACATCGGTGGGCATCTGCTCATCGCCTTCCTGGTCACTGGCTAGTGACCCAGACTCTGTCCCCTCTGCTTTCAGGTTCTTCAGATCTCCGATCCACTCTTGGATCCACCCGGACACTTTCCACTTGGTCGCCAGCAGCACTTTGCAGCAGATCGCCATTCAAATCGACGACGAAACCCGACCCCGAAAGGCACCTATGCACCCGGCTTCCCTGGGTGAGGTAACACGAGTACTCCGGTGCTCCCGTGGGTAGAGACTCTAGAAAGACCTAGTTCTCAAAGGGTTTGCTCCAAGTCCTCTTTTAAGTGTCCCTTTTCTTTAAATTTCTAATCGCGACTTTGCCCATAGAAGTTAACGGTGATTCGCGGTTGTGTTTACACACTGCACGCGTCCCCCGTGGGTCCCCTGTGTCACTACCTTGGGTGGTTCCTTGTGGTCCAAGCACTTCTACAGGCTCTAGGCCTAGTGTCTAGCTCAGTCGTGGTTCTTATACCACTTTATTGGTATATGGTTTGGTACGCCCCTAGGGCCCAAACGTGTATTTGTGCTATTACTGTGTTTAAATAACTTATAACTTGTGTACTTCGAACTCTAGCCTCATAAAGAGACTAGAGGGGTGTGTTTAGCAATAAATACATATATTTTGAATATATACCTGGTGTGGTGCTCTTTCATTTGGTCACTCAAGAGATTATAGACTGGTAAAACAAGCTGCTTTACATTCCTTCAAGACTTAGCCTGAAGGCTGCTCTCCATAGCTACCACTAGGATAGCTTTCAATAAAGGTTGTCTTTAACCTATCTCCAATAAGGGGTTGTTTGGACTGGTGCAAGGTGCCCACTATAATTAGTGGACAGCATATACCAGGCCAACTTCTCACATTGGTGTGCAGCGTGTGGGATTCCAGCTTGCTATTGTTTTACCAGATAATCTCAATTGAATTGATCAACTGAAAACCACTAAAGGTACCTAAGGTACATATAATCTAAGTTACTATACAGTAAGTTCTACTGAACTTAGAGTTGTGTGTTAAGGGATAGCACAACCCTTTCTACAACTCAAGAGAGTTTAGTAGGCCACACTAGAGTAGGTAGTGCATACACCACATCACACTAGTAATGTCTTTAAAGGCAGGACCTAAAGAATCCTTGCCAGAAGCCACTGGGCTTCCTCCCTCCAAGTATGATACACTCCCATTCTTGGAACTGAGAGCATTATGCAATCTGAGGAAATTAAGGACAGGCCAAAGTCCCACCACCCAACACCTTAGAGAGATGTTGGTGGCTTATGATCTCAGCAGGCCCTTAGGGACTGAAGGGGTAGGAGCAGAGGGTGGGGCAGAAGAAGAGGATGGGGAGGGGGGTAGCAATACCCTCAGCCCCCCCCTCTGGAGCTGACCAGGAAGGTGAAAATGACCTTGACCTGGATAACCCAATCCCTCCTGTGGAAGATGAGGGGGAGGATCTGGATGACCTCACCTTTGTCCCTCCAGGAAGGGTTGAGAGTGTGCCTAGAAGGGCTAGATCTCCTTCTCAGGAGTCTAACCACTCCAGCACCTCAGTAGGGACTTCTGTCTCTTCTCATAGGAGGGAATCCTCTCATGAGAGGAGAAAGAGACTGGTCCAGTATGAGGAGACTCAGCTGGAACTCAGAAAGCAGCAATTGGCTTTAGATAGGGAGTCCCTAGATCTCTTTAGAGAGAGAAAAAAGTTGGGACTAGAGTCCCATGGTGGCAGCCATATCCCTAGAGATAGGGAAAGGTCCTATGACCATAGGAACCTGAGCAAGATTGTCCCTCCCTACCAGAGTGGGGATGACATCCACAAATGGATAACTGCACTAGAGAGGGCCTGTAAAGTACAGAAGGTCCCTCAGGAGCAGTGGGCAGCAATCTTGTGGCTCTCCTTTGCAGACAAAGGTAGAGACAAGCTCCTCACTGTAAGAGAAGAGGATGCTGATAATTACAAGGTCTTGAAGAGTGCTCTTATTGATGGGTTTGGCCTAACCACTGAACAATACAGGTTAAAGTTAAGAGATGCCCAAAAAGCACAGACTCAAGACTGGGTAGACTATGTGGATTGTTCTGCTAAGGCTCTGGAAGGCTGGTTGATGGGCAGTAAGGTGTGTGACTTCTCAGGATTGTACAATCTGATAATGAGGGAGCAGATTCTTAATAACTGTCAAAATCAGCTGTTGCATCAGTACCTGGTGGACTCTGATCTGACCTCTCCCCAAGAATTGGGAAAGAAGGCAGACAAATGGGTCAGAACCAGGGTGAGGCAGAAGGTACAGAACCAAGGTGGTGACCCTAAGAAGCAAGATTCTAAGAACTCTGATAAGGGTGGGGAGAAGGGTAAAGACCAGAAGTCTTCACAAGGGCCCCAAAAATCTTCTTCAGGTGGGGATTCACAGTCTAATAAAGGGAAAGGCCAAAAGAAACCATGGTGCAAGGTCTGTAAGCAAAAGATCCACTGGACTAGTGATTGCACCAAGTCCAAAGACTCTAATCCAGCACCCACCAATGCCCCTAAGGCACCTGTTCCCCCTAGTTCAGTTACAGTTGGTGGGAGTGCTCCAGCCAAGGGTTTAGTAGGGTTCACCCTGGGTACTGAAGTGGGCTCTGACCTAGTCAGAGAACTCACTCAGGCTGTGTTAGTCTGTGATGGAGGCATGGATGTGACCTCCTCTGTGAGTCCCAGTAATCTGGGCAAGTACAGACAACAGCCTTTAATCAATGGAAAAGAGGCTTTGGCATTTAGGGACACAGGGGCAAGTGTCACAATGGTGACACAAGACCTTGTGGATCCTGGGCAAGTTATACTTGGTGAGATGTACCAAGTGACCAATGCTAGCAACGTCAGAACAGACCATACTCTGGCAGTTGTTAACTTCTCCTGGGGAGGGGTAACTGGCCTTAAGAAGGTTGTGGTAAGTGCAAACCTACCAGTCGAATGCTTGCTTGGCAATGACTTAGAAACTTCAGCTTGGGCAGAAGTGGAGCTCAGGACTCATGCAGAAATGCTGGGCATCTCTGCAGATGTGTTTGCTGTGACCAGGTCACAGGCCAAAATGTCTAAAACTGAACAGGACTTGGATTCTGGAATAATGGACCAAGTGCCTTCCAAGAGGAGGAGTAGTAGGGTAAAGGCAGTGCCTTCCCCCTTGGCTCAGAAGGAGGATCAGTCCCTTGAGGGGGATGATCTCAGTCCTGAGGAAGGAACTGTCCCAGAGGAGCTTGAACCTGACCAGGTTGAGTTCTTGGGGACAGGGGGACCTTCCAGCGCAGATCTGAACCAGGAGCAGCAGAGCTGCCCCTCTCTTGAACCCCTCAGACAGCAAGCTGCTGCTGAGGCTGCTGGGAAAGCTAGTGGTCCCCATAGAGTGTATTGGGATGATGGACTCCTATACTCAGAGTGTAGAGACCCCAAGCCTGGTGCCACCAGGAGGTTGGTTATACCTCTAAAGTTCAGGGGCTTTCTATTGACCCTAGCCCATGATATTCCCTTAGCAGGTCACCTGGGCCAGAACAAGACTTGGGACAGAATTGTCCCTCACTTTCACTGGCCCCACATGTCTGAAGACACCAAGGAGTTTTGTCGCTCCTGTGTAACCTGCCAGGCCAGTGGCAAGGCAGGTGGCACTACAAAGGCCCCCTGATACCACTACCTGTGGTGGGGGTGCCCTTTGAAAGAGTGGGGATTGATATTGTTGGTCCCATGGATCCCCAAACAGCATCTGGGCACAGGTTTATCCTGGTGGTAGTGGATCATGCCACCAGGTACCCAGAGGCAATTCCCCTTAGGACCACTACGGCACCTGTGGTGGCAAGAGCCCTCCTGGGAGTTTTCTCAAGAGTGGGCTTTCCTAAGGAGGTTGTATCAGACAGGGGTGCAAACTTTATGTCTGGTTACTTAAAAGCAATGTGGAAGGAGTGTGGAGTGACTTACAAGTTCACCACACCCTATCACCCACAATGCAATGGTTTAGTTGAGAGATTCAACAAAACCTTGAAGGGCATGATTAAAGGGCTCCCAGAAAAGCTTAGGCGAAGATGGGACATACTCTTGCCCTGCCTTTTATTTGCATACAGGGAGGTGCCTCAAAAGGGGTTGGCTACAGCCCTTTTGAACTTTTGTTTGGTCACCCTGTCAGGGGTCCATTGTGCTTGGTGAAGGAAGGATGGGAGTTACCTCTCAAGCCCCCAAAGCAAGACATAGTGGACTACGTACTTGGTCTCCGCTCCCGGATGGCTGAGTATATGAAAAAGGCAACTAAAAACCTTGAGGCTAGCCAGGAACTTCAAAAAGCTTGGCATGACCAACAGGCTGTACTGACTGTTTACCAGCCAGGACAGAAGGTGTGGGTGTTGGAGCCAGTGGCCCCAGCAGCTCTCCAAGACAAATGGAGTGGACCCCACACTATTGTTGAACAGAAGGGTGAGGTAACCTACTTAGTAGACCTAGGAACACCCAGGAGTCCCCACAGGGTTCTCCATGTCAACAGGTTAAAACCATATGTGGACAGGGCAGACATGGGCTTGCTCATGGCTACTGATGAAGGGCAGGAGGAAGAGAGTGACCCACTCCCTGACCTGCTCTCACAGAACCCTGACGATGGGTCAGTAGATGGTGTAGCCTTGGCAGGCAGCCGCACTACCCAGCAACAAACTGATTGTAGACAGGTGCTCAACCAGTTTAGACATATGTTTTCACTGACACCCAGTCAGACTACCTGGTGCACTCATGAAGTGGACACTGGGGACAGTCTGCCTATTAAAAATAATATTTATAGGCAACCTGACCATGTCAGGGACTGTATCAGGACTGAAGTCCAGAAAATGTTGGATTTGGGAGTTATTGAACCCTCAGATAGCCCTTGGGCTAGTCCAGTGGTCCTTGTGCCAAAACCTCACACCAGTGGTGTAAAAAGAGAGATGAGGTTTTGTGTGGACTACAGGGGTCTCAATGCAGTCACTAGGACTGATGCCCATCCAATACCAAGGGCAGATGAGCTAATAGATACTTTGGCCTCAGCCAAATATCTCAGCACATTTGACTTGACAGCTGGCTACTGGCAGATCAGACTAGCTGATGATGCAAAGCCAAAGACAGCATTCTCAACCCCTAGTGGGCATTACCAATTTGTGGTGATGCCCTTTGGTCTGAAGAATGCACCTGCCATTTTTCGGAGGTTGGTGAATACAGTCCTTACAGGTCTGGAAGCCTATAGTGCAGCATATCTAGATGATATTGCTGTCTTTAGCTCCACCTGGGAGGATCACCTGGTCCACCTCAGAAATGTTTTACAGGCCCTGCAAAAGGCAGGCCTGACTATCAAGGCCACCAAGTGCCAGATAGGGCAGAGTCAGGTGTTGTGTACCTGGGCCACCTTGTGGGTGGAGGCCAGGTTCAACCACTGCAGAGCAAGATTCAGACCATCATGGACTGGACTGCTCCAACTACCCAGACTCAGGTGAGAGCCTTTTTAGGCCTGACTGGGTACTACAGAAGATTTGTCAAAGGGTATGGATCAATAGTGACACCTTTGAATGACTTAACTTCTAAGAAAATGCCCAAGAAAGTTCAGTGGACAGCTAACTGTCAAAAGGCATTTGATGACCTGAAGCAGGCCATGTGCACTGCTCCCATTCTACAGAGTCCTGATTACTCCAAGAAGTTCATTGTTCAAACTGATGCATCTGAATTGGGGGTAGGGGCTGTACTGTCACAATTGAATGAAGAAGGTCAGGATCAGCCAGTAGCTTTCATAAGCAGAAGGCTGACCCCTAGAGAGAAACGTTGGTCAGCCATTGAGAGGGAGACCTTTGCTGTGGTCTGGGCTCTGAAGAAGTTGAGGCCATACTTGTTTGGTACTCACTTCCTTGTTCAAACAGACCATAAGCCCCTCTTATGGCTAAAACAAATGAAGGGTGAAAACCCCAAACTGCTTAGGTGGTCCATTTCCCTACAGGGGATGGACTTCACAGTGGAACATAGACCTGGGAGTAACCATGCCAATGCAGATGGACTCTCTAGGTACTTCCACTTAGAACATGAAGACTCAACTGGTCAAGGTTAGTTTAATGTCCCTACGTTTGGGGGGGGTTGTGTAGGAGAGTAGGATCTGCTTCACATGGGTACCCCCACTTTTTGCTGATGCTTCACTGTTTTTCGACCTTAGTCTGGCTGGGGCCCTGCTAATCAGAACCCCAGCCTAGCTGCTTCCTCTTTAAAATGGTTTCCATGTGCCTTAGGCACATCTCTAATTGGAATCTGGAGTGCCCTTATAAGTCCCTAGTATATGGTATACTATGTACCAAGGGCATAGGTACCTCAGAGGCCTACCAGGGGCTGCAGCATGTATTATGCCACCCCTGGAAGGCCATCCAAAATGACACCACAGGTCTGCTACTGCAGCCTGGGTAAGGTGGTGCATGCACCCCTTACTGTGATATAGGTTACCTATATCACTACATACTTACACATATATAAACCTATAAGTCACTCCTATGGCAGGCCTTATCAATCCTGAAGGCAGAGTGCTTGGTTCTTATGTGAGAAGGTGCCACTGCATGAGCAGGGCCCCTCTGCAGTACTCAGAGTCCATTCTCTGGTGCTGTTTGTAAATGCGGTTAAACCATATACTCTTAAGTGCATTATATCCTCGCGGTAGAATGCTAACTTTGGAATCACTGCATCAAAACATGTCGTGTTTGGTGTCAAACATCTTGGAATACTACCCCCCCGCCAGTCCTGGCGGCAGGGGTAGCATTCCACCCTTCTAGAGGGAGAGACATGTTCACACTGGTCTACCCGGTAACTTCTTTCTGAAGCCCCAGCATCACAAAATGGATGCTGCTGCCACAGACACAAGTCTGGCCTCCTGCTGCTGACCGAAACTCTGGCAGGGGAGGCCTGGACAATAGGTTTCCTGTCGCAAGGAGGTGTAACCACCTCCCCAGACAGGATAATGTGTATTGGGGCTGGGCGGGAGCACTCTCTGGGTGCTTTGAAGTCCTGCACTGGGGGCACATTTGGTGTCCCTGTGCATACCCCAGTTCAAACCGGATCAGGGGCTTCCAGCCCCTGCTTTGGCGCGAACTGGACAAAGGGAAAGGGGTGTAGCCACCCCTCTGCCCTGACCCACCCATAGGTGGGGCCACAGAGTAGTCCAACCCCTAAACTTAGTATAAGTATAGGAACCCAGTCCTTAGGACTTTAGATTATCCCTGGACGAAACTCTGATACAAAATCCTGGACCTTCGACGCTCTACTAGAACATTAGAGGACTGAAGAATCTCCCTTGGGGTCAAGGAGTGACTCCCCTGCTTGGCAGGCACCAAAGAAGCAATTGTCCGGTCTGCATCTCTGAAGCTCCCGTCGGACGCCGAAGTCTTTGCATCACCAGAGGTGGATTTCCAGACTTCCCCGAGGCTGCCCTGAGTCCCCAGCAAAGCTGAGGCCCGTAGCTGTCGTGGGTAACGTGGAACCGTGACCCCTGGACACCGCACGTATTTGCAAGTGCATCCTCTTCCTGGACTCCCACAAAGTCGTGCTTTGGGCTCCGAGTAGCCCCAGCCTCCAGCACCAACTGCACCGAAGATCACTGGCCTCCACTCCACGAGTGTCCTGTGAGCCAGATCCACGTGCACCGTCTCGAGGCTCCTTCGCGGTCGCTAGCCCGTTGGCTAGTAGCCCTTCACAAAGGCCAATCCTTTTCTTCTTGGGCTCCCTGGTTGCTCCAGGCTTGCCCTCACTTACCCTTGCTGGGTGAGTTCCTCAGACCTTGCTGGTCTGCACCATCGTCATTCTTCACCTTCACCGAGACTTGCCGTTGCCAAGGCTTGTTGGGTCCAATCCGGTCGCCGACGCCTCAGCACTCGACAGACATCGTGTACCAGCCCGAATCCTGCTCCTGGTCGCCGACAACGCCTCCTGGACCTCGTGGCTGAAGAGTCAAGACGACCATCAACGCACCTGAAGCACCCGACATCGGTGGGCATCTGCTCATCGCCTTCCTGGTCACTGGCTAGTGACCCAGACTCTGTCCCCTCTGCTTTCAGGTTCTTCAGATCTCCGATCCACTCTTGGATCCACCCGGACACTTTCCACTTGGTCGCCAGCAGCACTTTGCAGCAGATCGCCATTCAAATCGACGACGAAACCCGACCCCGAAAGGCACCTATGCACCTGGCTTCCCTGGGTGAGGTAACACGAGTACTCCGGTGCTCCCGTGGGTAGAGACTCTAGAAAGACCTAGTTCTCAAAGGGTTTGCTCCAAGTCCTCTTTTAAGTGTCCCTTTTCTTTAAATTTCTAATCGCGACTTTGCCCATAGAAGTTAACTGTGATTCGCGGTTGTGTTTACACACTGCACGCGTCCCCCGTGGGTCCCCTGTGTCACTACCTTGGGTGGTTCCTTGTGGTCCAAGCACTTCTACAGGCTTCTAGTGTCTAGCTCAGTCGTGGTTCTTATACCACTTTATTGGTATATGGTTTGGTACGCCCCTAGGGCCCAAACGTGTATTTGTGCTATTACTGTGTTTAAATAACTTATAACTTGTGTACTTCGAACTCTATCCTCATAAAGAGACTAGAGGGGTGTGTTTAGCAATAAATACATATATTTTGAATATATACCTGGTGTGGTGCTCTTTCATTTGGTCACTCAAGAGATTATAGACTGGTAAAACAAGCTGCTTTACATTCCTTCAAGACTTAGGGGCCGATTCCGATCTCGGTCGGAGGCGCACCCAATACCATTTGGTCGGGAAAAAAGCCATGCGAAAGCCTGTTTCCCGACCGATCCGTACAGTACACCGAACGAGCAAGTACGATGCGAAATCGCCGACCGACTCGTCCGGGCGTCCCGACCGCTCCGACCGACTCGCTCCCGGCTCAAACCGCACCGACCGACTCGCTCGGACTCGACTCGCACCGCGCAATGGAGACGTTCCCCGGCCGGGTAAGTACGATGCGCGCCGCGAGCAGTCCGACCGAGCCGCGCACTCCGGCTCGAAAGAGCAGTCGGAGCCGTACTTTGGGGGTCCGTGTCGGACCCCTCTGTACGCGTAGCCGCGCGAGTCGCACACAGGGGGACCCATGGGTCCCCCTACCTGTGCGTGTACGGCGCGAATCGCTTCGCTGCGTACCCGCTGTAGGGGGCGCACTTGTCCGCCTCGCACCCATTGAGTCAATGGGAGCCCGCGTACGCGTTGTACGACAGGCTCCCATTGACTTCAATGGGAGTCCGACCGACTCGTGTCCGATGGCATACGTGCGCATCGTACTCGTTCGGTCGGACTGCACGGGTCCGATTCGGTCGGAAATCTCTCCGGGTCCGGCTCGGTCGGAGAGATTTCCGGCCAGAATCGGAATCGACCCCTTAGCCTGAAGGCTGCTCTCCATAGCTACCACTAGGATAGCTTTCAATAAAGGTTGTCTTTAACCTATCTCCAATAAGGGGTTGTTTGGACTGGTGCAAGGTGCCCACTATAATTAGTGGACAGCATATACCAGGCCAACTTCTCACATGCTGGATGTGCTTGAGGTGCATGTGGGTATGGTGGTGGCTGCGGTGTCTGTGGAAGTGCTGGTAATGGGGGTGGTGCATGTGGGTGTGGTGGTGGCTGCCTTGTCTGTGGATGTGCTGGTGGTGGGGTGGTGCATGTGGGTGTGGTGCTAGAAGCAATGTCTGTATGTTTGGTTGTGCACCTGTGTTTTTTGTGGTGTTTGAGTTTCTGTGTGGGTGTGCTGCTTGTGTCTGTTTGAGTGGGTGCATGCAAAGGTGTGAGTGTGCTTGGGAAAGGTCTGGGAATAGGGAACTTGTTTGGGGAAGGAGCGGGAGTAGGGGCACAAGGTTGGGATGGTTGGAAGGCTGCAGTCAATGAGGAGGCTAGACCTTGAAAAGATCTCTGTTGCTTTACGTAGCACTCTGAATGCCTTTTAGGTAGGCTACCATTTGTTGGTATTGGCACCAAGCCCCTGGATGGCATTCAGTAGTGCAGTCTGGCCTACAGAGATGCTCAGAGGAGATCAATAGTCTGCTCACTAAGCACAGCTGTGGGGACAGGGGCGGGGAATAAGGTGCCTGGAGCAAAGGAGACGTCACCCATTTTAAGGGGGGGCAGATATGGCATGGGGGGGAGCAAGAGGGAAGGTGGAGATGGTACTGTGGGTGGCGGACAAGGATGCAATTGGTAGACTTCCTGTCGGGTCCGCCACCACTAGGGAGTGCTCGCTGGAGAAGGCCTCTGAAGAGGATGTTGTGGAGCTGCCATCCTCTGTTGCATTCACCTCATCCTTCCAGCCACTGGGTTCCTCACTGTCAATGGTGTCAGCACCGGAACCACTGGGCACAGCTGCTTTCCCACCTACTTTGGCACCTCTCCTTCTCCTGCTCCTGATGATGCTGAAATGACATATACAATAGTATTATTGAATCTGTTTAAACAATACTGATCATGACCTTTGATCACAAAACAGTTCTCAAGTTTTCAGTTCTCACCTGCTTGAATGCTCTCAAACTTTGGTTCTACATTAGCATAAGCTCATGCATATAGGCAACAGTTTCAGAAAAATGTGGTCACAGTTATGTCGTTCCCAATGATAGCTCCTATATCATGTGTGATCTTGTCTCTCATCCATTATTGTGTCTCTCCAGGAAGTGTTTCACACCTCGGAATGGTTGACTTTTGTAGTCTAGAATAGTTAACTGATGTCACCAAAAAGGATTTCAACCAATAATACCTCTATACAGTGTGTTCACAAGGCTCTAAAATCTGCATACTTTTCATTCTCAATAAGTAAAATGTGAATAAATGTGTGTCAACAAACACTGCAATGTTGTACCAATACCAACAGGTTACCTTTGTTTGGGCATTTAACAATAGTAATACTTACTTCAAGACCATAAAGTATATGTCAAATGTCAAAAAACAAAAATGAATTTTGTACTGAAGTAGCTTACCAATGTATTGCATACAATGTAGATACTTATGCTTTAAGAAACAAATATTTGGGTAGATTGACAATTGATTTCTACTGCATAAGTAAATACATAGAACTAGTCATTTAGGATCACATACTCACTCTTGTTTGTGTAGAATCCAAACTTACCAGTTTGACGTTTGGTACATCCACTGTATCATAAGTGTCTAGTATGCTATGTCACATGTAATAGGGCTACCATGACATCATCCACAACAGTGATGAAGCTTCACACCTGACACAATAACGACTATTGGCCTGTTTGGTACAACTGTCCCTCATGACATCAAAGAACCTGATGTATATGTGGGGTTTAGGCAGCCATGTGTCTGCTCCAAACAGTCCTTTGGTTGTGAACAGGAATCAGGTCAGATCCTTTCCAACAAATTAATAGACAAAGCACTTCATCATAGACATTGAACAAAACTTTCACCTTCAAGAACTCTTCTTGTGCATTGGACATGGGTCACCCTTAATGTTGATGGGAAAAGTCCTGGCTGTAACCAAACATTAGTCATGTAACATGTGAAAGTCTGATGAGAACTTACCCCCTTGTTGCTGGTGTTGGGCCCTCAACTGCCCATCAAGCTCTGGATAGGCCACCACAAGAATGTGGGCCATTAGAGCGGGATCACGTTGGGAGGGCTGCCCGAGCTGAACTTTGGGTGACTTTCTCGTCCAGCACATTAGGTCCTCCCACCTCTTGCAGAAGTGGATGCTACTCCGCTTGTAGATCCTCAGGGTCCGCACCTTCCTGGCGATGGCTTTCCAAATGTCCTGCTTCCGATGGGCGTTGACCTGTATGGATACGAGAAATTAAGGAAAAAACAATGGTTTTGTGACTTTTTGTTTGTCTGCAGTGAAGTAACCACATTTTCAACATCTTTCACTATCATGACTCAAATTAGCATACAACATGTGTATTTTCACATGATATCTCAATGCACACTTTTGTAGTTACCTGTTTGCCACCATCATCCCAGGTCATGGCCTGCACTAATTATTCAGGCCTGTGACATCATCTAGGCCAGGGGGCTCCTATATAATCTGTGATGTAACCTAGTTCTGGTTAGTGCAAAAGCTTGTGAACTACTGAAGGCTAAACATAAATACTTATGGCACAGTGACTACTGGCCACTGTGAGTAAGGGGCCTGCAGTTTGGACATGACACACTTTGAAATGGGAGTAAAATGAAATGTTAGCACAAGGTTTTAGGTAACTCTCCCTTTCAACAGTTGATGATTTATAAACATTCAGGGGCATATTTTTAAGCACACCTCACATTTTTCCCTGGCAAGGATATATGTTTATGACATATGTATTTATGTATTCTGACTGAGCACTGCTCATTGTCAGGCCTTGTTGTCTACAGCCTGATGATCATGATATCACATGAACACAGCCTTCCCTTAACTTTTACATGAAACACTGACATTGTGCCCATCGAATAGATGATTCCCAAGGCTGTGTGCAACTCTGAAGGTGTCTAGGAACTACTGAGAGCTCCCATACAACTGTTTAGAGAGTCTTGGTCTAAGCTGAGTGATTTGTGGGATGATACACACAGCTAACCTTATTTTCATTTGGTTTGTACAGAAAGCACTTTGATGTACAGTTGGAAATGAATAGCACTCGTTACAACGCATGCGTTTTCTACGCATGCCATTACAACGCAAGTCGTTACAACGACGCATTGTTACATCGCTGCCATCACAACGCAAGTCGTTACAATGACTTGCTGTAGGGGCGTTGAAGTTTGGAATAGTATAATTTACTATTCCAACTCCAGTGTGTGCAACAGTAGGGAAGGTGTTGGATTGAAAATCCAACACCTTTCTGCCTCTACAGCAAGTCGTTGTAACGACTTGCGTGTGTAATGGCATGCAATGTAACAACACGTCGTTGTAACGACTTGCGTTGTAATGGCATGCGATGTATGGCATGCTTTGTAAACGGTGTTTCCCATTGGAAATAGTATATAATGTGTAATTTCCATGATGTGAGTTTCCTACGTATCACATGTAATTCAAACATATACATAGATGTATCTCTACATACACACCAATTAGAATCTAGGGCTTTAAACACACAACACTTACTAATATTGTTGTTTTTCAACATAGTAAAGTTCTTATAAATTCCAAACATCATTGTCCTATGTAAGAACCTAATTATGTGACACTTAACAATCGCTACACTTCACTCAGGAACTCAAAGGGACATTGTAGCCTGTGTTGATGGAAAAAATAGTTAGACAGATTGCATTTCGGTCATCATTAGCTTAACCGCTTGACCGCAGTGCGGATTCCGCCGCGGTGCTGGGCGTTCCCTTGAGTGGGCGTGTCTGGGACGGCCGGGGGCCGTCCTCCGCACACGCCCACTGTGACATCGGACGGCCGGGGGCCGTCTGACGCATGGAAAGGGTTAAACCACGTGGCAGGGGAGACAAATCATGCTAATCTCCATTCACATTGGCAAAATCCTCACTATGTGTAAAGTGTATGTAGCTGTTAATGTGTCTCATCGTTGTAGAACATACTTCTTGTGGCATACCACTGAAAACTTGGTTGTGCCATTCCACCAGATACTGGAACAGTGGATTGGAATGATCCTGTGTCTACAAAATGTGGTACTGTCATGTTTTTGTCTATTGATGTTGTTGATGTGGAATTCCTTATGTGAGCCCGATGATCTGGCTCCAGCTGATGACATGAATTAATGATCATTTGCCTATTCAATCTTATTGTTTTGGATATATCCCCTTAACTATGTTGTCAAGGTCTGGAAGCGAAAATGTGAAAACTGGCCCTGAGTATTAGTGCCATGTATGGATTGTTACATTAGTGAAGATGTTGCCAGGCAATTATTGGTCAAATGGAATAAACATAGTTGTGGTTGACTGAATGTTTTATATTTTGTGGGGAGTCATGGTTGGCAACTTGAAAATAACTATACCTACTTGCAAATTCTCTATGTTTACACAATACTTTGATTTTTGTCACTGTAAAGTTATAATGGAAGAAAAGAAATGCATTGATAGAGTTGAAATATTAAACCACCAGTTTATGAGTTTTTGAGTTGTGAACTTATTGAAATAAATGTGAAGAAATTAAACTGGGGGAAAACGAAAAAGCAAATCAAAAAGTGAAGAAGTAAGTCACGGTGAGTGGAGCCATAGTTGGAGAGCCAAAATTGTTTGAAGTCCAATGTCCAAAATACTACTGGCATCAGAAAGGCATATGTGTCCATAAATAGTCTACAGGGTAACAGAACAATCCAGAGCACTACACAGGTATAGTAATTCTGATCTGCCAATCTTGCAGATCCAACTTTAATTTTCAAGCATTCAGATCCAGAATTTGTTGACACGCAGGTCAATTGTTGAAAAACACAGCGGACACGTGTTTCGTTGTGATGACGACTTTTTCAAGGCTGTTAGTAAAATTGAATATAAATAAAACCCAGAGAGCCTTTAAAATCCCCAAACACAAATGGTTCAATGCCAGTTGGCGAGCAGCTAAAATACAATTAATAACTGCCATTAAAAGTAGCGACAATGTTAAAATCAAGAAAGCTAGAGCTGCATATAAAAGTGCTACTACTAAAGCTAAATATCATTGGGAAGCCCAAAAATGGGAAGAGCTCAGAATTGCATTAAACACTCACGACCTGAGGTCCTTTTGGAATATCGTAAATAATGATACCAAGGCTGGTAAACCGGCTATTGAACCAAACATTGATGAAACTGTTTGGAAGGTACACTTTGAAACCCTCTATAGAACGGACAAAGGAGGGGATGAAAGATAGGCCCCCGGGGTACACAGGCACAAACATGGAAGTTGCCCTCTTAATTTCGGTAAGAGAAACCACCGATGCACTAGGGAAGATCCTACCTGCAAAAGCGGCAGGCTTGGATAGGATCCCCGGAGATCTCTACCGATCAGAACCCACCATCTGGGCACCGTACTTGACTACGCTGTATTACAAGGCATGGCAATTCCCACCACTTGGGCGGGAGCAGAAATAATATCGATTTTTATAAAGGGATCCCCACTCTTACCCGTTAATTACCGCCCGATTAGCCTCATCGACGTCGGGCAGAAAATCTTTGCCCGAGTCCTATTGGGCCGCCTACAAAGCTGGATGGAGGAACACAATATTCTAACCCCCCTCCAAGCCGGGTTTCGGACCAGGACATCCACGATTGATCAACTTTTTAGGTTGCAGTTGATATACTGGAAAACAGTCTCCATCGAGGGAGGCAGTCTCTACCTTATTTTCGTAGACTTAAAATCTGCCTTCGACCTGGTCCCGAGGGATAAACTTTGGGCAACCTTAAGAGATATGGGAGTCCCAGAATACTTGTGTCACCAGATAGAACGTCTCCATGAGGGCAATTATGCCCGTATTAGATATGGAAAGAACGGAGAACTCTCTGCCCCCTTGCCCGTGGAAAGAGGGGTTCGACAGGGCTGTGTCCTGGCTCCAACTATTTTTCCCTTTACATCAATGGGTTAATAGATTTCTTGAATAGAGGGAAGAATATTGATGCACCCAGGCTAGCGCAGCGAAAGATCCCGGCCCTGATGTTTGCGGACGATACCCTTCTCCTCGAAAAATCCCCAATGGGAATGCAGAGGACTCTTGACAACTTTAGCGATTTCTGCAAGCATCGGGGCCTGGAAATCCACCTGCAAAAAACAAAGTATATGGCCTTTAACGTAGGCAGATCTTCCCGTCCCAATCCTTGCCTGGATGGCAGACCCCTCGAGAGAGTGACCATTTTTGATTATCTGGGTCTGACTCTTACCGAGAAAATGGACTGGGGCGCCCAAATAAAAAAAGCAGGGCTGAAATTTACCCAAACAACGGGGGGTATTTTAAAACTACACAGGAACTGTTCCAAAAAAATACTTAGTCCAGTGCTAGAAATTTACAAGGTTCAGGCTAGACCCGCTGCCCTTTATGGAGCAGAACTTTGGGGCCATTGTACAGTGTATCCGCTAACCAGAATAGAGAATACCCTCATTAGACAGCTTTTGAGGCTCCCCAATAGTACCCCATTTACACCTCCCCGTTTAGATCTTGGGGTTAGGCCGATATCGGAAGAGGTGGCCCTCCGGCCTCTCCTCTATTGGCGTCACCTCTGGAGTACCCCGGAGCTAGCTGCCTACAGAGGAGAATTAACTGATGTCATGGGCATGCGAGGCTCTGGGAGGATAACCTGGTTGACCAATATTAGGAATATCTGTGGGGGCTTGGGGAGGGGCGACCTATGGAACAATGCGGAGGTCACATATCTATCACTACCAAGAAAGACCCTGATGGAGAGCTATAGAGCGGACAAGCTCAATGAGCTTGAACAAAGAGCTACCGCCGGCCGTCTAACCGTGGAATTCTTGGCTATAAAAAATAGGTATAAACTTGAACCGGTACTGGATGTAATTCAGCCCTTACTCGCTAAAAAACTGTATGTCCAGTTCAGGCATGGAGTCCTCCCGCTACGCACCTTTACTCGAAACTGGGAGGGGACCTCAAACAGGGGTTGCCCGGCCTGCAACTATCCCGATGAATCGGAGTTGCATGTGCTATTTTTTGCAAGGGGTACAGAAAGGCCAGAGCACGCTGGTTTCTCCAACTTTGCAGAAATCTGGGGACACGCCGCTGTTCTGAAGCCTATAGGATACTCAAAACAAATATGCAAATGCCCATTGTTTACTCCATCTCACGTTTCTTATTTAATATGTGGTGCACCCGAAGGGCTATCCTTAAGGTTCTGTCCCAGCAAAATGATAGTCCAGGAACACCATGAGTGAGTTATATAGTGCATTGGTCTGGCTGTACCTAGGGATAATGGTGGGGCTTTACTATTGACTGTATTGTATCATTTGCCTTTTTAAGCTTTATTTATTTTTTTTAAATTGTACATATCCGATGAAATTATGTACTTTTAGTTCTTGTTTTTTATTGACGCTTTTATGGCATTTGATTGCTGAAATAAAGTTTTTATGATGATGATGATGAATATAAATACAGTACATTATATACCATTGTTAACTGCTGTTTAACATGCCAACTTAAATGTCAAAGTGTATGTGTCACATTTATCTTCTGACACCAAACCGAAAAGTGAATATTAATGCCAGCTAATGTCCATATATTGTTGTTTCCCAAGCAGAACATACTGGTCACACATGTGTAGTCCCTGTGCTATAGAGAAAGGTCCCATTCAATAAAGGGAAAATGAAAAATGAAAATAGAAGAAATAAGTCACCATGTGGTGTCATCCCAGAAGCTACATCAAAGTGATAAGATCACACAAAGTTCCACCATAGCTGCGTGTAATAAAAAATATGCAATTTCCGCCACCGTTCTATATCCTGGACATAAACTAGAGATGGGGAGTTACCTTGTTACACTTTTTGTCGGGTAAGTCAAAAAATCTTCCTCTTATATGTAGAAAGGCCAGCTAGTGGACGTTGTCCTTGGAGCCCCAAGGACAGAAATGTCTACGCAATGGTCTGTGGTGCAGACCTCCTTACTGCCAAGTACTAAAAGAGAAAAGGGGAACAAGGTAATGTATTCAAATCCCTCAATCGGGTGTGAGGAGAGACCTATATATTCCGATAATACTCTCATAGAGAATTTATAATCTGGGCCAATTTGAGCAGTCTCTTCCACAAAAAAAATTCCTATTATCTATAGGTCTAGGTTGTCAGTTATACGCCCATTTGGTATTGGGACCCTGGCCACACCTTTTATAGGGAGTGCTCCACGAGCAGGCCTCGTAACACACCGAATAATAAAACAACCAAGTATTATTCTAAAGTCAGTGGCGCTCCATCCATCACTATCCATTCAGAAAGAGTTATATATTCCCTACTCGCGTCATTAATCACTGCATATTAACCATTAGTCAGTAAGTAATAATAATACTGACTTGACATACCTCACAATTATCAGAGTTCTCCACCACGTTTGGTGGGAACATAGAAGACAGCCCAGGCCAAGGTCGGCCTGATATATAAGTAAAGAGTCTGCAACAGAAAGTTGTTGCCAAAGTTAGCACACAGTCAAATCACAACAGTTCCTGTTAGAATGTTCGTAATAATGACAGCAAAACATTACGTTTAGGAACAAAACTCACCCGTAACGGCTCCCAAAGTAGCTGTGCCTTAACCGCGTCTCGTGACCCACGTGGTTGACTCTCTTTTAAAAAGCCTCTGGCAACCATGTAAGTGCATAAACACAAAGGAAGGAGTAGAGGGAAAGGACCATATCTAGATGTGAGCACCATTTTGAAGCGATACAACGAATGATGAAAAAGTCCTTTGGACCAACGCTGAAAGGTTTTTAAAGGCAATATCTGTGTTTCACCACAGTTGATTATAGTACTAACTATTTGGCAATTGGTTCCAATGGTTACATTGAAGGAAGAGCAACTTCCTTCAATGTAATGTTGGGAAGACGGAGATTTTGCTCTTCGGAGAGGCCCCCCTACTATGGACTCCTGAATGGTGGCCGGTTGATCTTGGTGTTCCCCCTGCTCCAAAATCCCTTGTTAAGGACTTAGGCATTCGCCTGGATCAGGCCCTTACTCTGAAGGAGCATGCTGCTCAGACAGCTGGCTCCTGTTTCCACACACTGGGCTTACTACGCCGAGTCTTTCCCTTGCTTCCCGATTCAACGCGGAAGACCCTGACTCAGGCACTTATATTAAGCCGTCTGGACTACTGCAATGGCCTGTTGGTTTCTGCTAATGAGTCCTCGCTTAGCAGATTGCAGGTAGTCCAGAACACTGCGGCGCAATTGGTCCTCAATGCCCCTTCCAGGACTGCCTCCCGCCCTCTTGTTTGTCAGCTTCACTGGCTTCCAATACATGAACGGGTTAAGTTCAAAGTCTGCTGTACCATCCATAAGGCTTTATTCAACCTCGGCCCCATCTATCTTTCCGAGAAATGTATACCTTATCTGCCTTCTAGGTCCCTTTGCTCGGGATCGAAGTCTCTTCTCGTGGTTCCCCGAGTCAGGAAGGCCAGACTGGGTGGGAAGGCTCTTTCCCACCTTGGTCCCCTCTTTTGGAATAAACTACCTCTGCACCTGAGACAATGTTCCGACCACCTACAATTTAGAAAGCAGCTTAAGACTACTCTTGTCTGTCTCTGATGTTGTTGTATAGCTTCACTCCTTGCTGCCCATCCAAAGCGCAGAGATACCCCTTCGGGGGTCGATTCAGGCGCTATATAAACAAACAAATAAATAAATGTTTAGGTAGCCGTTTAGGGATTAATCGCAAAAGGGACTGTTAATAGAGGAACAGAGCAGGGCATTAGTTAGTAGGTGAAGTAGTCATGTGACAACCAAGGACCAGAACAGTCAAGGCAGCAAAACAGATTTGAATCCATAAATATAGCAATCATCAATAGTATCCATTTTCCGCATTGCTACAATACAATTAGTGTGTATAGTCTAGAAATACGTTTTTTTCTATATAATATATGTACAATGTAACACATCAATTATTACAGCACCACTACAACAGAGTCAATATCTAACCATCAAAGTGAGAGTTTACATAAAACATATATATTATAATTTAACCAGAAAAACTGTGGGCCACACAGTAAGTGGAAGATCGGTTAATATACAGTATTGCAAAATAGAGTCTCAACATTGATCTTGAATAACACGTTATATGGCGAACAGATGACAAGTATGCAGCCTTTTCAGTATATTGCCCCCTCTTAAAAATTATGTTAGTGTCCTAGAACTATTAAGTGTCTAAAGTTCATCTACCCAATACAGAAAGTGAAATTGTGAAACTGTCCCATGGTTAAAGATTATTAAGAAAACCACGTATTGCTACAGCACCATTTCCAGGATAGTTTATAGTCAGTCTCACTTTTGTAACACCTTCACTCCTTTAGAAATACAAACAGTTCTCAAACTATATGTAGACCATGATCAACAGACCTAAGTTTGGTAATCCATGGTGCCTCCAATTTTCGTAGCATGTGTCCTGCCCCCACCTCTGTGATGGTCTATGGCAACCCCCAGGCTATGGAATCTAATCCTTGGTAACTCTGCTGTCCCATAGTGTATGTTGAGGTGGACAGCCATTGGATAGTTGCAGTTGCCATTTTTAATGGCTCGTATATGTTCTTGTATCCTTTCTTTAAAGGGCCTAATGGTGCTACCAATGTAAATGTTGTTACACACGCATAAGATACAATATACTACACATTTGATATTACAATTCATTAATGTTTGTATTTTGTGCTCAGTAGTGGTATTGTATTTTGAAGTGTTTAATCTTATCTAGAGCATAGGGGCAAACATTGCAATGTCCACATTAAAAAAAAACACTGGTGGGGGTCGTGACCAAAGTGGACCTTCCTGTTGTGTTTTGGGCTTGTAAAAGCTAGGGCAGAGTATGTTGCGTATAGTTTGCCCCCTTTTGTAAATCACACTGGGTTTGTTAGCAATAACATTGTTCACAATAGGGTCTACTTTCAAAGTATACTGGTGTTTATTGAGTATTCTATGCAGCACATGGCTCATCGAATTGTAAGGGGTAATAACTGAAACAGTCAGTTTTTTATTGTTTGCTTTCTTCACTTCGTTAATAAGCAAATGTTTACAGTTTGGATCTGCAAGATTGGCAGATCAGAATTACTATATCTGTGTAGTGCTCTGGATTGTTCTGTTATTCGTATATATGTAAAAGTTGTTTTACATATTAATTCACACTATTGAGGTGACAGTGTTGATTCATTTGAGCACACCGTACTCTCTGTGTTATATATACTTACCTTAGACTTGATAGATGTGCTAGCATTTTTGTTATTACCACTGCCATCATCCTCTCCGTTTTTATAGTCCACAGGGTGAATGGTAAGTACACACTGGAGGAAATTAGGGTCGGGATTGCTTGCTGGTGGTGACAGAGTTCTTGCCATCCTCACCTCCTGATAATTTGAATGGACGTCCCCTCCTGCAGGGCTGCGGGGGTCCACAGTTGCAGAGCCTGGGGTGGCTACAGGTGGTTGTTCCGGTGGCAGGGCCTCCCTTCCTAAGGCAGATGTAGATAGCCAGATGTTGTAGGACCATAGGAATGGGTAGATGGTGCTGGGAAAGACCTGCACATTTGGGTGTAAATGCCCTGCAGTACCCCAGTCAGGGAGCCATATTGGAGTTGTGAGACTCCATCTGATGATTGAGCTTCCTCTGCAACTACTTAATCTCCCAGAGCTCAGTGAGTTCCTGGCCCATCATGTCTTGGGACTGATGATAGACTCCCAAGATTTGGTTGATGGTGGCCTGGTCTGAAATGGGGTGTGTGATATAATGTGGTATGCAGGTGTTTTCATTTGGCCAATGGATATCAGATGTGTTCTACTAGCATCCATCCAATGGCTACAGTGATGGTGCATTGTTGAGCGCTTACCACAACGTACTCCCTGTGTCAGTGAACCACCACTAGGAGGCCACCAGCACAACTGTGAAATCTAAATCTGCTCGGCGGGACCCCACCGCCGTGACGGAGTACTATTCGCCAGCTTTGGAGTCCACCGCGTTGGCAGCGGTGTGCCGCGACTGTGGCGGTAAACACTCTTTCGAGGCGGATGGTGAGTCAGCCTGCATGCATCTAAATATGGCAGGCAAAAGATTGACGACTTGGTGGAGTACTTGGAACCGCCACCTCAGCAGGACAAGGGTAATACTGCCAATGGTATTCCTACCCTGCCCCTTTTTGTTGTTTTTTGCTGGTTTTTTTTTGGGACTCTCGCTCAGTCTCGAATCCCAAAAAGACTGCAAAAACTTCCTGAAGTGTTGACAGCCAATCAGCTCTCACCAAGAGATCTGTTGGATTCTTGGAGGATTTGCATCCCTAGATATCTATAATTCTTTTTTATTTACTAACTCCAAAACTACTGAACAGATTTGCACCAGATTACAAAAAGGGCTGTTTCTGGACCAAGAGCTAGCCTTTTGTTAAATTTAGTGCAATTCCATTCAGAAGTTCAGGCTGTAGTTGTGTTTAAAAGCCCTATGGGAAATTGCATGGGGAAAACACGTTTTGGAACCCCCCCCTATTTCTCTGCTCCACTTCACGAATCACCCCAAAACTTTCCAGACTGTAGCTTAAGTGATTGTCTACAGACATTTGGTGTCCCACTGCTTCCTGTGCGAGAGCTTCCGGGGCAACACGAGCAGCGCTGCGGAGCTGTGTGCAGTGAGGAGCTGCGAGCCGTGTCAGGGTTGGGAAATTCGTTGAGGCCAGAGGCCCCCCTAAGATTCCCTCTGCAGTTCTCCGCAGACCTCGGACCTCGACGGGAACCTCTAACGCGGGTCTCGCCGCAAAACCCTGCCGCAACTTTTTGCGGCGGCTCCGGCACCGGCCGGGCATTCAAAAGGTGGAGACGGGACGGGACGCCAGCTGATCATCCGCTGACCCGCGGAGCCTGAGTCTGAGGAGCAGTGGGAGGCGGCAGCGGTAAGGCGGCTGAGGGGGGCTGGTGGGGGGGAAGAGGAGCGGTCCCCACAACTCCGCCAGCCGACCCTGCGTCTGTCGTTCCCACAGCCGGAGGCCTTCCTCAGCCTGTCACCGTCCCCCCCCCTTGCCATCTTGCTACCCTCGCTGTTCTGCTGCTCTCCCCCTCACCTCACAGTAAGCAGTTGGGGTGGAGGAGTGTGAGAGCGAGCGTGGCCCCTCACCCTTTGCCACCCGTTCTCGCCCTCCGCTCACCCTTACCTGCCAGGCCCAGCTTAGCTTAGCTTAGCTGGTTGGTGGTCGGTGGTGGAACCTGCAGGTGAACAGCTTGGCACCAGACATATCCCGACCCGCTGGATGCCATTAAACCACCCACCAGATCCTGGAAAACTGGAAACTAGAAACTAGGAGCCGCTTGTCATCGCTTGTCTGCCCGCCAGTCCGTTTTGCAATACTGTCTTGGGTCAGTACCTGCTTGCTTGCTTGCAAATCAATAAGCAGCTGAGTAGCAGAAACGGAAAAGCAAAAAAACAGGAAAAAAAACAGCAAGAGCAGAACTGATTTGTTCAACCGCCCTCCCATTAGAAACTGATAGATCCGTCCTTGGAAGGGCTCCCTCACAACGCAGCGCAACCAAAAAGCGCAACAAAAGCAGAGGGCAAGTACGAAAAAAGTAGGGCAGAAAGCAGGGCACCTTCTGAGGACCCAGAATACTCCAAACATGAGGTCGGGCAGAAAAAGGGGGCAGCCCGAGGTCGTTGTGCGTAAGGCCAAGCAAAAAGGAAAAACAAAACCAATTCTGGTGACAGCCATGGAGGAAGGAGACAAAGCAGAGGGCTCCAGCAACCAATCACTGAATCCTGGAAGCTGCCGACCTCACCTATACCAACCAAAAATCTCCTCAAAATTCCAATTTTTAAAGGACCCAGCATCATCTATATTCTCCTCCAGTGGCAAAATCCAGGGCCTTCAAGAACCACTCCTCCCCCTTTTCCCCCAACAATCACCGACCACACTAGTTATGGTACAAGCCACAGCGGGAACTCTAGCGGCCCAACCTACGGTCCCCCCACCATCACCAGAAAATACTTGCAAACACAAAACTAATAAAACCAATAGCCCGCCTGCCTTTCAAGAGGGGGAGGCGGAATGGCGTGCTGAGGAACAGGCCACCTGTCGACCCTTGCCCATCCCCTCCCTAACCAGCAATGCCATAATCGGCTCAACCAACCTCAAAAAGTGGAAGGAAGTACAAAATGTACAAGAGTCTACAACAAAGAACGGCAAGGCCATAAACCCAGGGCAGGAGGTTTTAACTGGACATAAACTGAACTATTCGCCAAAACTTGATCACCACTTTAAAGCCTCGCCTCAAACTGACCCCCATACATCCCCTCACAACCCTAAAATACATCGAGAGGCCATCAAATCGGCCCAATTGTCCTCAGGTGCGGAAACAGGGGGCGACTACGACACTCCCAAAGAGTCCTCCGAAATCTTATCGGATTCCCTGGTCTCCAGGGGAGGTGGGCAGGATCCCCTCTCCTACCTGGGATCACAGGAGTGGGTAGACCTAATAGCATCCTACGCATTGGAGACTCCTGAAAAACAGCTCCCGCCTATAGCCAGTATCAGTACAAATCATGATGCGACACAAGGAAATGATCAAGAAATCATGTCTAGCAACTCAATCTCACGCAAAAACTCTCCAATTCCTACTTTGACCTCTGGTTCACCAATCCAACCCGGGAAACAGGCATCGAACACATGGGACATTTTATTAAATACAATGCAACGGACTGTTGACGTACTACATTACCAGTCAGACAAAATGGACCTGCAGCTGTCACTATTAGATACTCTGGCCCTCTTTGTGGGGGAATAGACGAAAAACTAGGTCAACTAAACCTTTTAATCAGCAGAGCCCAGCAGGAAGCAAAATTGATCTGCAGCTGTGGACCCATTATTGACAAATTATTGTCACTCCCCTCAATTGTTTCCACTCTCATAGAGGGCCTGCCTAAGGGCCCAACCACAGAGAAATCAAAGGCAAACTCAAATGAAGCTGTGCCTAATGAGTCACCAAACAGGGACCCTATTGTCCAAAAAAATCCTGGCAACAGCCTCCCGATTTGTCATGAGGGCAGCCCGCCTACTAGGATCCCTCCGTCACCCAAGGAGCAAACACCAAAGCAAAACGCCAAGCGACGCCGCCAACTTAGGAGAAAAGGTCGAAATAAAATACCATCTCCTAGCCTCACAAAAGTTTATCCGTTATTTACAATAAAAAGACTACAGCAGCAAACGCCAGAACAAACAACTACAGCCCACATCCCCAAAGCTGAGGGAAGGCCCAATCAGCCAAAGGAAACCCACTCTATGGGAAACATGGAAAACACAAATGGGACACAAGTGGAAACACCACCTTCGGGGACAGCATGGTCTTCACTCAGTGGTCAAATTGACACTAAAGGAAATAGAATAACTAAAGTCAAACTGAAACAGGACGACAGCATTAATAGCGGAACGTCACAACCAATCGGGGCAAGGGAGCCCTCTCCTATCTACGGTCCTAACCAGGAGTTGAACTCCACCTCAATCTTACATTTACCACTTCTACTGGGCACCAATCCTAATATACCAACCCTGCAAATCGAGCAGCCAGCTCACATGACCAGTCAGGGCCCAGCTAAGGCATCAGGAGAAGCAAACCAAACAAACGAAAATGCAATTAGAGCATGTAATGAAGTGCAGAGAGCCCCTAACGAGCCGAGGACTACTACAATCGGGTACCTGGGTCTCTCCATAAATTCAGATCGCGGCCTAGAAGGCACTACAGGCCCTAGGCATCAAGAGCCCCTAATTCCTGATATCTCCATTGTATCGACTCAGCAACCAACAAACTGCTTCATGGAAAAATACTTGGGGCCAAACTCTACAAAAAATTCTTTAATTGACCAAGCTAGGAATTCTGCCACTACTATCTTCACCCCAGAATACGAATCAAAAGGACCTTTTGATATTTTGAACAGAGGGAACATTCTCCAACTCCTAGGCACTATACCAACCTTGAAAGGCATACATTCTGCTGATCTTCTCTCAATAGAATTCGTTAAGCTGGACAAAACACAAGGAATGGAATCCACCAAAGGCACCTGGAGGACCATTGAAATCGCAAATAAAGTCCTGGAAGAACAAGAAACCTTTAAAACCTGGGGGATTCAATCCACAATGTTTCACAATACTGGATACCCTTTCCCTTTGCTTTACATAACAAGAGAAGGAGTAACCCGCAAAAGCCACAAAACTTCGTCTGTACTTAGGGGGGCCCGAGGATGGTCACCACAAAAAGAACATACACCGAATATACAAACGAGCACAGCAGTTAACAACGCAGCTGCCCCTGTTCACCTTCAGATCACTAGAACCATTAATACATTCGGTTACTCACACTGACAGAGAAACCCCACGAGGCATGGAGGAAATTCAAGTATATTTTCTCTGAGGATATGTTCATGGAACATCAATGGGCAAAACAATAAGGCCGCAGACGCTGAATTCCTTGGCTATCTAAAGACATTTGACATCATCCTACTGCAGGAAACATGGCAAGAGGAGCCTCTGCAAATAGAGGGATACACTTGTTTCCACACTCCTGCACTAAGGAAAAGCAACTACGGCCGTCTATCAGGCGGCCTGGCTACTTACATCAAAATAACAAAAATTCATAGTGCGCAGGAATTACTGCCTCTACTCCCAGTTGTAAACACCACAAAGGTTCAATTAAATCTCAGTGGGAAAAAGGAGGAGGTACTGCTAATTAATATATACCTCAATCCGAAAAAGAAAAAACAGGACTCAAAAACACTGATTGAACACCTTTACCAACTGATGAGTACATACACTACTCCAAATTTCATTCTGTCAGGTGACTTCAATCAACACTTACTAGGTACCACCCCAAATGAAGACATCCAAGCACAATCTTTTTATTGGAACATTCCAACTCAATTGCATAGCGCCCAAGGAAAAACAACTAAGGGCGCCCCGGAGCTGTTAAATGATCTGGAGAACATTGGCCTAAGGGTATTAAATGGCAGATTTGTGGATGACTCCCCACCGGCCGCCTCATTTCACTCAGGCCATGTAACCTCCACAATTGACTACACCCTAGTGTCTCTCTCACTTTTTCAACATATAAAAGGCTACTGCCTAGGAGACAAAGGGGACAGTGACCATCGGCCTCAGGAAATTTCAATTGATGCACTACCAGATAAATCAATCCCAAATCCAGTCGGAATGCATGCATGCCATACAATAAACCTCAAAAGAATCAAGTCATCCATAGCAAATTCCAGGGAAGTGCTCATGGCAGCAAAACAACAATTAAAGGAGCTTAACCAATCTACGGGAAATCACATACACATCTGGGAAACCTTTACGGCCACGTTTTCAAATTCCTACTCATCTGTAGTTCGGCACTCCCTGCCCAACAATCCAAGAGTCCAAGGGAAGACCACGAGCGCGCAAAGGGCGACCCTGAAAAGCCTCAAAAAAACTATAAACAAATCACTAAGGACATTGAAGTTACGGCCGGGGGACAAGGATCTATACCAACAGCTCCGCAAGAACAAGGCTGAACTTAGGAAACTTAAATGGGATATAAGAAAATCACAAGAAAACGAACTCTGGGCTAAACTCCATCATGATTCTAAAGGGAATAACAGTGCACGTTTTTGGGCAACGATAAACAAATTCCTACAACCCGCACATGGTGGTCTAACAACACACATAACAGAAAACAACTGGACATCCTTTTTAGAACGTCATTTCAATCAACAGGTCTTTGGATTATACATCAATAAGGATGAACAGCTTGTATCTCAATTTCATACTACGACGACTGACGAGGCCGAGAAAATTGAGATCAACGCCGACATGATCAGGGAACAAATACGCAAAGGGAGGAAGGATGGTGCACCCGGGCCAAATGGGATTCCGACAGCTCTTTTTAAGCAAGACCCAGAATACTGGTCAGAATCCCTAGCTCCTATCTTCAGCTTAGCTAGGCAAACTGGGTGTTTGCCCGCATCATGGAAGGGCTCCATCATATCACCAATTTATAAAGCGGGGGATAAAACCCTACCAAAAAACTACCGCTTAATTGCACTACTGGATGTAGAGGCAAAATACTTTGCGGGGAACCTACTTATTGAGTTACAGGAATGGGCAACAGAGCAAAATATAATCCCCCCTAGCCAAACAGGGTTCTGTAGAGAAACTGGAACGACAACCAACCTCTTAGCCATGTCATTACTTATTGATAAAGCAATTTTAACCAAACAAACTCTCCACTTTTGCTTCGTGGATTTTAAGGCGGCGTTCGATAACGTTAACCGAGCTAACCTCTGGAAGAAGCTGGCTCACTGGGGGGTTCCTCCGTCCCTCCTGAACCTACTAATAGAATTACATTCCAACACGTGGATACAGGTTAAGCTCGGCAATGGCTCCCACCTGTCGAGGCGTATACAAACAACTAAAGGCCTTAAGCAGGGGTGCGTTCTCGCACCCTTTCTCTTCAACCTCTACATAGCAGATTTGACAACAGCCCTTACTGCTTGTAATGCGCACGCCCCCCGAATAGGAGGAAAAACCATTTCCAGCATGTCTTATGCGGACGATGTCGTTCTAACCAGCCACACTCAAGTAGGTCTACAACGGCTACTCAACACACTGCATAGGTACGCTGATGAGAACTATCTGGAAGTCAACATTGACAAAACTAAAACTTTGACAATAAACAGAAAAAAACGGTCCCACTCTTGGCTACTAGGAAAAACTGCAATTACCAACTGCGATGTGTATAAGTACCTAGGTGTCATGATCGATAAGGGGGGCCAATTCGCAAATCAGCTCAATGCCATCAAGAGGAAAGGAATGGTGATCGCGACAACGCTAAGACAACTGAAAACAAAACTGACAGGACCAACATTCGCCCCACTTCTCCGTGTTGCGCAAGCAAAAATTCCATCATCAGTTACATATGGCAGCGAGGTTCTGAGAGGCAGGGATGCTTCACTTCTGGATACCACCTTGGCAAAAGAATACAGAGTAATGCTAAACCTCCCGCCTTATACGTCGCCAGCACAGATACGGCTCGAGCTTGGCCTAACGAAGCAACTCCTCGCAAGGCGGGGCTCGTACATCAAGTGCTGGCATAAAATTAAGAACTCTGCCAGGAATACATTGAATCACCAGCTCTGGCAGGAACTGTGCAGCACATCTACCTCGCCGGCTAAAGCCTACTTGGAGGAGTCACTCGCCATAACGGGACTAGCCGATCTATGGGAAATCCCAACAACTCACTTGCACTTCAAGCACATCGTAAATAAGGTTATCAAGAAACGTTCTCTCACAGAAGACAAAGCCGCTTTTGCACACAGGAGCCATGCATGGATGACTCTGTGCAGCTACAAATCATTTGGGTCACAGGCATACTTTGAACTGGGGTACTCTAGGAAGTCTAAAGAAGCCTTTCTAAAACACAGGTTGGGAATCCTGCCAGCCATACCCCATCTTCCACCATGGCTGAGAAAGAACTACGGGAACTCATGACGGCTATGCGGAGTAGGAAAGGAGGACATTGAACATATAATATGCTCTTGCATCAAGCTAAATGAGGAAAGGGTTGGGCTGCTAAAAAATCACTTTAATCAACGAGGCATACGCACCCGGAGACAAGCAGTACTCGCATGCTTCAACCCAATGGACCCACAACTAAATGGGAAGCTTGTTAAGTTCATGCTTCTGGTGGAATCCAAGCAAAAGATGCTCAATACTGCAACCAGCTTATAATTCCCCAGAGGCTCCCAGCAAAATGAACTTTGGACACTCCGTACCTTTTAAACTATTTATGTGTGTATTAACATATAAAAATATTTTAATAGAGCATCGACCGAAAAGTCAATCTACCAAAATGTTTTTATTAGAATGTATTTTTGTAATGGTTTTAATTAATCAAAAAACAATAAAAAAATTACCAATTTACCAATTTAAGTGATTGTCACACCAGCTGTGAAGATTCCACAAATGGCGCCAAAGTTATCGACAAAACAAAAAACTCCTTGTCTATGGAAACTAGGTCCTAACTATACCTACCTACTGCCTACTGGCAAGAGCCCCCAGCGGTGTGGCCAGGAAGAGGAACGAGGATGACTGCGGTAGAGGATGCGGGTCTCTGAGCGGGGCGGTTTCTGCAACTGCCAGCAGGGGATCTGTATTTCCGCCGACAAGAAATGCCTTGCCAGGAATACTGGTGCCTGCTGCTGGTGACTGGGCACCGCAGACGCCGATGCAGTGAGGTAGTTTTGGCGTTATTGATTTTGCGGATGGGTCCCCCTCTATCCTGAGGTTGTGCCATTGGAACATTGCATGTGTGCCGTTTTTCGTTTGCTGCAAGACATTTGTTTTGTGCCTGGGTGTGAGATGCCCTTTGACACTGACCCTGCAGGAACACCAGGATTTGTGCATTGCCTATGAAGTAGCTGACTTTCCTGCTGCATTATGGGATTCGGAGTTCGGAGGGGTTTGAAGCATGTGCTTTATTAACTCTGTGGTACAAGTTCACTCATGGTGTCAATACGTAGCCCCGTGAAGAAATTGCATTTACCGGGTCCTTGGGCTCTATATAAATGTAACTGTGACTTTGACATTATGGCACAAATCTTTTTGACTTTGTAGTCGGGGTCAGAGGTCATGCTGTGGCGGACTTGATATTAGCTCGGGAGAGTTTCCTGGGTTTTTGGCAATCACTGTGGGACATTATTAGCAATGTTCGGCAGCATTGATTTTTAAATTGGTTTTGATAGATTTTATGATATACTGGCAACACAGGATCTCGAGTTTGGCTGTATAGTGTAATTGCTTGCATCTATCCCACTGTGTCATGTTCAAATTGATTTACATGTTTGATCGTTCATTCTGTCTGCATTATTGGTAAATTTTAGCAACCTAAAGAAATGCACTGTGCATTACATTTTTGATGTTGCGCTTTACCTGTATTTATGCTAGTGTCCAGTAGCAGACAGCATGCTTATGGTACAATTTGTATTTTGGCTGTAAAAGGAACACATGCGCTATAGTATGTCTTCCATTTTCATTAATTAGTCCAGTGGGAAGGGCTATATAACACATGGGAAATACATCGCCAAACTAGATTGACAAAGGCCTCTTGAAGGCCGAAACGCGTCTCTCCTTGTGCTTGGGATTGAGGGCGATCTGCACAAATAAAGAAATGCCGAATCCAGAACTACTTTGTGTCCGTGCCTGCTTTCCATGGAGATTCTGTGGTAGGAGGTTGTTTGGTATATATATATATATATATATATATATATAACTAATCCTGGCAACATCCTTAGACAGGCACCGACTCCGTGAGAATTTGGCACAGAAATTATATTTCCAACAAGAACCCATACGCGTTTCGACGGCGAGCCGCCTTGATCATACATATATATATATATATATATTACCGAATGGCAGTAGCTTCGTTGTAGTTATAGTTAGGAATTGCTAATAACGGCTAATAACTTTGTCATCGTTTAATAAATCTCCAGGGAAATTTGCTGACCTATACTTTATAATGCATTGGCTGATGATGAAAACCATCACAGTGATTAGTTAAGGGTGTGCAAAGAAATAAGAGGGGTCCCAAAACAAGTTCTCACCATTGCATTTTCCATAGACTTTTTAAACAGAGGTAGCGACTAAATGGCTCAACGGGTTAGTTAGGATTGTGTTTCCATAGGAAATACCTTTTATGTTTTGCTAATAACTTTGGCGCCTTTTGATGAATCTCCAGGTAACTTTCCAAAATGTTTCTCATTTTTGCCTAGTTTGTGCATGGAAAGTTTTGGGGTGATCCATCAAGTGGGGGGTTAAAAAAAGGGGTGTTCCAAAACACAAAATCCCCATGCATTTTCCACAGACTATTTTAGACCGTGCTTCCACAAAAATAGCTGAGAAAAACAAAAGATTCCGCTTAACCAATTTGGCCGTAGCTGTGACTAAAGTTCCTATGGGAAACTGCATGGGGAAAATGTGTTTTGGGACCCCGCATACGTTTTTCTCAGCCCCCTCTTCACAGATCACCTGGAAACTTCCCAGGAAGGAGTTGAGATGGATGAACCTTTTCTTGGAAAGTTTCATGTAAATTCATCAAACGACACCAAAGTTTTCAGCAAACCAAAAAATCCCTATCCTATGGAAACCTGGTCCTAACTCTAACTACACAGTGGCAACTGCCACTATGGAAAATACACACACAACGTCAAGGTACATACACACACACTCATGTAGTCAATGTACATATAGGTGGAGTATAGTAGCTGCTACTTTTCTATGTATACACTTATATATGCCTATTTTCAAGATATTCTGCTAGCCCATATTCTGGTCACAATATCTTGCATACTGATATTTAAAACATGATATTTTGGAACCTTACCCAATAGCAAGGAAGTAACTGAAACTGATTGTCACTGAACGGTAGTGGGCAGTGTGATACCAAGGTCTAGTGAAGTAACTCTGTATTTTTATAGGTCACTTGAATAGATGAAGCACTGCTCTTCTTATTTTCACACTTCTAGTCCCTTCCAGGTAGTACACAAGCACTACATTTACATTACTAGCTAATACTTAGAGACACCCTTCCGCATTGCATTTATTAGTCCTTTATGCTACAAACAGAGGGTGAGGTCTATGTTACTCAGAAATGTGTTGAGGCTAAGTCACCCTGAAAACTTGATTTTCAAACTAGTTACACCTTCAAATACACAAGTATGTTTGAAATTCTATGTATATTACCTTTTGAATAAAGTGAACATTTACTATAGCCTTATAGCCCGCCGTAGCGCGCTATACCGGCTATTAAAGGCCCGCTCCAGCGTTAAAGGCCTGAGCCGAAGGCGAGGGCCTTTAACAAGGGAGCAGCACTTTAATAGCCGGTATAGCCCAGCTTCGAAGGGCTAAAAGGCTATTAGAACATTCTGCCACTAGAGGGCAGAATGTTCTAACAAATAAAACAAAGGCCTCTCGAGCCTGAGGGGATTGAAATTCCCTCCGGCTCCTGAGGCCTTTGTTAAAAAAACATTGGAATGTTGCTCTGCGGGCCTTTACCGGCCCTACCGGCCCGTAGAAGCACGGAGGTCTCCATTGTATTCAATGGAGTGCTCCACATTCCAATGTTCTAATTCAATATAGAGTGCATCCACTTTGTCAGTTAAATAGTTGCATTGGAATTCACAGCGTTAATCTATGCCAGATGGGAAAAGACAACTTTGTGGAACATAAGGTGAAGAGTGTGCTGTATGTTCAGCAATAAACAACTGCCCACACATTTGTTTTGAGTGTACAAAATTCTATTGTTTATTTAAAGCTTTCACAGGCAACTAAAACACAGTTTGAAGACTCTGCTTGACCCAACTTAAAAACATTCTCTTATAAATCATGTCCAGGTGTATGCGTTGAGTATCTTATATTCTAAGCCCCTGTGAACAACTTTTTTTGAATCAATGCCATGACTTAATTCATCCTAAATTATGCTCACAAGTTCAAAATGAAAATAGCTTACTGCTTTTTAAATATTTTTCTTAAGACTGTATATTATGTTGTGGTTCTATAAACTTTAGAGAAAACATATCACTGTCACAGGCTGCTTGTCTGCCTACCTTCATTCTATGATAGGGTTTGTATGTTCCTGTAAAACTGCATTCTACATCCCTCCTCTTTCACCACACTGTTTGACAGTCCCATCTGACAGTCATATGAAACAATCTGGATAAACAAGGAAAATAGTCTGTGTTGGACCTGGATCTCTCTGCAGGGTCACCCCAAACTTTTTGCCTTCCTCCTCCTTTTGTTATTGCTGAATTTGTTTTTGTTGGCCATAGGACTCTGTGCACTTTACATCTGCTAACCAGTGCTCAAGTGCTTGCCCTCTCTCCGTAAAACATGGTTAAATTGGCTTATAAAGAAATGGCATATTTAATTAGCCTGTAAGTCCTTTGTAGAGTGTTATACCATATACTGAGGGCCTGTGAATTAAATGCTCCCAGTGGGCCTGCAGCATGTATTGTACACCCACTTAAGTAGCCCACTAAAACATGTCCCAGGCCTGCCATTGTAGCCTGAATGCCATTGCCATTGTCATATCGACTTGGCATTTAAATCCCCTTGCTAAACCTTAATCTCCCCTTTTATTATGAATAAGTCACCCCTAAGGTAGGCACTAGGTAGCCCATAAGGAAGGGTGTCGTGTAACTAAAAGGTTGGACATGTACTTTTAAGTTTTACATGTTCTAATACTGAAAAACTCCTAAATTTGTTTTTCGCTACTGTGAGGCCTATCCCTCCCATAGGATAACATGAATGAATGACATTTTATTGCACAATTCCATAAAGTCATTGCAATTTCCAGATTAGTACAATCACAATGTGCTATAATAAAAATAGAATATAAAATAACACATTATAGCTATGTCATGCCAATTGTACTCAATACAGTCACAGTGTTAGAAGTAAGAGGTAGAAATTGAGGGATAATGATAATACGCTTTCCGGTTTGTCCTTTATCCATGCATAAATAGTTATTATAGCTCCATGGTGTCTGTCATACACAAATCATTGTAAAGGTGCATGCGATCCTAGCTTGTAGTGCCCATCCTCTTAAGTCACGGTGCACGTAAAACTGTTAAAAAAGCTTGTATTCATCGCCGAACAAATATTTAAAACTGTGTTGTATCGCACAAACACTCTCTCGCAGGGTTAAGCATTACTCAAGGTGTGTCCTTAGTTGTTACAGCTATGCAACTCGCGGGCATTTAAAGTACTAGGTCTATGTGCAGTAGGGCGTTATGTACTAAGGTGTTGCTGAATATCTTTGTAGGTGCTGAGGTGTGCTACTGTCCCTTGAGCAATATGTAAAAATGGTAGAGTAGACTGCTTAGTGTCCCTCTTACGCTATTGCAGTGTTACTCTCAGCCTTTATTCGGTTGTGTATTTGTAGGATGTGCAAGATCACAGTATAAGGTGCTCAGTGATTCAGTCCAGAAAAAGTCGGCATAGGATAACATTGGGGATTCCTTATTAAATTTAATAGGCTGTAATTCCTAATTGGGAGCAGGTAGATATGCCATGTTTGGTACATATTCAATTGTTAATATTGCAAAATACGATATCAATGCAAATCATGATATATGTATGTATAATAACGAACTCGCATCATTGTTGTTGAATTCACCCGATATGATCTCTCCCTCAGATCACAGGTGGGGCGACACGTAACCCTTAGACAAATAAGCAAACAAGAAAATCCAGATTGATCCCACAGATAGGCAGCGACACCACAATGGTCTAAGGAGATTGGCCCCAATAAAACATGTTTGGCCGGAGGGGCGGGCATGCCCAAAAACACCATAAAGCTAGGTTCTACACTAAGTTAGGAACACTCAGCCAATCATAACACAAGCATGCACACTACACGCAGTGACCCACCTGCGCTTCTCATCAAAAGACCAGATTTATGGCCCGTGACTAGGCCCAGATTTCTGTCTCCGAAGGAATGTACAAAGTACTTTATGATGCTTCATGTAATGTATAAAATGATGGCCGAAACCAATGTGGTTTGAGACAATCTTCAAACCCCGTCTCTGTTGCCTGTTCTCAAGGTGCAGGGGGGAGGGCAGCGGCTCCGTTGAGTGCTGGAGTCATCGAAGAGCCAGGTCTTGAGGTCTTTCCTGAATTGGGGCAATGTAGGAGATTGCAGGAGGTGGAGGGGGAGGGTGTTCCAGGCTTTGGCTGCGAGGTAGGTGAAGGACTTGCCTCCCGTTCTGGTCTTGTTGATACTTGGGATGGTGGCCAAAGAGAGTTGGGCTGATCAGAGGTGTCTTTTGGGTGCGTGGAAGGGGGCTGATCAGAGGTGTCTTTTGGGTGCGTGGAAGGAGAGGCGGCTGTTCAGGAATGCGGGTCTGGTGTCGTGAAGGGCCTTGTATGCATGGGTGAGGAGATTGAAGGTTATTCTTCTTTCTACTGGAAGCCAGTGGAGATTGTGAAGGTGATAGGTGATGTGACTGCGACGGGGGATGCCAAGGATCAGTCTGGCTGCGGTGTTCTGGACAGTCTGGAGTTTGCGGAGGAGTTTCTTGTTGATTCCGGTGTAGAGAGCATTGCTGTAGTCTAGTCTGCTGCTGATGAGTGCGTGTGTGACAGTTTTTCTGGATTTGGTTGGGATCCATCTGAAAGTCTTTCGAAGCATGCGGAGGGTGTCGAAGCAGGTCGAGGATACAGCGTTGATCTGGCGGTTCATTGTGAGCGATGAGTCTAGTATGATGCCGAGGTTTTTTGTGTGGTCTGTCGGAGTGGGGGGATTTCCGAGGGCGGAGGGCTACCAGGAGTCATTCCATGTGGAGGGGGTGGAGCCAAGGATGAGGACTTCTGTCTTTTCTGAGTTGAGTTTCAGGCAGCTGTTCTTAATCCAGGTGGCAACGGTTTAAATCCCTTCTTGGAAGTTGTGTTTGGTGATGTTAGGTGCTGTGGTTGCTTCGGAATCCGGATTGGGAGATGTCCAGGATGTTGTTAGCTGCACTGAAGTAACGATAAACCCTCTTTAATGGTAAAGTCAGATTTTTCATTACAATTTTGAAAATGGCACTTTTAGAAAGTTAAAGACACACAATTGATGGACGGAATGCAGAACAAATCAAAACATTCACACCCAGTCAAGAGATCTGGGTTAAATCCATCATTCTTTTGCTCACCATGCCACCCCAGTTTAGACCTGGTCATATGCAAATCAGTCTTGACCCTGTGCCTCATGGGAACAGTCCAGCCCGAACTGCCAAGCCAGGTCCTCCCTGGACAAGAAACAAGCATCCTAGGACCGGTTTCGGGGTTTCACCCCATATCAGCCAGGATAGCTTGAATCCAGTGGCACAGTGAGCCCGGGACTCACGTCTGGGCATACCCAGCGCACTTAGGGCGAGAAAGCAAAAGACACACAATTGCACTTTTAGAAAGTTGGCATTTTTCTGCCCATGGCCCTTTGTGCCTAACGCCTGTCTTGGGTCACATGACTGTGTGTAACAAATACAAATCTTTATTATGCTCAGCCAAGATAGGCCATGACAATAAAATATAACCTTTACACTAAAGTGCAAGTGATACGTTAAAACACAACAAAAAATACCAGGGTTTCTATATTTTTGTAAACAGAAGAATTACATTGTTTCCTAACTAACGTGTAGGAAAGTTTCGAGTCCATTAAGGACTTGGAAGTGAGGATTATGCTTTCATTTCTTTCCTTTTTATTACAGCAGCCATTTTTATCATTTTCAATATTAAAAGCAGAAAAAAACCACCCAGTCCCAAGAATCCATGGGCATGGTTCAACAACAATGGCCAATCATATAACAATAAAGGTCCCAAATGATATCCAATCTGGTTTGTCCATACTTCATATAGTCCTTCCTTTATGTCGTGACCTCCTCTTTTGTCACGTATCCTCAGGGATCCTGTTTAGTAACTTCTAATCCTATGAACAAAGAGAGTTATCAGTATATAGCTCTCGCTATTCGAGAAAGCTGGATCATAAGAATACCATTTCAAAGAATACCATTAACAAGGTATGTTAAAGCCTTGTGACATTATTCCAATCTAACATCAGGAAAATAGTACTTACTCAATATGGTGGGGTCCTTAGTGAGAAAACCTTGCTGGGTGGGATAATCCTCACCTCCATGTCCTTAATAGAATTGAAACTTTCCTACACAGTAGTTAGGAATAATTTTTATTCTATGTCAGGACCAGAGGCGAGGATTATGCTGGTTCAGAGCTTGCTCACCACTAAAAGAGCCATATCCAGCACTGGCTTGATACAAAAATCTCTTGAAGTTAGACTCCGAGAACCAATCTGCTGCATTTATGATGTCCTGTAGGTGTGCCCAAGGGGTAAAGGCCTTAGAAGCCATACCCCCTCTAGCAGAGTGGGCTCCAAAAACCGCTAGATCAATGCCAGCTTCCTTCATCACCCAACGCACCCACCTAGCAATAGTGGGAGAAGAAACCACCCTATGCGGCATACGCAGTGTAATAAGGAGTTGCCTTTCTCCGGGAGGTCTGAACTCTTCGGACATTTCCTCATACGCTTTAATACATTGTGCCACACACAATTTAGGGGAGTCTAGGAAGGCCGGGTATGAAATAGTCCTGGTGCTTGACTTTGTTTGCCTGCTAATGGTAAACTATACCCCTGAAGGGGAAAAGATCCTGCCTGTTATATGTAGGGCTCGAATATCAGAAACCTGCCTGCAGGATACCAGGCATAACAGCATTGCCAGTCTCTCTGAAAGCCCCTTACATATAGAAACCTGTTCAGTTGCCAAGACAAAAATAGATTCAGCACTTGCTTGACGACCCAGAGCACTGAATAGCAAAGTGCCGGTGGAAGAGACAAATGAATTCCTGTAAGAAGCTGACACACAAAAGGGAGTTCTCCCACCTGGGACCCTCCACTGGGCCTTGACCGCCGAGATGGTGTAACGGAAAGTGATGATAGACTGATAGGCCAAGCCCTCTGTTACCAGACTAGCCAGGAAATTGAGAACGTGAATTATGTCTTCGACCACGGGATCAACAATCCGTCGTAGACACCAATGTGGCTATCTGGTCCAGGCTGATTTGTACCGCTTGATGGTGCTATCGGCCCATGCTCTAGATAAGAGATCTTTATCCTGTCTGGAAAGGCCCGGAACCAACCACCATCCCTTGTAATCCGCCAGGCCATCAAAGTTAGGGAGCCTTCCAACACCAGTCAGTGTGGGAACTGATCTGGATTAAGAAGAAGGTGTGGAAACAGGTGAAGTCGGATTGGAGAATCCAAGGAAAGTACCAGAAGAGCCGGAAGCCATACTTGAGATCTCCACATCGGAGTGATCAGCAGCACCTCTGCTCGCTGTCATCTGATCTAGGCCGAGGCCTGAGTGATCATCGCGAATGGGGGAAGCTCGTAGCCTTTCTCTGTAACCCAGTCATGTAGAAAGCCATCTGTCGCCACCGCTGGCGGATCCGGCCTCCAAATGAAAAACCTGGGTAGCTGGTGGTCCAGCCGAAACGCATACAGGTCCACCAAAAATGGACCCCACTGTTTTTGGAGATCTGCAAAAACCTCTGAGTGGAGTTTCTACAGGCTGGAGTCCTGTAAGTGCCGGGAATGCCAGGGCTGCTACTTGGTTCTTCCGACCTGTAAGATACTCCTCTGTAACCGAGATCTGATGTTCAAGGCAATACTGCAAAAAACTGGTTGTCATGTCGTAGAGTGCCTTGGATCGCGTGCCTCCCAAATGATTGATGTATCAGACTGCCAAGACTTTGTCCATCTTGAGGAGAACACACACTTCAATCCTGCCCCTTGTCCAACATCGGACCGCAAAGGAGCTGGCCAGGAACTCTAAACAACTGATTTGCAAAGTCTGTTCTTGAGGAGACCAAGAACCCCTGGTGGAAAATTCACCCCATCTTGCGCCCCAGCCTGATCTGCTGGCATCAGACTCTATGATGAGGTCCATGGATGGCTAAAAGATCTCTCTCCCATTCCATGCTTCCATGTGCGAAAGCCACCAGGCGATCTCCTCCCTCGCTTCGTCCAAGAGGGACACCATCTGCGAGTACACGAGCCCCTTCCGAAGATGAGAGGCTTTGAGTCATTGAAGAGTGCAGTAGTGGAGAGGACCCAGGAAGATGGCTTGGATGGAGGATGAAATAAGCCCAACTAGGCAGGCGATCTGTCACAACAACTGCATGGCTTCGCCAGTGTTCTACTTAGTTTGTGCCTGATTTTTGTGATTTTTCAAAACAGAAGAGTCACAAAGGACGTGGGAATCACGAACCCCGAAAAAGTTGCTTTCTGGGATGGAGCCAGGATGGACTGTGTCTCATTTACCACAAAGCCCAAGTTCTCCAGAAGGTTGGCTGCTGTTTGCAGTTGTCTCGACAGCTGCCGGGGGCACTGTGCCATGAAAAGCATGTCATCCAGGTAGATAATGAGACGCATCCCCTGTTTCTGAAGATGGTCCACCACTGATCTGAGGTCTTTGGTAAAACATCAAGGGGCGGAACAGAGCCGGAATGGTAGACTGGAAAAGTTGAATGCTTGATGACGTCAAAGAAACTGGAGGAACCTCCAGTGAGATGGGAATATTGGGACTGACGGATAGGCATCCTTCAGGTCCAGGCGGAACATCCAATCGAATGGGTGCAGCACATCATGTAGGAGGTGAAGGCCCTCCATTTTGAAATGGCGTACACCAGCCATTCATTGAACTCCCACAAGTTGATGACGGGCTGCCAACCCCAATCGCTTTTGTCCAACAAAAATAGATTCCTGATAAACCCATGAGGGTGGATGGTCGTTGGTCAACTAGTGCCTTTCGCCAAGAGAGAATGGGCTTCTGAGTCTATAAGCCCTGCCTCTTGAAACGAAAATTGAATCAGCCTTGGGCCAGTGGGCTGAAACGGTCTACCAGATAGTCCTCCACATGTGGAGAAAAAGCTCTAGTCTGCCCCCACGTGTACCAAGGACGAAGGACGAACACTCACCAAAATTGGAGGTGTTGGAGTGTCCCTTGAAGCCTCTGCCTCGGAACTGTTGACCCCTGGTGGGGTAGAAATTGGCAAAGCATTGGTCTTAATAGTAGCTTCGCCCGGAGCCTTGCCTTCTGGAGAGAGTGTGGGAAGCACCATGGCCGTCTGAGTGGCCCCTACTATGGCCAGTCCCGTGGAAAACTCACTTGCTGGACAACTGGGCCTTGTCCAATGAGATAAAGGTGTTTACAAATTTGCCCATTTCCTTAATAAATGGTTTTTGAAAGAGCCCCCCTGGGCCACTGCCCTGCCTCCGAGGTCTCGAGGTCCCCAAGCTTTAGGTCCACCATGATCAACTCAATAAGGATCACCGCCGCTCTGTGGATAGTGCGCAGTTGGCGTTATTATGAAGATAATCAACTCCTGCGCCCCGCCCCAAGAGTACTTCAGGGGAGATCAGGGCACCCGAAGAATTGTCATCCTCCACCATGTCCAGTATTTTTGTTAAAGGGTCAATGGCATCCAGAAGCTTGTCCTGGCATGCCCTCCAGGACCAGTCTATGCCTTTCTTGGGATCCTTTATAAATTTTACCAGAAATGTAGACATTTTGTGGCGAACGTCTGGGGTTAAGGTGACTTTGCCATCCAAAATTGGTCATGGGTAATCCGCCCGTAGGCAACTACGTGCCTCCTTGTCTAGTGGTTTGTGGATGCGGTTCGCCACTTAGTGTGCTACTTTCTCCCTGGGGACCCATTCTGAAGACCAGGGGTGAAGGATGTCATCAGGGTCGAGCATATCGGTCCCTGCAGCTACAGTGGAGGGCTCAGAAGGGGGAGAAGACGTACGCCCCGGTCTTGAAGACCCAGCTTCATCGTCTGAGTGCAAATCATGCTCTTGGGGATTGGCGACAAGGAAATTGGGAGCTCCAGCACCCCAGCCAGGTCTGAAGAGAGCAGGGTGGGCAGATTCTGAGCCATGAAGGCCTGCTTGAGCCGAGCAAAGGCATCTTGGTCTACGCTGTCTCTGCGGGGGCGCTTCGCTGGCACAGCGTCCAAGTCCAGCAGGACTGGGGGCGCCATGGAGGGGCCAGGAATCTCCTGCATCACTTGGGATCTCTTGGCACATTCATGACCAATTAATTGCACAAGGCATTGCTCCATGGGGCCCATGGCTTCCTCAACTCCCTTATAAATGGAGGAGTCTACTGCGTCATAGAACTCATCATCCCAGGGCAAGTAATCAAAGGGATCTTCCTCCATGTGCCTGCTATCTGATGCTTCCATAAGGGAAGTTGTCATGCACAGTATCACACTAAGGGCGATAGGTAGGCAGGATACATGTTTCCAGTATAGCTGTACCACGCTTTAATAAGCATATGAAGTATATCACAGCACTGTTTAAACCAATGTGGGCAGTCAGAGGGCTGCAGATTATGAACTGGGTAATCCGTGAAGACTTTTCATGTGGGCGGAGCCGCACTATTACTGGGCAGAGCCTGGGAACACTCTCCCTGGTGCAATTATAAAATGGGGAAAGAAAAAGCCTGGGAACATGTTCCCTTGGGAGGCCTGCATGGCCACACATGAATACAGATCCTGAGGGGTGTTCTGGGGATATAAGCAATACAGACCCTGAATGGGCATCATAAAATGCTGAATCAAGTTAATACAGACCCCACATCTAGTGGGGCATCACTCTCCAGGCTAAGGCTTACAGGCGATCAGCAATGCGATGCGTGACTCTGGCTCCACCTGAGGAGAAATCGATGAAGTCGCGTGTCACAGGCTGAGCGTCACTTTGGGTAGCGCACTACCTAGTGGGCGGAGGACTGCACTGTGGCGCTGAGCCCAGCAACTTCCATGGCTTTTTGACATTGCCCTAGATTTACGAGAAATCGTATATCTGAAGCAGAACCAAAAACTTATGCCTCACCAGGGGAGGTATAAGGAAGGCACAACGAGGAGAAATATCTTTATCTCTCTTCGTTTTTCCTTTTTCTATGTGTGCTGCATTCTGCAGCGCACATAGAAAGAGGAACACGACTCTTGTGATTCTGTGCAGGAAGGTTTCCCTTCCTGCACAGAAATAATCATCCCCGCAACGCAGGCACTCTTGCACCATGGTGCAAAGGTGCCTGCGTTGGCGCACGGCTGCCCATTGTGCGCCGGTGCAGGGTAAAAGGACAGGAATGCGCCGTATCGGATGGATACGGCGCATTATTCCTGCCCTTTTCGTTTGCCGTAGGGCAGGAAAGCAGGAAGGCATGCAGCACGGTTCTATGGCAAAACCTCATTAATGAGGCCCTAACGGCCATATGTATTAACCAAAATTGCGATCGCAAACTCTGAAATTCGCAGAATTTCAGCGTTTGCGATCGCAATTTGGCTAAGTGGTATGTATGAAGGCAAAACTGCCTCGCAAAATAAGGAATCGCAAAATTTGCGATTCCCTATTTTTCGAATGCATTTAAGGAATCGCAAATTGCGATTCCTTAAATGCAATGTAAGAAGCACCCAAAAAGTGCAATTTGGCCTTAAAGAATCTCAAATTACCACCAACTTCAAGTTGGTGGTAATATGCAATTTCTTAGAAAAATGCACTTTTTTGCATTTTTCAAAGTGCAATGTGGCGCACATACATGCCCTTAGGGCATGTATGTGCGCCACATGTGCACCCATGCTTATTTCAGGGGTGCAACAGTGTGTCCTTTTGACACCCTTGCAACCTTGAAATTGCATTCTCAATTTGCGATTCTCTAATTGCTAATCTCAAATTGAGAATGTCTTCCCATTCATTCCTATGGGCCTCTAGGTCCATAGGAATGAATGGGGAGGGTTTCCTTAATTGCGATTCGCAATTTGCGATTCGCAATTAAGGAATATGTAGGAGTCGCAAATTATTTTGCAAATCCTACATACATCTCGTTTTACGATTCTCAAATAGCGATTCTCAAAAATTCGCTATTTGAGAATCGCAAAACCTAACTTTGATACATATATAAGTCTCTTATAGAAATGTAGGCAAACTCTGATAGTAAGTTCAAAATACCATTTTAAAACATAGGCATTGATTTCTGAGCTCAAGTCCTACTCTTCCATGCCGCATAAATATAGGCTGATACAATTGTCGTATTGTCCGTTCTCCTACAAAAAGCTTGGGCTTCATTGCATGATCTAATTTTCTAATAATGTGTGCTAGCATAACAGTAAATGAATGATTGTTTCTTGACCTCCCATAGCACATCTACACAGTTCTGCTCCCTGTCTAGGCTTCGATGACCATCTATCAAAAGTTGACGCAAGGGGCAGAGTGCCCAATCGAAATTTCAGATAAAGTTACCTTTTCTTTGCTAGAAATATTTCATACAAGTTTGGCTCAAAGTGTTGATCTTGTTTATACTCCATAAAGTTTTTTAAAAGAGGACATGCAAGGTGTGCTTTTAATTAATCTACAATAGGACGGTCGTTTTTTGGTACCAGTTCAAGACTTGCTTTATTAATGTTTTCCGGTTTGGTCCAAAGATCTTCCAGTCCAGTGTTATGAAGGATGTTTGATATGTGAGCGAACTATGGTATAAAAGCAGTAATTTAGATTTTTCATGATGTCAAGTAAAGTGTGTTTATAAGTGCTGAGCCCTTCCTTAGTCCAAATTCAAATCCAGTATTTTATAGGTGCTAATGCAATGTAGTCCTCAATTTTTCCTATCCCCAGATCTGCTCGCAACACATCCATTTGTGTTCCACGACCCAGGTGCAGTAGTCACCGAAAGAAGTTGTTCTCAGTGATCTGAATTGATGGATTTTATCTGTACACCCAGATCTCTGACCCATATGTGCAAGCAGCTCTGGCTTTCATTTTGTATACCAGGGTAGCAGATCTTATTGAGCGGTTTCAACATGATTTTGTAAATCTCAGTACTGCACCTGCCTGTTGGGCCAGGACGGTATTGCTTTTGGACTCCAGAGGAGCCCACAACAGTTTGCTGTCCAGACGGATGCCCAAATAATCAAAGGTGGTCACAAGATCAAATGGCTTGTTATAAACCTTTCAGGTCGCTTTGAGTTTGGTCTTTTGATTGACAATCATATACTTGCTTTTTCCAACTTTAGTGGTGAAACTTCTACCAGCACAGAATGACTCGAACCCTGCCAAGAGACAGTGCATTGATAATTCTGTTTGAGTTATTAGAACCGCATCATCCGCAAAGATCAGTATTGGTTCGTTGTTTATTTTTGGCACGTCTAAGTCAAGGTATGTCTGAGTTTTTCCAGCATCATTTGTATAGCAGTTAAATATTGTTGGAGCTAATATGCTGCCTTACTTGGCGTCCTGTTCTTTTGGTATCTCGGGAGTAAGTTTGCCCCGTGTGCTATATTTCACCTGGGTAGTAGTACCAGTGTGCATTGCAACTAGAAGGCATAAAAGTTTGCAGGGAACTCCCTGTTGCTTTAGAATTTGCCATAGAATGGAATGATCAACATTGTCGAATGCGGTTTGAAGATCAATAAAAACCAAGGGCCTCATTTGCAAGCAGACTGTACCACCATTGCCTCAAAATTTTTGAAGCGGTGCAGGCCATATTTACATGGTGACTAACCCTGGGCATAGTTTGCGTAGTAGCGCTACGTGTAGCTACGCGAAGTGCACTTCGCACTACGCAAGCTACGTGAACTGCGTAGTGCGGTAGGGAAAAGCTATTCGCACTGATTGCACAGTGCCGGATGCTTGTCCGCACTGTGCAAACATTGCAAACGGCATCTTGCACAGTGCAAGCGGTCGTTTTCTGCTGCTCGAGTAGATTTGTACTCGAGCGGCAGCTTTCTCAATGCGGACTGGTAGTTTCTCAATGCGAGCGGTCGCGAGCATACGCGACCACTCGCAATGAGAAACCTGACCTCCCCGCGTTGAGAATATCGCCGGGAGGTTTCTTTTCCACGCTCGCGATCGGCAACTTGATGTTGCTGATCGCGAACAAGGAAAAAGTCTTGCCGGGATGTTGATTTTGCTCGCTCGCGGTCGCCAACTTGACGTTGAGGACTGCGAGCAAGCAAAAAATGCCCGCTACGCTATGCGTTTTTGCACTGTGCTACGTGCAATTCGCGTAGTGCGTAGTAGCGCAAACTACGCACGCTCCGCGAGCGTAACGTAGTTTTCCACCCAGGCCTAATGGTGACGCATGTATGCACATGCGTCACTTATAGTATCCCTGTGTCGGAATGTAGCTGTAGGCTACACCAGATAGCGCCAAGGCTCCTGCCACCAACTCCCAGGTCCACCAACATTCCTCTGCAGGTGAAGCTCATGGCTGTCCTCCACATGCTGGCATCTAGCTCATTCTAGATTATGGCAGTCATCTTTTTTGGCCTTCCTACCCTCTGCCCTGGACGCCATCATCCGCCTAACATCCCAGCACCTCCTCTTTCCCAACACGCAACAACTCCAGCTGAAGACCAAGCTAGGGTTCTATGCCATTGCCGGTTTCCCATGTGTGTTGGGTGCCACGGACTGCACACGTACAACTGGTTCATTCTCCAGCAATATCTCATCTCTACAGGAACCAGAAGCGCACGTACTCCATCAATGTCCAGGCCACCATGGACCATCAGGGGATGTTCACCAAAGTGATGGCCAAATACCCTGGGAGTGTGCAGGACGCATACATCTTCAGGCATTCCATCATAAACGAACGCTTTCAGAATGGCCAATATGAGAATGGCCTACTTGTAGGTAAGCAAAACTCAAGCGCCTAAAAGACCCACTAACAGTCACAAATGGATGAAATAATACCCATCTCTGTGTCTGTCGGAGCACATCGGACCGTTAGTATGAGGGGTGTGCCCCATACATGGATCTTGCCACATGTGTCAAGCAAACTCCCTACTCACACATCAAGACACCTAAAATCAACAAGATAGAATAATATCAAACATGGACAAGACACCACAGTGTACTCAGGACCAAAATCGCAACATGGATCTCCCACAGCTATGAGAATAAATTCAAGGCATAAAACCACACAATCCCCTACAAGTTCTACTCCTACACATACATGTGAATGAAACATGTATTGTGGCTACTCATGTAGTACCCAGCTCCTCATAACATCTGTGTGTCCCACTTGAGCACAGCCCACGTTGCAATACATATGTGTGATGCAAAGTGCACCATGACATCTAGTATGCCAGAAAAATTGGTGGAAGGCAGGCAATGAATAGCATACCAATCTATGTGACATGTGTGAACTGCACCACATGTATGACCCAATATCACATGGGCAAGTAAGTGTACCATGAAAGGCCTGTGCCAAAGTCATGTAGCCTACCAACGGCATCTGTGGTTTACTATGGACATATGCCTGTGTCAGTGTAAACTATGTTAGTCATGTCACAACCTACCTAGAGAGGACAAACTAGGCAATTATCTGATGTCCAATCTGTTACTTCACAAATGTAGTGGGAGCATGTAACATAGAGTGGCCAGGGCCATCTCCAAATAGCCATCACATAAAGTACAGGATCAACATGTAAGTGAGGATGTAGAAGGGTACAATGTCTCAGCCCATGCTCAGCATTTGCCATTACACAGAGTAATGTAGGAGGCATGTGTACACCTTTGACCAACTCTATGAGTAACACATATTGTGAAATACCTTTAGAAATGAGTGTGGCCATTTAACTGCACATAACACACATGGAACAGAATGTATCTATAACAGTGAGCATTGACAGTTGTCCTATCTTTTTAAATTCCAGATGACCAAGGATAGGGTCTCCAGTCATGGGTCATGACCCTATATACTCACCCCCAGACTGAGCCGGAGAGGAACTACAACCAGGCACTCTGCAAGACACGCAATATTATTCGAACAAACCTTTGGTCTGCTCGAGGCCACATTCCGATGTCTGGACATGTCAGGGGGGAGATTGCTGCACTTGCCCCAATGGTGTGCAAGATGATACTTGTCTGTGCCACTCTGCTCAATATATGTATGTTGACGAATGTACCTTGGGATGGGGACCAGCAACAACAGGACCCAATGGAGGAGGAGGATGAGGATGGTGGAGACATCCAAAACTCAGCAGCTGGCAATAGGCGATGCACACACATTGCACATCAGCTCTTCAGCTGAAACACATGTACAGTGATAGAATAATAACTACCATATCATGAATGTTCAACCGGTAAATACATGTTTGAATCTAGTCTTTGTGTTCATGTCACAATCCCAGTAGACATCTACTCACCCACATCTCGTCAACTAGAAGTAGGCCTCAAAAGTTTACAATCATGTCATCAGACCTGTTGAGCAACATTTGCCCATGCCACACATCTATCAATTGCACATATACAGAAATGCTATGTGAAATTGTGTACTGCATCAGAGGGACAGGCCAGTTCCTGTCCAAGTTGAATGTGAGTCACCAATCGCACTTGAGCAGTGCTGATCTGCACAGCTAGCAGTCTCAATAATGTGTCACCGTGCTGATTGAATGCATCATGCAGGAACTCATCCTGTTGCAGATACCACAGAGATAATGAGTGACAGTTGTCATAGACAAAGGCCTTGTGTCATGCTAACATGTAAAAGCTGTCACTTCTAAAGAGTGCTTACATGCATGTATGGCTTCACACATAACACAGGACATGTGAACCTACAATGTCACATAAACCACATCATGCCACAGTAGAGATAGGGCACGATTGCGATGCATAGCAATGCAATGAAGAACATAGGCCTGTAAACATAACATAAACAAAACGTAATGAGCAGATGACAATGTACATTTAGCAAATAGCCAGAGCAGTGCCACAGTGAATAGGTAACATGCAAACATCTGAACACTTGAATAATACAGAGATATCAGGAGTGGGAATACCAATCAATAAGAAGGCAGATCAACCTGTATGTGCATACACACAAACTCAGTGTACATGGTAAGATGGAGGGCATTGGATTGGAAGGCTGGTCTGCATGGTAAGGGTTGTCTCCCTCTGACCTACCTGTACTATAGCTATAGCTGGCCACTAGCTTGTAGTCACCCCAAGGTGAAATGTCAATTGAGTGTGTCCCATTGCATATGCCTGTGTCAGGGAATGCTGTAACCTGGACCAGGAGGAAAACACAATGGCTGCACCTCAGAGGAGATGCACTAATACTACAGTTACCATTGAGTAACACATACATCATGTGTCAATGCCACCATTATGTACATTGTACATCACAGTCATGGTAACATTGTGCCCCATTAAGCACCACAGGGGGAACACAACATGATCCCTGCATGGTTGGGCCACTACACAAAGTGCACTTGAGGGGGTCATTACAATGAAGTAGCTTTCGCTGTTAACTATGTGGATCACTGCATACTCTACATGACGTCCTGGGATTGGACATATAGGCTCATACTTTGGCAATGGCCACACAGTGCTGCCCAGATAGTACATCTACGCCACTGCTATGTTTGCAAGCAGATTGCATGACTTGCTAATTTATCCATGTACTTGATGTTGACCCTTGACCTGTCAGGGGCTTTGAATGGCCACATGTGGGCAATGCGGGCACCCTTTCCCCATTAGTCAAGGATGCAACTGTTACATGCAGGAATGTCTGTCACTGTGTATCTGTGTCTTACCCTTAAACAAACAATGCTGTGACTCCTACAGCTCCATCTATGTGTGTTGATAAAATAACAACACAAAGAGAATCTAATAGGGCAAAAATATGTCACAGTAGAACTACATGCAATATCATCCCTGCAAAGTTAGTATGCACAGAGGCATTCCATGTTAGACTGGCGTCAATGCACCTATGACCATCTGGTGTGAAGGCGTACCCACGGCTGCAACGCATCCAGAACGCCTCTGCACGCCTGATCCTCGACATCCCTCGCCGCAGCCACATCACCCCTCACCTGAGAAACCTGCACTGGCTCCCCGTCAACAAGAGGATAACCTTCAAGCTCCTCACCCACACACACAAGGCACTGCACAACACCGGACCTGCGTACCTCAGACGACTCAGCCTCTACACCCCCGCCCGCCAGCTTCGCTCTGCCGACCTCGCCACAATACCCCGCATCCGAAGAGCGACCTCTGGCGGCAGATCCTTCTCCCACCTCGCCGCCAAAACCTGGAACACCCTCCCCATCTGCCTACGGCAGACCCAAGACCTGCTGACCTTCAGAAGACTCCTGAAGACCTGGCTCTTCGAGCAGTAGCAGCACCCCCCCCCCCCAGCGCCTTGAGACCCTCACGGGTATGTAGTGCGCTCTACAAATGCTATGATTGATTGATAAGTTCACATAAGCCATCTCTGTTGAGGAATGTTGTGATGCATGGCAATGGTAAACATATTCCGACTTAGAAGTCGTCACACTTGTTTGGCCTATGCAAGCTGGCTTCTTGATGATCTTAATATAGGTGAATATAGTTTCCAAACACTTTTCGGCATTTATTATGTGCATGTGCCACACATATAGTGCCAGACACCAAGCCCAGACAGCAGATGTGTGTGCACCACAACATGATATTTTGGTCTTTGGTTGTTATTGTCTGCTAAATTATGGTATGCACATATGGAAAGAAGACCCATACCTTTCATATCTAGACAGTCTGTGAGCTGGATGCCACATACACTGTAGACTGGCTGAAGCAGCCAGTGTATATCATTCCCTGAGTGTGTATTGTGTCCATAACGCATCCTTTGTCAGGAATGCAAAGTTAGTGTGATCTTCAAGTATGGCCATAATCATGTATGACAGTGTATATATCATTTGCATCGCAGTACAATTTCTGTGAACAATAAATGTCTACTACGGTGATACCTACGTCAATGTTAGCATAATACAAACTGCAATACATATTGATAATGTCAAGATATACACAGGTAACAATATGTCTGGCTATCTCACTGCAATATATTGCCTGTTCTAGTGTCTGCTCCATGAACCCAAGGAATTACACATAAGCGCACTGTTAACATACACATGGAACACATCCCAAGTTATGCAAGTATGTCAGCAAAGATATTTTGTGCAAGAAAAAAGATCCTTGGCAGTGTTTACCTACATTGCACCAATCAATACATTGTACCACACACAAAAGGCTAGTTGCGTCAATGAAAACACATGCATTGGTCCAGTGCATGACGGATTTCACCCGGAGTGTCGGGCGGAAGCAACGCATCAAAGTGTAATAAAGCGGGCAGGAAACAGCGTGACACACGGGTTGGTTTTGCGAAGGTTTTATTGTATGCAGTTCACACAGTTCCGTTGTGGGGAATTAACACTGTTTCTGACGTTGTCTGCAGGGGATACACTTCTCCACCTTGGCGTTGCTCAGCGCTTTCACTCGCGTCGGGGTTGGATGGTGCCAGAGAGGAAAGAAACAAAAATAAACAGTACTGATCAGTGCTCAGTTCTGTAAGGGTGGAAGGGGAAGGGCGTGTGAAGGATTGTCACCCGGTCCTAAGATCAGAAGGTGTGGGGTGGGGGAAGGTATCCGTCACCGGAGCAGCGCAGGGATAGGCGGGACAGATAAGTTTTACCCGCTACGGAGGCTTTGCTGCCAGCAACACAGATCCTCCCGGAGACACTAAATCAACCCTTTTCCCTGCTCCCCGTAAGCGCTGACGCACCTGTTCCAGCCACGTTCCTCCTGGAGCGTGGCAGGGCGATTCGTGGGAACGTTGGCCTCCTGGCTTTCCTCCGTCGGGCGCTGAGGTTCGCTCTGGTGGTCCCGGTCTCCCGATTGTTCCTCCCGGCTTCCTGGTTCCTTCCGGACGCTCTCTTCCTCCTTCCGGTCGTCGATGACTGTGGTATTGGTCGGCGGCTCTTTATCCGGTGATGACGCTCGTCGACTCCACCCCCAGAGGGCGGAACAGGGATCGTCCTCCTCGTTGGTCTTAAAGGGCCAGCCATGCGAAATAGCGGGATGCCCTCGGTGAACCAGGGAGAAGTCCGAGTCCGGTGGCAGTGAAGAAGAGAAAGGGGTGGCCACATAAGGTAAGGTGCAATCGGGGTCTTCAGGGTCCGGACCCTGACACAACGCCAAAGCGTCAAAAACAATGCATTGTCATGTGCTGTGTGTAAATCACGCATTGGCTATTTCTCAAGCGATGCTTCAGAAAAAAACTAGACTTTGATAGGAAAAGTGATGCTTTAGTAGGAAAAGTGACGCATTCACCCAGAAAATGTTGCAGTGGCTCAGCCATGCTGCAAACCACCAGGAAGTGTGAAGTTCCGTTCACTTTCACTTAGTCTTTTTGTGTGTGCTGACTGGTGGAGGTGTTTGGTGTGTGCTCTTGTGAAATACACTGTGTTTTTGGTCTTGTTGGTGTCTCTGCTGTCCCTGTAGTGTATTTAAACTGTTATTTGTGTTGTTTATTTGTATTTTGTATTGTTTTGTCCAGTGTATTGTTGGGTGTACGTCCATTTAGGGGTTTGTGGTTTTAGGGGTAGGGGGAAGGATACGTTTCTGTTGGTGGAGAGCTTCAGAGATCCCAATGCTACCAGTGAGTGTCACCTGAATGTTTCTGTGCTCTGTAAGGATTGTGTTCTCGTATATTGTTTGCATTGAGTTGTGTAAGAGGAATCATCAGTCAGCGGAAGCAAGCATTAAGCTACATGTAGATTCACAACAGAAATAGGGCAAAGTTGCATGTGCAATTGATAGGGGCAAATGGCAATGTGAATAAATTGGCAATGTATGCAGGCCCACATGGTGTATGGGTCAGAATCCGGTGTGTTGGCCAGCTATGGTGTAGATGGTTTTGGCCCATGTACCATCACCTGCCCCCAAACCTACAGATGGTCATATGTTCAAATGTCTCTCACCTATACTATGGACAGAAAGTGACAACATGTTACCCAAATTATGTGACAGAAATGTTACATGGGATATGCTGTGATTTTCCTGACACAGCATATTTGCCCAAGTCCAAATTTGAGCCTGACACAGGTGTGGTTGTGATGTAGCACACATCCCAGACAATATTACTAATTGTCAACAGTAAATTTCTTGGTGAAAATGTCCACAGTGAACATCTTTTCCAATCTAATAGCCCTCCTATTGTGTGTTCACATCATACAATGCTCATGCATGCATGCAGAATATGTCCCTCATTGCTACCAAAATTCGGACAGGGTAAATGATTGAAGACATGTCAGACATTCATGCCATTCAAACAGCAAAGTGTTTTGTGATCCATACATGTACCAGTAGCACAATACAGCATATCTTGAATCTAATCAGCTTACCTATCGGTAACCAATGAAGATGTTGGAGGAGGGGGAGAGAGGCAGTTCTAGCCGGTAAGTTCTTGACAAGTCGAGCCGCAGTATTTTGAACTACCTGAAGTCTGTTTAGCGAAAACTCACATGCCGCAATTAAGAGGGCATTGCAGTAATCCAGGCGACTTATCACTAGCACCTGAATAAGTGTTTTCCGCACGGTGAGTGGAAGGAAAAGAAATACCTTATGCAAGAGGCTTAGCATATGGAAGCAGGAACCTACAGTAGTTGAGACCTGATCTTTCAGGGGGCAGGAGCAGCGCCTAATTCGGGTGGCCCCACTCCGGAGACCAGACCAACGGGGCATCCCCGTAAAGCATGATCTCAGTTTTCCCAGCATTTAGCTGTAGAAAATTGTACATCATCCAGGCAACAATTGCTGTCCTACCTTCTGAAAAAGAGGCCTGTGTATTTTAGAGTTTTTATCGAATGACAGTAGAAGCTGCGTGTCATCAGCATATGAAATTGGCGTAAAGTCAAGCTTTTGGAGAAGCTTTGCTGGTGGAGCTACTTAAATATTAAATAAAGTAGGGCTAAGGCAAGATCCCTTTGGTAAGTTCCATGGTTTGCGGGCGGAAGGAGCCAAGATTAATGGTCTGTGTCCGATGTGTAATGGAACTCGAGAACCATTGGAAGGCTTTTTCACAGATCCCAATCTCCCTGAGTTTCCTGAGCAGAATAGAATGGGATACTGTGTTGAAGGCCACCAACAGATCCAGCAACACCAATAGTACTGCCTGGCCGTTATCGAGGGAGTGCCTTATATTATCAGTGACAGCAATTAGTGCATACTCCATTCTATACATTGGTCTAAACCCAGATTGTGAGGAATCGAGGCATCCCGTGGATTCAATATATTCAGAAAGTTGTTTGTTAATATGTTTTTCTAATAGTTTACTCAGAAGTGGCAGAAGAGAGATTGGGCAGCAATTAGATAGATCCTTTACTGGGGCATTAGTCTTCTTTCAAATGGGGATTATCTGTGCGGCCTTTCAATCTAGTGGTAGCTGGCCCTCCCTCATAGAGAGATTGAGTATTGAGCAGATTGCTGGAGCCAGCTGTTTGTACAGTAGAGAGGAGATTCTGGCTGGGATAACATCCCTGGGTGATCCGGATTTAGCTGCTTTCAATAATGTCTCCACTATGTCTACTGTTAGAGGGGTAAAACTTTCCAAGAGATGTCCGTTGGTTACGGTCAGAGGATAGAGATTTAAAGTATCATTCGCGGGGCTCCTATCTTTAGTGAATTTATCATAGATGAGATTGATTTTATGCTCAAAATGATAAGCAATCTCATTGCACAATTCTTGGGATGGAGCAGCTTCATTGTTGCAGGCCTTTCGGTTAGTAAAGGATTTAAGGATTTGATATAATTCTTTAGGAGCATTCTCTGCCTGGTTAAGTTGTGACGCAATGTAAGTTCTGCGGGCATTTTTTAAGTTCTTATGATAAAGAACTAAAGAGGTCTTATAAATCTCTGTCGATTTGATCATGGGAGGGACGCCAGCGCCTCTCCAATATTTACAGAGGCATTTCTCCTTAAGCAGTTCCTGGGAATACCAAGCTGCATTTGTTCGCTGCGTCGATTTAGAATTTGATTTCAAAGGAGCCAGATTATCTATGGCTGACTGTACAGTAGTATGGTAGTCGGCTAGACGATCATCAATGTTCCTTGATTCTTGATTCAAATTTACTGGAACTTTATTCATAAAAAGGTCTGGTGTTATTTTATGCCACTGTCTTCTGAAACTATTAGGAACAGTGGAGGGGGCAGGGCTGACCTTGGGCCCGCAGATTTGGAAATTGATTAGGGAGTGGTCTGACCATATAAGAGGACGTGGGGCCTCACAGAGAATGTTAGAAGGGTTGGTCAGGATGAGGTCTAACGTATGTCCCGCAAGGTGAGTAGGACCTTCATTAATCTTTTCTAGTCCTAAGGTGGCCAAATCAGCGAGAAACGGAGGCATCCACATAAGAAGTAATTTCACTGTGAATGTTGAAATCCCCTAATAAAAGGAAATGTTTAGAGGAAATAATGTGGGGAGCATTCAGTTCAATCAACTGGAGTGAGAAACTGCGCAGAGGACCAGGAGACCGATATACAAAGGTGCCTTTCAAACAATAGTGAGACAGAAAATCAATTCTAAAAACAGAGATTTCTATTTTATGATTGCAACAGTGCTCAAGCATCAATACCTTGATAGTATCCTTATGGATGATAGCTATGCCTCCACCGGCCTTAGCCTCCCTATCCAATGTTTGAATACAGTAGCCTTCAGGGAGTGCTACCGCAATAGCGGGGTTGGAGATTGGTTTAAGCCAGGTTTCTGTAAGAAACCCGAGGTCAGGATTTCCAGAAGAGTGTAAGTCCCATGTTTCAGTGGCGTGCTTAGGCAATGATCTAACGTTGCTCAGAAAGCATTTCCATCCCTGAGCAGATCTGGTAGGCAGGATCTCCAGGGCAGGAGAGAGTTTGTCAAGATTAGAGTGTCTCGTTGCTATAGCAGATGAGAGTTGAGCTGCGGGTTTCTGCCGCAACTCCAGACTTTGAAAATGGCAGTGTCTGCATGAGAAAGTCCAATTTTAGAAGAAAAGGAGCGTGTAAAAGCCCATCCTTGATTTGTCTTTCCTAAGTACAAAGAATAATACTATTGATTCCTTGATGATCAACAGTCCATTCGAAAAATAATTACTTGGGAGTCTTGCGTTTCTCAAAGGATCCAAAAAAGTTTTATTCAATCAATACTTTTCATCAAAAGCAGTCAATGCAGCTCAGCCAACGCGTTTCGTCCCTACGGACATCAGGACTGTAAATCAAAACATATGTATCAATCATATGCAGTTGGCTTTATAATTTACAAATATACAACATTATTCCCATTTAAACAACAAATTGCACAAAATCCCCCCTCAAGACTACCTGCCTATATACACTCTACTGTGGACATTCTGTCCAGTAACATCATAGTGACATATTAAAAAGGTTTTTGGTTTTATTTTATCTTGATACCCCCTATTTATGCATGATCCACATCTCTAAACATTGATGTGCTTTCTCCTTTTCAGCTACACACTCAATTCCTGTGTACCACCTTATAATGTTTAGAAAACCTCCTGTATACCACCCTGTAATGTTTAGAAAACCTCCCATCTGTGTATTTTGGAATATTGCACTCCCTTCCCTTAAAGAATCAAAAGTTCCATCTCTAACGTGAGCAAAAAACACATAATTATTACTTCAATATCACGATTCAGTCAGAAGACTTCTTGTTCTGCATTCTGTCCATCAACTGTTGTTTTTGCATTTGTCACCCCGAGTGGGTCGGGTATGCCCAGATGTGGGTCCCGTGCTCTCCATGCCACTGGAGTCAAGCTATCCTGGCTGATGAGGGGTGAAACCCCGAAACCGGTCCTAGGATGCTTGTTTCCAGTCCAGGGAGGACCTGGCTTGGCAGTTCAGGCTGGACTGTTCCCATGAAGCACAGGGTCAAGGCTGGTTTGCATATGGCTGGGTTCAAACTGGAATGGAATGGTGTGCAAAAAAACGATGGATTTAGGCCCAGATCTCTGTACTGGGGTGAATGTATGACATTGTTCTGCATTCTGTCCATCAACTGTTGTTTTTGCATTTGTCACCCCGAGTGGGACGGGTATGCCCAGACGTGGGTCCTGTGCTCTCCATGCCACTGGAGTCAAGCTATCCTGGCTGATGAGGGGTGAAACCCCGAAACCGGTCCTAGGATGCTTGTTTCCAGTCCAGGGAGGACCTGGCTTGGCAGTTCGGGCTGGACTGTTCCCATGAGGCACAGGCACTAGACTGATTTGCATATGGCTGGGTTCAAACTGGAATGGCATGGTGAGCAAAAAAACGATGGATTTAGGCCCAGATCTCTGTACTGGGGTGAATGTATGACATTGTTCTGCATTCTGTCCATCAACTGTTGTTTTTGCATTTGTCACCCCGAGTGGGACGGGTATGCCCAGACGTGGGTCCCGTGCTCTCCATGCCACTGGAGTCAAGCTATCCTGGCTGATGAGGGGTGAAACCCGAAACCGGTCCTAGGATGCTTGTTTCCAGTCCAGGGAGGACCTGGCTTGGCAGTTCAGGCTGGACTGTTCCCATGAGGCACAGGGTCAAGACTGATTTGCATATGGCTGGGTTCAAACTGAAATGGCATGGTGAGCAAAAAAACGATGGATTTAGGCCCAGATCTCTGTACTGGGGTGAATGTATGACATTGTTCTGCATTCTGTCCCTCAACTGTTGTTTTTGCATTGATCCACATCTCTAAACATTGATGTGCTTTCTCCTTTTCAGCCACACACTCACTTTCTGTGTACCACCTTGTAATGTTTAGAAAACCTCCTGTATACCACCCTGTAATGTTTAGAAATCCTCCCGTCTGTGTATTTTGGAATACTGCACTCCCTTCCCTTAAAGAATCAATAGTTCCATCTCTAACGTGAGCAAAAAACACAGAATTATTACTTCAATATCACGATTCAGTCAGAAGACTCAGTTTATTCCTCAGTTGTGTCTATCAAGGTGCAGCACAATTCACATAAATGTTTCATATCCTGTTCTCAGTGATCTCTATAATAAAAGAGACACCACTTCAGACCCAGTTGGTTACTTATTACATCCAACTACTGTCTATTAACCTGAGTCGATAAACATACATGCCAAAATGGTCCATTTACTTTGACCAAAAACAATAATCAATTTGACAATTTCCTCAAGCCCTTCTCCATGTCCATGTTAAAGGTACGCTTCACCTTGCCTCTTCTCCAACTGTACTAATTTTTTTAATTAAACCCATCAAAACTACCAATCTCCCTCCAGTTTTCCTGCACCATAAATTCCAGCAAATCCTCCACAATTGCCCCACAAACAATTCCCCCCTCCTATTAACATACCGTGCTGTCAGTCCCAACAACGTGTCCATGGAGACCTCCTGACTGCTACTCATCCAGTAGCCATTTAGTTAAATGCTGAGCCATAGTCTCCAATCATGCCTTTTTATACTTTTGAGTTACCTAATCATGAGTCTGTATGCATTAGCTGCTTGCAAGTTCCCTATCTGGTCCTCTCCCTCTTGGGGCAAATCAAAAATCTGGATTTCTATCCTCTCATTATAATAAACTATGTGCATATTCCCTATCTGTTACTCTACCTGCCGGGCCAATCAAAAACCCTGGATTTCTATCCCCTCATTCATTAGTATGCATCAGCTGCAGGCAAGTTCCCTATCTGGTCCTCTACCTCCGGGGACAATCAACAATCTGGATTTCTATCCTCTGATTAGAATAAATTATGTGCATATTTCCTCTCTGTTACTCTCTACCTCCCTGGCCAATCAAAAAGTCTGGATTTCTATCCCCTCATCCATTAGTATGCATAAGTTGCGTGCAAGTTCCCTATTTGGTCCTCTCCCTTCGTGGCCAATCCAGAATCTGGATTTCTATCCTCTCATTAGAATAAATTATGTGCATATTCCCTGTCTGTTACTCTACCTCCTGGGCCCATCCTCTGAAAGAATCACAGACCATTCGACTAATCAAAGTTCCTTAGGCCCCTAGGACATGTACTGAAAATAGAACCCCGTGCTCGCTCCTCCGGCCGTAATTATTTTTAAAATTTCCACGTTTCAATAATCATATGTGGTCAGTCTCCACTCCAATCGTGAGGGAACCAGACTCCCATATAAACCTATTCTGAAGGCTAAATTCTGCCAATCAAATCGCTGCTGTAGGCGGCAATACTAGCTCCTCCGTCAATAGTAATTCATTTCCACAACTCAGTTATCCTCCGTAGTCAGTCTCTTCATCAGTCAAAAAGCGGACCCAAACAAAAATGTAAACCTTTCCTAACTATCAAGTTCTATCAGTCCGATCACTGCTGTCGGCCTCAAATGGCCTGTGAGACCGTTATCCTTCATCTCTCCTGAAATCACTTAGGGGCATATGTATCATGCGTTTTCCCGTTCGCAAAAGGGCCGATTCTCAGAATCGGCCCGTTTGCGAACGGGAAAAAGCCTTTTGGGATGTATCATCCCAAAAGGCCCTCGCAACATAGGGAATCGCAAAATTTGTGATTCCCTATTTTGCAACTGCAATTTGCGATTCCTTAAATGCAATGCTGGAAGCACCCATGTTGTGCAATTTTGACCTAAGAAATCGCAAATTACCACCAACTTCAAGTTGGTGGTAATTTGCGATTTCTTAAAAAAAAGCACTTTTTGGCATTTTTCAAAGTGGCCTGTGGCGCACATACATGCCCTTAGGGCATGTATGTGCGCCACATGTGCACACATACATATTTCAGGGGTGCAACAGGGTGTCCTTTTGACACCCTTGCACCCTTGAAATTGCATTCGCAATTTGCGAGCACCTAATGGGTACTCGCAAATTGTGAATGTCTTCCCATTCATTCCTATGGGCCTCTAGGCGCATAGGAATGAATGGGAAGGTATTCCTTAATTGCGATATGCAATTTGTGAGTCGCAATTAAGGAATATGTAAGAATCGCAATTATTATTGCGATTCCTACATACATTGCATTTTGCGAGTCCTTAATAGCGATTCGCAAAAAATCGCTATTAAGGACTCCCAAAACGATGTTTTAATACATATGCCCCATAGTCCCCTTTTACGCCCGTGCCATTTCAATCGGCAAGTTATTGGCATCACAATCACCTCTCTCCAATCAAACTGTGTGTAGCTGAGCCCAAATTCCTATGTATCTCCTTCAACTATATCCATGTACCAATCTCATGCTCCAACCATTCACCCATCTGTTGCATAACTCCACTATGTGACCTTGTCCCCCTGCCCCCTTTTTCCTTCCTAGCTTCATTCGCAGAATTTCCTCGGAAAAAGAAGAGCAGGTGGCGGGTTTGGGACCTGTCAAGTTACTGGGTCCTGTATCATCATTAGACGAAAGATCCGAACTGCTATAGCTAACTGAACTTAGTTCTGCCATCTGATCACCCCCCGGAATTGTTTTGGATTTATTCACTTCATCATAACTCCTAGCAAAAGTGAAAACTCTCCCCAGACTATAGTCCCTCTCATCCCTTCTAATCTTACTCAATTTTCTGTCCTCAATCTGAAGCTGATGCTTACTAATCATTTCTTTGAGAATCGTATAATTCTTCTCTGTCAGTTCTGGTAATTTAATTTCTTTAATTTCATTTTCTAAATCTACTATTTGCTGTTTTAATTTTTCTACTTTCCTTTTCGAATTCTTGATTAAAATATGCATCATAATAAGGAAGAAGAATGTAAATTCTCCTCCCATTCCTTCAAAAGATCCTCATCAAGATCATCAAAAGTGGGAACAATCAGGAGCCTTAACCATCTTGGGATACGCTTATTCTCCAAATAATTTTTCAATGTTGTTCCATCCCACCACTTTAATAGCTCTTTTTTTTTTTTTAATTTCTAATTTTGAGAACTTATTCCTTAAACTGTTGTTGGGAGGATTTTTATTGCCTTCAGTCGATTTCATCTTGTTTTATTGGAATCGATCAGCTGTAAGTTTCTCTCTGTCATTTTCCATGGTCACCCCGAAAATTCAATTATTTCCACAACTTTTTTCCACACCCTGGTGCAACCGCCCGTACAATCCAAAATTCTGCAACTGGCAGTGTGGGCTAAGAACAAGGGTGCACTGGTGTAATATCAGGACAATTCCATTAGCATACTCTCACGCTCAACTGTGGTCACACTGCCCCAGGGCCACGTTCATGCAAAATCCAATTTTAGAAGAAAAGGAGCGTGTAAAAGTCCATCCTTGATTTGTCTTTCCAAAGTTCAAAGATTAGTACTATTCATTCCTTAATTATCATCAGTCCATTCGAAAAATAATCACTTGGGAGTCTTGTGTTTCTCAATGGATCCAATTTTTTTTTATTCAATAAATGCTTTTCATCAAAAGCAGTCAACACAGCCCAGCCAACTGAGGAATTAACGTAGTCTTCTGACTGAATCGTGATATTGAGGTAATAGTTACGTATTTTTGCTCAAGTTAGAGATGGAACTTTTTATTCTATAAGGGGAGGGAGTGCAGTATTCCAAAATACACAAATGGGAGGTTTTCTAAACATTACAAGGTGGTACACAGGCATTGAGGGTGTGGCTGAAAAGGAGAAAGCACATGTGCCGTATGCTTGATAACTAACCATCTAGAGGCCAACCCTGAGTATCTAGGTGGATGAATCATTAACGTTGCTGATAATGTATCTTACGAGTTCTCAGGATTATTGCAGCATGAAGTTTCCAATATGCGTAACCAAGAGCTGGGCATGGCTTCATCTTTGGATCTGGTTAAGCCCAGTAATGCAAATGCAAATATAAATGCCAATGCTGAATATCTTATGGTTGGGAGTAAGTGCACCCCAATAGCGCTGCTGGAACCAATATTCACCAAAAGCCCTTGTTTAAAAAAGGTCCAAATAGAACAGGTGCACTGAACTTGGTGCCACCATTTCTATTACCATCCATCTCCAGTAGCCCTGTTTTGATAAATACTGTAATGAATTACTATAGCAACAGTTATGTTAATTCGTCAGCGCCATTACATCAGGACCATCATGCACACCAATATGAAAGTTCATCTTGGATATCTACTACATCAAAGGCATCAGGGTTAGAATGTTCTTCTGGCTTTCTGCAAACTACATCTTCTCTAGTAGCAAAGGTGCATAAATAACCTCCAGTTAAGGCAATCGTAGACCAGTTCTCATGAAAAACGTCACCCAAACATTCATTGTAGCACAAAGCTGACTCCAACCAAAAAAGCAAGTAAATCTTGGGAAAATCTGGAAGCTGTGTCATTGTCCTTGGAGTCGCCTGCTCTACCATCAACTGCAGGTCTGTACTCCAAAATAGAAAATGCATCCAGAAGCTGCCACCGGAACTCAAACCAGAATTCATTAAAGATACCCAACACAGTTCTTATCTTGTTCAAGCTCAAATGCTAAAAACAATTCTCTCAACTGCAGTTTTCAGTGTTTGGATTCTTCCTTTTTTCCAAATACGCAGGTTAGACCTGGTAGCAGAGGCTCAGAGTCACAGCTGGAGAGTTTAATACTTGACGAATTCGACATATCTAGCAACGGAAAATTGATAGACCTAAGTTTAGATTTAGCTACTGCATTCGTAGATCAAAATCCCAAAGATCTATTACTGGACCAACCGATATGGTTGATGATGAAGGTTGTGTGTAAAACCCTGGATATAATCATTGATGCGATTACAACACTTGGGGACGTTGCCACCAAAGCATCACTGTTTTTGATGCTCCAGTGGCGCAAGCCTCTCAACCATATCTATGAGGCGGCGCAAAGCCACACTGCGTGGCTTTGCATGGCCTCATAGATATGGAGTAAGGCAGCGCAAAGCGCTCCGTTGCCATACTCTGCATCAAAGAGGCGTTCCATGGGTGTTGCTGTGGATGTTCCCAAGTAACACCCATGGATTTCGACGCTGCCCCAGATTTACAAAATCATGTAAACCTGGGGCAGCGCCAAAACCTTACGCCTCCTTAGAGCAGGCGTAACAAGGAGAAATGTTTTCAATACTCGTATTTTTTTCTTCTTTCCATATGTGCTGCATTCTGCAACACACATAGAATGAGGAAAACGCCTCCATGGATTGTTTTTGTGCAAGAGGGTGTCCCTTCCTGAACAAAAACAATCCTGCCAACAACTCAGACACCCGTGCACCATGGTGCAAGGGTGGCTGCGTTGGTGCTAGGCACCAAATTATGTGCCGGAGCTGGCTAAAAGGACAAGAATGCACCATATCGCATAAATACGGTGCATTCCTGCCCTTTCAAATTGGCATAGGGCAGCGCAGCAAAAAAACTTGTGGCGCTGCCCTATGCCTTTGTAAATGAGGCCCCCAGTATGAATTAATACATGACAGGAGTTCAGGTGGTCCGTACCATGGCATACGACACCTGTGTGCTCTCACCACGCATGTCAGGACAGCTGCATAAAATGTAGTTTCATGATAGTAATGATACACATGGCTCTTTTTGCCCATATTGCTCCTTGTTGCCACTTACCCTGTAGTTGGTGGTCTTCATAGGCAGCACTGTCCTGTCCGGGAACTCCTGCCACCAACTCTGCTGGGATGACAGCTGTCACCCGCTCCTCCGAAGCATCCAGCTCCTACTGGGGCGTGGGGCCTCCTCCTCCAGTATTCATGTCTGCCTACAGGTTTTTGCAAGTTTCTCCATCGTCCTGCGCTAATAGTCAGGCCAGCGTTTCTTGCAGTCGGTGACTGTCCTCTTCACTTGTCCCTCACTGTTGTTCTTGGCCACTATGGACTACCAGATGGCCTCTTTCTTCCCAAATGGAAATTTGGAGGTGACAAAGATCTGGTGTTCATGCTTTGTCACCTCCGTGATCAAGATGTCATTCTCCTCACTGAAATTGCACTACCTCTTCCCCTTGGAGTCTGTCTGGACATTCTGGCTGGTGCTGTGGTTGTTTCCCTGCCTGCTGTTCTCCTGCCCCATGGCTGCCTTGTGTGAGGTGTGCAATTTTTTTCCCTCAATGCATAATTTTTTAAATAATTTCTGACGTTTGACACTCAAAAGTGATGCGGAGGTGGTTAGCGTCACTTTACGTGCTGCAAACCAGCCTTACGTCGCTTTTGCTGCCCATGCGTCAGTTTGCCTTACAACATCCCGCCCACGGATGCATCATTTTTTTTTTATGCGCCATGTGGACTACGCCATGGTGCGGCATATCGTAAATTCAGCGCATCTATCGTGTTTTAAACTGACGTCACACAGCGCAAGTTTTACTGATGCACCGCTGTCTTGATGCAGCGATGCGTCAGTTTTTGTAAATGAGCCCCCAAGTATAACAATGAATTTTCAAGTACAATGTATTTCGAGCAAATGAGATTTAGTCTCATTACTTGGTCTACTGTACTCTGTCCCTTTCTGAAACCTGCTGGGAATGAGGATAATAGATCTTTTTCCATCATCCACTGATCTAGGCAAGAGAATAACAATTTCCTGAATATCTTTCCTACACCATCTAGCAGTGAGATTGGATGATAGTTCTCCGGTAAATCTCTTGGCCCCTTTTTAGGTCAAGCCTGGGCGGCGCATGCGCATGCGCTGATCTGCGGCATGATGTATTGGAGAATGGAGTAGAAGCCCCACCCACTTTCCGCCCATATTTGTCATTGGCTTGTGTCATTGCCCTTTGTAAATGCTGGCTTTTGATTAGTTAATAGGCTTCTTAGTCCCTCCTTAGTTCCGCCTTGTCTTCATTTGTAACCTCCCATGAGGACTGACCCTTTTACTTCGGTTGTTACACGGTACGCCTTTTTTAATCTGTAAGCCCTATTTTCTTTGATGAGTTTCTCCTACTGCAGGTACGACATGCTTTCCTGCAACATTCAGCGGCGCATGCGTGCTTTCACTTTCCAAGCAGCCCGGGAGAATGGCGGCCGCTTCTTTGAATAGGTCTCGCATTTACCAGTTTGAGTCATTGGCATTGTAAATGACAATGCCTTTTATGTATGTGTTAATTAGCAAAACAGATAAATAGAAGGTATTGTCATTTACAATGTCAATAGCTTAAACTCTCGCAAATACTAGACCTATTGCATTGCAAATGCTTGTTGTATAATGGGACAATTGTGGATTTTTTCCCAAGAGGATGGAATCTCTTCATAAGACCAGAAGTTATTAAACAACCTAGTTGATACAGTTTACTCTAAATTCAAATGTGTGAACGACGTGTCTTAGGATTGACGTGCTGACGCACCGCTTGACTTCGCCGACTCCCTCTGCACGTTCAAAAACGTCATCAAAAGGAAGAAGCTGTGGTGACTGAAAGATCTCCACAACGACTAACAGCTGATCCTGAGGTACACAGCAGGCGATACCACGCACACCAACGGAACTGTCAAGGAGCAGGCCAGTGGTGCAAACTTCACAGTTCATTGAGCTGAACTAGCGGATAACGTGCAAAATTCATGCGCAGTGGGGCTCATACAACGCAACAACCACAAGGGGAAAAACGTCTCACCGTGGACTTTAGAGATGGCAGCCGGAGCAGTGCGAGTGTCTTTAATATTGACAGGTAGTTGCCTCACAGCATCGGAAATGATGCACGGCGAAAGTGAGTGAAGAGCAGTGACCACCAAGCCAAACTAACAGATGAAACATCACTGACGCCATCATCAACAACCAAGTGGAATCCAGAAGAAAACGGTTCCCCAACAGCAAGTTGCACGCAGAAGGTTCGTCTGTGTAGCCAGCTCGTCGCCAACAATCTGTAGCGATGACTCCGGAGCCAAGGTAAGTTAATTGATTTAATTATTGGCTACACAGTTGTGGAGCAGGAGGAAAATGCTCCACCGGTTACAAAGCCTTTACAACTGTCTACCCATTTCAATATCAAACATTCTGAGAACACTACACAAGGACATCACTAGGCAACATGAAATACTAAAGGAGAATGCTGGAGAAGGCAAAGGAACATTAATAAACAGGTAAGTAAGATACTACATACCTTTCCTTCTCCTCAAAGAAAAAAAACAACAAAATACAAGTCAAGTAGAACAAGCATTTGCAATGCAATAGGTCTCGCATTTGCGAGAGTTTGAGCTTTTGGCATTGTAAATGACAATGCCTTTTATTTAGGTGTTGGTTTTTAAAACATAAATAAAAGGCATTGTCATTTACAATGCCAATAGCTTAAACTCTCGCAAATGCGAGACTTATTGCATTGCAAATGCTTGTTTTCTCTGCTTTTTGTTAGGATCAGTACCTCCACTACTAACGTATTTCAAAAGTACAAAATTTAGAAAAGCATACCATTCTGGTAATAAAACAGCCACAAATAGACTCAGCAGAACATGTGTAACATTACATGGAGTCTCAGGGTTAGCAAAGAGAGGGGGGGGCTTTACTTAAATATGGGAACATGTCTTTAACTCTATCACTCTGCTTACATAATTTCATAAACGAATGTGTATAAATTAACAGCGTAACCACATGTGCCATTTGAGATAGTCTACAGATTACAAACAGGAAACAGGTGATAGCAAGTTTACAATTTGGTGCGCCTACAAACACACATAGGCATACACAGGCAGACACATGCACACAGACTAATTTAGAAAGACACTTACAAATCTACCATAGAAGCACTTTCACACAAAAGCAGGCACCCAAAGAGACACACACACACTGACGCACAAAGCCACAAACTTGCAAAGACACACAGATAGGCACTTTAAGGAAAAACACTTATACCGAGACAAATTCAAACACACGGAGGAGCACACAGGAAGGTTGTTGTTATCTCAATTTAGCAATTTATAGCCGACTGCAAGCAGTGATTGACACAAGACATTGAGGATTAATATCCAAGGCTGCCTTGTGAATTAATAAGGGATTAATTTGGAGTCAGTGATGCAGTAAAGAATTTTAAATTGTAACTGCATTTTGACAGGCTCCTGAGTTGTTTTGATAAAGCAAAAAACAATGATCGTAAAATGTGGAGAGGAGGCAATCTTTCGTAGACTAATGTGTTCCTATACTCCCTATACCCTATGGCAAAAACCCGGCCTTTATGCTGTGTGCGGGGCTCCAAGAGGCAATGCCCTTGTAACTTCTTTCAGCAGCAAAGCATATCAAAGGCACATCAATTACTGTGCAGTAAAACTGACAGGACACGCCGATATAAACACTTATACCGTGTCCTACATCTGCAGCAGCAAAACGAGGGTTTAAATGCATTAGTGTGGTGGGAGGGTAAACGTAAAGCGCCCTAACGAGGTGAAGATTATTCATGAAGTGTGAGGAGGGCTGGGGGCGGGGTGGGTCTGTAGGGGGCCCTGGGTGAAAATTCCCGTTCTAGAGGTTAACGAGCATTAAAAATGCAATAGGTCTCGCCTTTTATTAAGTTAAAGCCATTTGCTTTGCTATACAATACCATTAGCAAAGCAAATGGCTTTAACTTAATCAAAGCGAGACCTATTGCATTTTCAATGCTTGTTCTCCATTTATAATAAGAATCTAGACAACATACTGGTTACAGATGACAAATGACTTGCCTCTGATTTCACAAGTGGCATTTTTGTATGGGCTGGTGGGGCATGAATATTTCAAAGTACATGTTTTAAAATTATCACTTTAATAAATGCTTCGCAATGCAGTGATATAATCTGAACTCACTGCTTTATGTTAAAGGAATACAGATTTTTAAAATTTGAAGCAACTCTTATGCATTATGTTTGTTGCATAATTGACTTGCCAACTATTTTCTTGGCTTAACCGACTGTTATTGTCAGGCCAAGACCTGACTAGATAATTATTTGGGGGGGTGTTCCTCCCCATACACCGCCCCCAAAGCTATGTCACTGTCTATGCATCACCCTCTATGCCACTCCACTCTGCTGTTCTCCACTCCACGACACTCGGTCACTCAACTCTACGACACCAAACTCCACTATAACTCTCTACTCTACACAACTCCACTCTGACACTCTACTCTGCACCTTCTACTCTACAACACTCTACTCTGTCCACGACACTCCACAACACTTACACTACTCCATGACACTCCACTCCATTCCACTCCACTCTATGACACTCTATTCTACGCCCTTCCACTGTACAACACTCTACTTCCTCCACAACACTCTACGCCACTCTTTGACACTCCACTTCACTCCATTCCATGCCACTCAACTCTACTCTACTCCACTTTGTCTCTCTATTTCACTCCATAACACTCGACTCTACTCCACTGCACTCCACTTTACTATACTCCACCCCACGCCACTCTCCTTTACCCCAATAACTTTTAGCAATGCTAAACAGCAGTCACACTGGTGTAAAACATGGCTAAAACATACTGACAAAGCCAATAGCTCTTGTATAGGCAAGACCTATTGGCTTTGCCAATGCTTGTTTACATTACTGCTGGCAAACCTGCCTGATGAACTGAGGTGTCACTGCTACTAATCTTGCATGGGGTCACCGCTAATATAATCTTGTCTGATGTGGTCACTATTACAACACTAATAATTATTAGTAGTTCAGCATGATTTTCATTGACCATAAGTAGCTCTTATCACAAAAAAGTTTGGAGACCCATGGGTTAAAGCGACTGGCAGGCCTCGGAAGACCTTGGACAGGGATCACAGAGAATCATTTTTACCACGGGAAGTGCAGTCTATGGGGTGGTGACTTGTGGCATGTATTCCCAGGGCCTTTTTGGATTAACCCCAAAAATGATTCCCTTCATCTCACCAGACAGAGCTTATTTTATATGGTACTTGCTAGGGCCTTCTTGCTACATCATTGCAGCAGCATTGCAAGGTGTTACCATGGTCCTAGTCTGTGACATTCACTTTATCACCCTGTGAAGATGAGAGTCTGAGTTGGCTCTGGTAGGATTTGAACTGGTGACCTGCAAGGTGCCCACAGGTTTCTCCAAGCGATGCGTGAGATTCTCAGTGGCATAGCCAGTGTGCCATGGGCCCTAGTGCAAGGAAGGAACTTGACTTCCTAGCTGCTGTTTGAATTGTAAAGTACAGCAGTACTCGGGATTTGGTTAGCCACTCAAGCCCCTGGGCCCCGGTGCCACTGCACCAACAGTACAGATGGAAGCTACACCCTTGGAAACCCTCTCAGCTATCCTGTCAGATACAACGATCATGTACTCTATGCCTAGAAAGGTGGTACTCAAAGGAACTGGCTCTGTACTGGGACTGTGTGAAAGGATTGGCGCAGGAGTATACGCTGTGTTCCCTGTTGGCCTGGGTGGTTTAAGGAATAGATCAAGGATACATGCTCGCCAGCATCAGCAGCTGACTCAGAGTCCTTCCTGCAGCCAACGGATGGTGCTAATGGCTTATGAGTTATTCATTAGACTGTTCTGCTTATTTTATTTTGTTTTTTGCTGCGGTTAAGCATCATCATTAAGCTTTACTTTAAAACACAACAAAACTGAATGAGTTTGTCCTGAAAAACAAAATAGATGCAGTAAGCATTATTTTCTCCGGAAGAGAGGATGTGGCCTAACGGCAAGAGCTGTCGACCTCGAAGCTGGAGAATCGGGTTCGAGTCTCGGCAAGGACGGCACCATCCTGTGATTCTGGGCAAATCACCTAATCTCCCCGTGCCTAACAAAAATGAATGTGTCCTCATGTAACGCAACTGGTGCTCATGTAAAGAGCTCTGATACCTTCGGGTCTAGTACCTGCTATATAAAACTCCCAGAAAAAAAAACGTCAACCCTGTAATGCGCAACAAAGTATAACATAATTTTAGCATAATTGTGCACACAAACTGTTTGGTATAATGGGGGTAAGGAGACAAAAATAGTTGTATTTACACAACACGCTGCTTTCCAAATGGTTGACTTAGTACCTGGTGCAGCTACACTGTTAAAGTGAACAGAAGGTTATGTTTGTTTGGCAAACACCGTGACTGCGGAATTAGACCATATTAAGGTCAGTTGATGGACATGTTTTTGTGAAGCCGGCCTGTGGCGTCCTCTCCCTGTGCACCCTTCACGCCATGCTGCCTTGTGGTGTGAAGCTGTCACACTTCTGTGCATCTACGCAACAGACATGACAGCCTCCCCAGCCCTCTTGAGCGTGAACACTCCAAGCGCAGCACAGCAGTTGAAGACTGATTCCATGCCATTACATTGAACAGGACGAGTTAATTTTAGAAATGTAACTCATTACGTGAACGTAACTGCCTTGGTACACCTGTGATAAAGTGTCACTCATAGTGTCACGCATAAACCATTGAAATGTCGCACAGGGTGAAAACATGGCCTTGACACACTTAAACAAACTGAAAGCTGGGCAGCTATGTAGAGCAGCAACAGGGAATCATGAGCGCTCCTGCTAGAGAGATGGAAACAGTTACGGGCTCCGACTCGGAGAAGAAATCTGAATTGTGTCACAAAGAGCGCCGACTGGGGTCCTATGAAGGAGAAACACCTGATAAACAGAACATTGCAGTCCTTTTATTCTGTGAGTGGAGACAATGGGACAGTAACTTTAAAAACAAGCAGCGCATGCTCTGCAAGGAAAAAAGAGTGATAATCCACCCACCAATCCCACATCAAACAAGCATTTAAAATGCAATAGGACTCGTATTTACACGAGACCTATTGCATTTTAAACGGAAGTGGGAGCGTTAAAAAGGCACAAACGGGAGGGGGTGGGGGGGTGCTGCTGGCATGAGAAGTCACGGACTGCGAGAGGGAACGGGGGGAGACAGGTAAACAAAACGATTTGAAAAGTAAAGGGGCCGATAGCTGTGGAAGGACAATAATGACGACATGGCCGTCAGGAGGCGGGATTCACTTTCCAAAAACCAATCAGAATGCAGCATTTACGATTGCAGCCAATCACAAAGATAGGCGGAAAGTGGGCGGAGCTTCCCCCGCTATACTGTATACACCATCTCTCGACGAGACAGCGCATGCGCTGCCTAGCCGAGACCTAAAAAGGGGCAGTTCTGCGTGAGAACAGAACCACGGGTGGTAAATATGCCCCCCACGTCCCCCAGGGTTGGGGATGGGGGGGCTGTGATAGCCAGTGAGCTCCTTCACAATGCTTCACTAAACCTGGAGAGCACAGAACGCATCCCCGACACGGAGATGGAGACGCAAATAACACAGCCCTCTCATATTTCACAACCGGCATACCTCAAGTGTCAACACGTCAGGACGAGCCTGAGGCGATGACCCCTCGGAGTCCTGTCACGGAGGGAGACTGGAAATAGTAGTATAAGGAAACAGTGTAATTGATATCACTCTGCTACACCTTCACGCCGCTGATCCCCCTGTCCCTGTACAGAGCGGTATAAGCAAACAGCGCTGTTAATATCACCCTTTATCGCCCTCACACCTCTGATCCTCTGGTCATTTACACTGCGATACACGCACCGCTAGTCCCGCGATAACGGCGCAGAGCGGTATTTATTTAGAAAACAGACATTGTCATCATTTACTAATTTAGCGTCGACGGACCTTCTGTAGTTGTACAGGAAGGGGGGCTTGGGGGGGGTAGCCGACCGCAGGGAGGTCCCCCCCGGGGCAGTTTGGGAGGGGCGGGGGGGTGGGGGGGGCGGGCTTCACGCCAGCCATTTTAATTTTGGGCTTGTTTTTTGTAGCCCAATTGGAGCCCAAGCATAAGTGCGTTGGGCTCCTGCTCCCGGCCACCATTTTAGGTTTGGTGGTGGCCGGGAGCTTTATCTGTGGGATTTTTAGTGAGGTGGGCCTGTGGTGGGATTTATTGTTGAGCGTCTGGGCAGAGGTTAGGTTAAGTCTCCTTCATGTCCGGGGAAGACTACCGCGTTTTGGAGGCCCTCCGGCTCCTGAGCGAGGCGGGCCGGATGGACCTAGTAATCGGAGCAGTGGCAGGGACGGCGCGCCCTGTGCGGCAGGCCTCGGCAGGCGTGGCAGCGGCCGTGGCCGCCTGCACGTCGCCTATGCGACAACGGATGGCGGTGAGTGAGCGGGGCCGCCCGCGAGTTAGAAAGACGGCCCGACATTGGTTTTGGAGCCTGGGGAGGGGGGAGGGTCTGGGGTTCCAGGTAGTATGGGGCGCGGGGGTGGGTTAACACCTTCAGGGGCGGGAGAACGGGCGACGGCATCAGTTGGGCCGGTAGCGGCTCCAGGGCCAGTGGAGCGCTCGTTTTCCTCCCCGCGGGGGTGTTGCAGCGCGGGGGAAAGCGGGGCGGCAAGCGGCGCTCGGCCTCTCTGCCTTGCGCGCCTTTGGTGGCGGCATCAAGGGGAGGCTGGGGAGTCGAAGGCAGTGCTTGTTAGCAGGGCGGCCAGCAGTGGCATTGCGGGGGCGGGCGGAGAGTGTATGCCTCCCCCCCGCGCGCGACGGAAACAGCGGATCGGGATAGCGGGGATTTGGGTGGGGAAGCTGTACATTCTTTGGGCAGTGTCCATGGGGCAATGGGCTGGACTGGGGTTTTTGCTCCGGGGAGCAGGGGCAGCGCTGAGTTTGTGGCAGGCAGGGAGGGGGACGCAGGTGATGGGCAGATATACAGCCCCCTGCTGTTCTCCCCCCCCCTTACTCTGGGAGGGCCGAGATGGGGTCGGTGGGGGGAAGCTCCTTGGGGGAGGGAGAGTGGGCTCAAGTGGGAGGGTGGGGTAGCCAGCAGACCTTTTTTCCCCCTGGTAGGGATGGGGCGGTCAGGGAGGGCACCCATATAAGCTGGGGGGAGAGTGGGGCCCTCGAGATGGGCGGTGAGGATTTGGGCTGGGGGGTGGGGGATCGGGGGTGGGGAGGGGCCTGGGGGATGATACTTGGGGATTTGGACCCAGCCGGAGGGGGCCAGGCTTGGGAGGGTTTAGATATTTTTCCTTCTTGGGCGGAAGGGGTGCGGGGCATGGGCGTAGGGGAGCGGCAAGAGGCACAGCGGGCGCGTGGGCATAGGGGGACGCGCGGGCCAGGAAGGCCATTGGTGGTGGGGGGCCAGGGGAGGGGTGCAGGTAGGGTTTGGGGAGTACGTTGGAGGGGGTGCAGGACGGGGTTGGGACCCAGCGTCTTCGGTAGTACAGGCGGTGTTGGAATGGAGTGGGGAGGAAGAAGGGGGGGATTCCCCCCCCTGGTAGGTTCGGTCAGGTCAGGGCGGTTTAGTCGGGCTAGGGAGCTTTCGTCGGGTTTGCGGGGGCCGGGTTTTCAGGCAGGTGTGAGGGAACCGGCACATCCGTCCAAACTTTTTCTTTACAGGGCAGGGAGCGTCGCAGTGTTGCGGACTCGGTAGGGCGCGGTGCGGCCCAATTACACTGAGGAGAAGGGAGGGTGGAGCCTTGCGTGGCGCATCCCGTACCGGCGGGGGATCCCGTCGAGGCCAGCGCACGAAGGTCCTGTACGACCTCGCTGGCCCCACCGACAGGCAGGGCACGGTGGTCCGACATTACAGCGGAGATGGATTTGCAGAGAGGTCAGCGCATGGGGGAGTATCGGCGGGTACAGTCGGCTCCCCCGCAAGGAGGACATTTTGGGGCCGTCAGGGCCAGTGTGGGGCAGGTTGGGTCCGGTAGGGCCCGTGCAGTGGTTTTTGCTCCTGAGGTGCTCCAAGTGGAGGAGCCCATTGTGTTGGACTATGATGAGGACAGCCCCGAGGAGGGGGAATTGCGGGAGACTGAGGAGGGGGGGCCCTCTCATGTTTTTCCTAGTTTTTTGCAGGCTCCGGGAGCGGTGCCGCACAGAACAGCAGGGGCGTCTGGATCCAGGAGGGAGCGCGGCCCCGCAGTGAGGGTTCCCCGGACAGTGGATCAAACAGAGACAGGGGCAAGGAGGTCGATGTCTGTCCGGGCATCCTCGTTAGAGCCAGGTGAGACCGGTAGAACACAGGCCAAACCTAAGATGGTATCTCTGGGGAAGGGGGAGAGTGACGGAAGGGAGATTACACAAGGGGAAATACGTTAAGGATACGGGGGTAGGAACAGGAGATGGGGGAATAGCACTGGGCGACAAGGTAGAAAGCGGGACAAACGCGGAAGCAGTTGGGGGGGACAAAGAGCCGTTGGAGAGTAAGGAATTGAAAATTAAAAAGCTGCCCTACATGGGAGTGACAAAGCCTTTGGGGGCCCATTTAATGCTGGTAACCAAGGAACGCATATGGAAAGGGGAATACGTGGAAATACTGAAGCTCCTTCATAGGGAGGTGAGGTCCAAAGAGGGCTCGAAGGTGGAGGAATATGAGTTGACCAAGCGGCCTAAGGTGCCGTTGACCATTGAGAATTGGACGGCAGCGTTTTTTATTTATGCCAGTGTTTACTGCGAAAAGTTTCCGGAGCGCAGCGTAGCCATCTTTAAATATATGGATGTGATACGGAAGGCTCAAATCACAAGTGGGGGGTACGCTTGGGCCCAATATGACGAAGAGTTCCGGGCCCGTATGGCTTGGGACCCTGAGGCAAAGTGGGGGGAGTTAGACACTGACTTATGGCAGCATACAATGGGGGCAGCGTCGGGTGGTAAGACCATTTTTACAGCTAGCGGGTTGCCGTTGGTATACCGGCCCTTTCAGGGGAAGCCCACCCGGGGAGGGGTGGGAGGCGCAGCCGCGACACAATCTGGAGCTGGGGCATGCTGGGACTTCAATAAGGGATTATGCACTAGGGAGTATTGCAAGTACCGCCATGAATGTTCCAAATGCGGGAAGCGCCATCCCCTTGTTAACTGTTGGGGCATCAAGCCACAGGGAGGTCAGCAGTGGCTGCAGTCAGGCGCCGGCACTTCGGCCCCCTCGCATCAATTCCAGAGCGGCAGGGGTGGGAAAGGACCACAGGGTACTGGGCCCAAAGGCTCCTACGCCAGTTAGGGTAACGAAGCTGGCGGAGGTCCTCCAGGGGTACGAGGATTTGGGGGCCCAACGGGTGCTTTTGGAGGGATTTCAGTGGGGGTTTCATTTGGGCTACCAGGGACCAAGGCAGAGAAGGTGGGCGGATAACCTGAAGTCAGCCGCAGAACACAGGGAGGTAGTCCAGGATAAATTGAACAAGGAGGTGAGGGAAGGGAGGATGGCGGGCCCCTTTGATGATTGGCCAGTAGACAACTTGATCATATCACCCATCGGGGTGGTGCCCAAAAAGGAAGAAGGACAGTACAGACTGATTCAGCACTTGGCATGGCCGGAGGGGTCTTCAGTTAATGATTTTATTGATGAGGAGGCGGCCTCAGTGTCATATTCCTCAGTTGACGTGGCCATGTCACTGGTTGTGACCGCGGGCGCGACTGCAGAGATGGCAAAATGTGACATAAAGTCGGCATTTCGGCTGCTTCCAGTCCATCCAGATGATTGGGATCTTCTGGGTATCCATTTTGAGGGTAAATGGTACGTGGACAAAGCATTACCGATGGGTTGCTCTATGTCATGTGCTTTATTTGAATGTTTCAGCACCTTCTTGCAGTGGCAGCACACGGGTCACACATTGGTGACGCACTACTTGGACGACTTCTTCTTTGTAGGTTCCCCCGGCTCCACGGAATGCCAGATAGCTCTGGACACTTTCCATGAGTTCATGAGGGAACTGGGGGTGCCATTGGCACCCGAGAAGACAATGGGACCATCTACGGCCTTGTCCTTTTTGGGGATCGAAATTGATGCAGTGGCAATGCGGGCTCGCTTGCCAGCGGATAAAAAAGTGAAAATGTTGGAGTTACTGGACAGGATGTTGTCAAAGCAGAAAGTGACAGTAAAGAGCATTCAGGTGTTGCTGGGTCACCTTAACTTTGCCTGCAGGGTAGTCAGGGCGGGGAGGACGTTTTGTAGGCGGTTGGGTCGGGCACTGGCAGGACAGCATTTGCCGCATCACCATGTGCGCTTGGCGGCAGGGGTGAAGGAGGATTTGCGGATGTGGTCAGTTTTTCTACACTCTTTTAATGGAGTGCCATTGGCCAGGGAGGAGGACGTCCGGTGGGACGTGCACATTTTTTCTGATGCCGCAGGCAGCGACGGCTTTGGCATTTATTGGCAGGGCAGGTGGTGTGCTGAGAAGTGGCCTCCACAATGGAAGGATGGGGGGAGGAGCATAGCTTTTCTGGAGCTTTTCCCGTTATTGGTGGCATTGACCCTGTGGGGTGAGGAGTTGGCGCACAAGAGGGTCTTGTTTCGTGTGGATAACATGTCAGTGGTGGAGATTGTTAACTGACAGTCCACCAGAGATGAACAGATTCTCAAGTTGCTGCGAGTTTTTGTGTTAGGCTGCCTTAGACATGACATTGCATTCAGGGCCTTGCACATCCCTGGTGTGGACAATGACATAGCAGATGCTTTGTCTCGTTCGCAGTGGGGGAGATTCCGTGGGCTGGCCAAGGAGGCGGACAGGACACCGACCCCAATGCCGGAGCATCTTTGGTATGTAGGCAACATAGGGTGCTACAATTGGTGGTAGGTTCTTTGTCAGTGGCCACGCGGGCAGCTTATGTGCTGGCATGGAGGGATTTCCTAGCATCAGGAGCCTGTAGGCGGGAGGAGATTTGGCGGCGGTCCGAGGATGTGATTCAGTTTATCCTAGACCTTATGGAGAGAGGCCTTTCCAGGGTGACCATCGCCGGGAAATTGGCGGGAATCTCTTTTATGGGAAAACTCTTTTGGGGTTACTCCCCCTCCGCAGGGGAAGTGGGGAGGAGGATGCTAGAGGGCTGGGCTAGGGAGCGGGGAGGGGAGCGTTTTCCCGGAGCCCCTTTCATGGCAGATTTTGGCCAGGTTGTTGGAAGCTTTACCGGGGGTTTGTAGGGACGGTTTTGAAGCATGTTTGTTTTCTACTCTGATGGTGTTTATGTTTTTGGGGCGTTTAGAGTCTCGGAGCTCCTGGGTACCAAGTTAAAAGGGGCATCAGTTGGCAGGATGTGTTTTTCGCAGAGAAGGGGATACATATTTGGCTGGCCAGTTCTAAAACTGATCAGAGAAGCCTAGGGAAAGGAATTTGGTTGGAGGCAGCGGCCCCAGTTTCAACATGTCCGTTGCAGTGGGCGCGCCGTTGGAGATCTTTGGCGGGAGGGGCTGGGGGCGACTGGGTTTTTCGGCATCACAATGGGTCCCGGGTAACGGATTACCAGTTGCGCATGGTACTGCGTAAGGCATTGCAGAGTATTGGGTTGGATGGGGCGCGTAATGGGACGCATTCATTCAGGATCGGGGCAGCAACAGAAGCGCACAACCGGGGTTGGTCGCAGGGGGACATTATGCGGCTGGGGCGCTGGTCGTCAGACTGTTTTCAGCGCTATGTGAGAAGGACCGCGGAGGAGGCGCATGCTTCATCCTCTTTGTTGTGAGTCTTATTCTAATTTTTCTCATTTCAGGTTCGGTGGCTGGGCCTCAATCCAAGGAATTGACCATTTGGATAGTGGGGCATTCATTCATCAAATGGGCGCAGATTCAGGCACGCCGCAGTTATTTTGGGGAAATGTTGGGTTTCAATGACAGTGTATTTAGAATTGTTTGGAAAGGCAAAGGAGGGATGCTTTGGAAAGAATTGTTAACATGTCTAAATAAATGGATGGTGAGGGGCCAGTGCCCGAATGTCCTGTTGATTCACCTTGGCGAGAATTATCTATGCGGAGTGAAGGGTGTGGTGTTGCTGAGGGCAATGAAGAGGGATCTGTCTATTTTAAGGGAGCGATGGTCAGGGTGCCACGTTTTGTGGACTGAATTGGTCCCGCGCAGGGTTTGGAGGGGGGCTGTGAACCCCTGGGCTATTGACAAGGCACGGAGGAAAGTGAACACAGAAATTTCCAGGTTTTGTCGGGGTATAGGTTTTGGGAGAGTGACACACAAAGAGATACGATTTGAGGCTGTGGAGTTTTTTCGGGATGACGGAGTGCATTTATCCAGGCTTGGAATGGACCTTTATTTACTTGAGATTCGGGAGGTGTTGGCGAGATGCTTGAACGTTCAGAGGCATGCGGTTTAAGTTTGAGAGGGGATAGCCTACTCTGGGGGGGCAGAAAGAGGGGGGGGTAGTTCCCCCCCCCCCCTACTTTCTGGGTGGCGGGGTCATTTGAAGTTTGCCAGGGTTGGCAGAGGTTTGGTGATTATTTTTGAAGTTGGGTTTATCGACAGGGAAAGGGTAGGCAGGTTACTTGTTATTTCGGTTACACAGGTTGGGGGTTTGACAGCTGGAAAGGGGCAGGCAGGGGAGGTCGTTTAACGGACGGGTTGAATTTATAGGGTTATACGTTGATGTATTGTTTGGTATGGTTTGTAATGTTGTAATGTACGGGTGGGGGCGGGCTCAAAGAAAATTCTAGGGGTGGGGGCGGGGCACGGGGGTTTAGGTAAATGGTTTAATTAGTGAGGCTTAGTTTTGTAAGGCTGTTTGCCGAGGTATTTATATTGTTATGTGCACCTGTTTCAATAAAGCGGCCTTTTACACACATTTACTGGTTTGTGGTCTGCTCCCCCCCCACCCCTCCCTCCCAAGGGGGGCTTGGGGGGGGTAGCCGACCGCAGGGAGGTCCCCCCCCCCGGGCAGTTTGGGAGGGGCGGGGGGGGTGGGGGGCGGGCTTCACGCCAGCCATTTTAATTTTGGGCTTGTTTTTTGTAGCCCAATTGGACCCCAAGCATAAGTGCGTTGGGCTCCTGCTCCCGGCCACCATTTTAGGTTTGGTGACCTGGTGGCCGGGAGCTTTATCTGTGGGATTTTTAGTCCCTCCCTCCCTTATATATATATATATATATATAATTATTTATTTGGGGGGTTTTCCAGTTTCTTGGCTTAATGATCAAGGGGGCTTCTTTGGGACAGGTGTACAGGGTGCTGTTTATGTACTGTCGCTTGGAACAGGTGCTGTGCGGGGGTCATTTGAAGTTTGCCAGGTTTAGCAGAGGTTTGGTGATTATTTTTGAAGTTGAGTTTATCGACAGGGAAAGGGTAGGCAGGTTACTTGTTATTTCGGTTACACAGGTTGGGGGTTTGACAGCTGGAAAGGGGCAGGCAGGGGAGGTCGTTTAACGGACGGGTTGAATTTATAGGGTTATACGTTGATGTATTGTTTGGTATGGCTTGTAATGTTGTAATGTACGGGTGGGGGCGGGCTCAAAGAAAATTCTAGGGGTGGGGGCGGGGCACGGGGGTTTAGGTAAATGGTTTAATTAGTGAGGCTTAGTTTTGTAAGGCTGTTTGCCGAGGTATTTATATTGTTATGTGCACCTGTTTCAATAAAGCAGCCTTTTACACACATTTACTGGTTTGTGGTCTGCTCCCCCCCACCCCTCCCTCCCAAATAGTACTGTTCATAACACCCCCCCCCCCCCACCTGCTTTCACCTATTACACGGCTGCACCACCGGTAACGGTACCAAGCGGTATTTCCGGATGGTGTGAAAATGTCACCCTTCACTGACTAAACGCCACCGAGCCTTTTCTAAACGTTCAGGGAGGTCTAAACTTGTGGTACTGTCCGTGTCACTTTACTCCGCTGACCCTCTTCTCACTACAGTACAGACGGGAAATACGAGTAAACAGCACAGCCGATGGAAGACCGACACCTCCGTTTTCTGTGCACGAGTATCCAACCAGGACGGCGCAGCTCCTAGGTTCTCGTGCACTGGTGCTCACCCCAGAGCGGAGCAACACCCTGGCTCCCGCGCACCAGTGCTCACCCGAAAGTGGTACAGGACGCTGCCTCACTTGCACTAGTGAACACGGCAGTTCGTCGCCCTGGACCCCGTGCAACAATGCCCAGCGCACAGCTGTCAGCACCCTGGTTCCCGTGCACACGTATCCACCCCAGACCAGTTGGGCACCCTGGTCCGGTGCACTAATGTCAGCCACACGGTAATGCTGTATGCGTCGTCCGTGCACTAATTCCTACCACACACGAATCAGCACCCTAGCTCCTGTGCACAAGTATCCACCCCAGAACACTCCGGCACCCTGTTCCGGTGCACAAATGTCAGCTTCAGAGCAGTGCAGCAACATCACTCCGTGCTCTAGTGTCCACCCCAAAGTAGTGCTGCACGTGGCTTCCGCGCACTAATGCCCACCACGGAGCATTTTAGTACCCTGGCACCGGTGCACTAGTGTCCACTGCAGATCGGTGCACTAGTGTCCACTGCAGATCGATGCAGCACCCCGATTCTCGTACACTAGTTTCACCATCAGGACAGTGCACCAACGTGAATCCGTGCTCTGGTGCCTACTCCAGAGCTGTGCAGCACCATGGCTCTGGTGCAGGAGTGTCCACTGTAGATCGGTGCACTAGTGTCCACTGCAGATCGGTGCACTAGTGTCCACTGCAGAACGATGCAGTACACTAGTTTCACAATAAGGACAGTGCACCAACGCGAATCCGTGCTGTGGTGCCTACACCAGAGCTGAGTAGTAGTGACCAACCGAGAATAGTGTACACGTCCCGAGCCCTGCAGTGATGTGATGCTCTGCTCCGTCCACACGCTCTCAGCCCTCGACATGTGTAACGCCCTGGGGCCCCGTGCAGTGGGGGCCACGACAGACCGGTGGAGCTGCATGATCCCTCAGCTTCAGAGAAGTCCAGCACCGCGAGGGCTCCAGAGGAGGTGCCCGCTCCAGAGAGGTCCCGTAGCCGAGGATGAAAGTACCGACACCCCGCATGCACCAGGACCTCTCTTTGCGGTTGGCGGGCACACCCTGGAACGGACGGTCAGTCCTGCGGGCCCCAGTGCTATCAGCTCCTGGAAGGGACACAGGAGTTTGCTGCAGCCCTGGGGAGCAGTGGAGATACCAGCAAAGCACCAGGGTGGCTGCCGCAGAGGACGGGTCTCCAACGCCAGCAGGCCAAACACACCAAGTGTGTCCGAGTGTAAAGATGCTGACTGCTCACCACAGAGAGCTGTGCGCCATCTGCAGCTGCTTCCGAGGGACTGAGAAGCAACAGGCTAGCCAATAGAGAGGACTTCAAAATACAGATTGCGGGGTGAGAGCGCTGCCACAAAACCAGCACGATAAATCAACATCTCCTTGTCTATCCAATAGGCAGTCTGCAGAGTGCAGGGCGAGGGAAAGCCAACCCCAGAACCTGCATATATAAAACAAGCACGTCCGCTCAAATTGTACACGTTTTGTATGGTACCGCAGGCTACTGTCCATTTCCAAGATGGCGGTCGCGGTACATAGACATTTTGCTAGTCTGTTTTCGCTGTTTTGTGGTTTCCAGGTTGAATTGTTGTTGACTCTAAGATGCTGGACTCCAGGTGCTCGGGACGAGGCACAAGGAGGTAGCCCAAGAGGAGGGGCAAGCACCCGGGGTCGGGGCGAGGATGAAGAGAGTCACCATCTTCCTAAACGGGACCGCGAGGAATGGAAAGGTAAGAGTTTTGTGGAGAAGGGGCTAGAATGAACAAGCGCGCGGCAGCAGGGGGAGGGGAGAGAGGAGGGGGCCTGCGCCGAGTTCCCTTGAGGAACCAAGCAGGAACCATCTGTCAAAGCTCGCTCCCCCAAGGGAATCGCCAAACGTGCACGCGTTGCCATTGAAGGCAATGCAATGCATGCACGTTTTGGACTGCAAAACGGAATCGATTACTAAAGGTCTTTTTCCTATGCAGCGCATGCGCGCTGCGTAGGCGAGACCTAAAAAGCAGGAAACTGCAAGAGAACAACAATATAACAAACAGAGCATTCAATCTTGAAACTTTTTGGGAATAAAACGCATCCTTGAACTTCTTCTAAGTTCAACCTGAACATCACCAGAACTGTAGTTATCACTTATAACCTTTTTGCTTGTACAAATTCCAGCATGAGTCCGCACTTTAACAATTTTGGCAAGATTCCACCAATGTCCCCCCCCCCCCCGAAACTTGAACAGCATTGTGGCAGATTCTCACCACCTTGACAGGCTTGCTAAATTTCCTGTCTCCCATTTTAACATAAGTAGAGGACTTGATCCTGACTAGATCCCCAACCACCAAAGGGACAGTCTTGACACTTTTCTTTTGATCAAACCAATTTTTAAGCTTGTCTTGAGATTCAGACATGTTAAATCTCACAATCTCCATAAGGTTTGTTTACATCAGACTCAGATTTTAACCACTTATTCATCCATCCAGGTCTGAAACTTGTGTTTGCCTTACGTCCCCTAAGTAGTTCAAAAGGTGATATTTTAGTAGAACCATGGGGAGTGGTCCTGTAGAACCACAACATGCTGTGTAGAGATTTAACAATATCATGGTTACCACACCTCGCCCACTTGATACATTCTCCAACCACTCGGTTCATCCTCTCAACGAGGCCATTGGTTTGAGGATGGTATAAAGAACTTTTTGCATGTTTAATAACACAGGAGACAAGAACATTTTCAAACTCTTCACAAACAAATTGAGTCCCATTATCAGAGACAAGAGTCTCAGGGAAACCTTCTCTCAAAAATATATCATTTAAAAAGGAAATAATAGAAGAAGCATTAGCCTCCTTTACAAGCTTGATCTCGGGCCACCTAGAAGCATAGTCCATGAGTACCAGGACAAATCTGTTACTACCAGACAATTTATCAAAATGACCCATGACATCAATGCCCAATTTCATCCAAGGACCAGAAGGACAAGCTATAGGCAGTAGAGGAGGAGTAGCAGTCTTTAAACTTTTGTCAGAGGAACTACACACACAGCAGTTAGCAACCAGTTCTTCAATTTGATCATCCATTTTTGGCCACCAAAAGCTATCTCGAATGCGACGCTTAGTGAGTGTCACCCCCAAATGTCCCTCATGAGCAAATGTGATGATATCTTGTCTCATTGTGTGTGGAGGAACAAGTTTATCACATCTAACAAGTAAACCATCCTCAATAGACAACTCATCCTCAATTTTACAATAAGGTTGGAGAAGAGGAGATAACACTTTCTCCTTGGGCCAACCCTTTTGTACAAAGTCACACACTTGTTGCATTTACTGCATCATCTTTCAATGAATTTCTCCATTCTCTTTCAGAACTTAAAATTGGCGTAGGGAGATCTAAAGCGGCCACAAAACAATCATCACAGTCTTCCTCACACAACTCACTGATAGCAACATCAACACTTTCATCCCTCTTTTGAGGAAAACGAGAAAAGAAATCAGCCCTCCCATTTCTTCCCCCAGAAATGTGAAAAACATCAGCCAGGTATGCACAAATCTTACAGCGCCGCTTCCCTTCACGAGTGACGTGAACAACAGCTTGCTGTTACTATGGAAACCTTCGGCAGCATACGTAAATGCAAACGCACCACTTCCCTTTGTGAACGACGTGTCTTAGGAATGACGTGCTGACGCACCGCTTGACTTCGCCGACTCCCTCTGCACGTTCAAAAACGTCATCAAAAGGAAGAAGCTGTGGTGACTGAAAGATCTCCACAACGACTAACAGCTGATCCTGAGGTACACAGCAGGCGATACCACGTACACCAACGGAACTGTCAAGGAGCAGGCCAGTGGTGCAAACTTCACAGTTCATTGAGCTGAACTAGCGGATAACGTGCAAAATTCATGCGCAGTGGGGCTCATACAACGCAACAACCACAAGGGGAAAAACGTCTCACCGTGGACTTTAGAGATGGCAGCCGGAGCAGTGCGAGTGTCTTTAATATTGACAGGTAGTTGCCTCACAGCATCGGAAATGATGCACGGCGAAAGTGAGTGAAGAGCAGTGACCACCAAGCCAAACTAACAGATGAAACATCACTGACGCCATCATCAACAACCAAGTGGAATCCAGAAGAAAACGGTTCCCCAACAGCAAGTTGCACGCAGAAGGTTCGTCTGTGTAGCCAGCTCGTCGCCAACAATCTGTAGTGATGACTCCGGAGCCAAGGTAAGTTAATTGATTTCATTATTGGCTACACAGTTGTGGAGCAGGAGGAAAATGCTCCACCGGTTACAAAGCCTTTACAACTGTCTACCCATTTCAATATCAAACATTCTGAGAACACTACACAAGGACATCACTAGGCAACAAGGAATACTTAAGGAGAACGCTGGAGAAGGCAAAGGAACATTAATGAACAGGTAAGTAAGATACTACAGAATCTCATCAAGCCGCTGCTTTGTGCAGTTTTTGCGCTCGAGTTGCTTGGAAAACCTGCTTTCTTCTTTTTAACTAATTTCTACAATTTTCCCCGGGATTAGATGATGTACAAGAGCACCTGGTGGATCAGCTTGAAGGATACTGGAATTTGCTATATTAACGATGGTACTTAGATGGTCTTTATTTTGATGTGCAAGTTTCCTATTCGCACTCTTATTTTCCCTGCTGTTTACCGTTAAGGCAGTATTTCTGAAGCTTTGATTGAATTACTTTGGTGAATTCGAAGAAATGCTGACTTCTGATGTGTCTTTATTTTGTGTTTCAGGATTATTAATTGTTAATAAATGTGTTGCTCCTTAATTTCGAAAGAGAGCTGCAAAATTATTATACAAAATTTGTGGGCTTATAGTCAGCTCTAGGTTCTTTGGAGTACCATTACTACCCCATCTTATTATTTCCCAGAATTTTCTGCAATTTTTAGATGTTATTGTGCCATCTGATGCTCGCCACAGTTTCTGTAATTGTTTTTTTTTTATTATATTTTATTAGATGTTTGTACTGCTTTAAAATTTCGTAAAAGTGTTGCTTGCATTTTAGGTCGAGCCTGTAGCAGCGCGCATGCGTTGCTCTGGCGAGACTTTATGTAAACAGTAAAAGGGCTTTGGAAAGCTCACCACACGCTCGTGCGTGTGGTTTGTTTTCGTTCAGAGTCTATTCGCCTTTGCGTGCGTCTTTCTGAGAAAGACAGCACGCAATTGGGCAAAGGCGGGTGCATGCCCCGCCTTTGCTCCGCCCACGGCCTATTGCTTGCGGTTACCCGCACAGGCCACATCTGTTTTGAATTATCGTGCACAGATGCGTGCGCGATAATGCAAAACAGATGTCTCGCTGTGGCGCGCGCGCTCGCACCACTCGCAAGCGCACCTCCGGCTCCCCCTCTCTCTCTCACAATTAACTTTCGCGGCCGCGGGGCCGCGCTTGTGTTTCAGTACTTGTGTTTTTTTCTCCTTCACTGATGCCTTTTCTCTCGCCGGCTCGCTGCTGCGGTTTCCTCTCGGAGGACAAATGTATAGAGGGGGTGAACAATGACAACAGAGAGGGAGCTGGAGGCAGAGTGACGACCACGCAGTGATGGACGAATTTCAGGAAGAGTGCGGGTCTCACACGTTCAGCAGGAGGTGGCAAATGTGATGGAAGAGGCCGCCCAAACTCTGAGTGGAAGAGAAGCAGGTGGAGGAGAGGGGTGGAAAAGCGTATTTGGGGCCTATCACCAGCGCTCTGGTATAGCACATCACCCCGTGCTCTCCTGAGGTGCCTCGTCTAGTGCTCCCTTCAGATGCTTCCCTTGTGTTCCTTTGGGGCCCTTCACTATGAGGCCCTCTGTGTGCGTCACCTTGCGCCCTCAGGGCCACGTCATCATGTGCTCCACTGATGCAATGCACCTGGTGTCCCTTGCTGCACAGCTTTAAGTATGGCAGCAGGCCCGGGTACAACTGTAGGTTAGGGCGTGCGTGCGCGCCTGGATGTCAGCGACACTTTGTAATAACGGCCATCTTGATGCTCGTGCATGCTTTCATACTGCACATGAGTCTCTATAAGTATTCACGATGAAAACGCCTGACCGCTTGGCTTTGTCAATACTTGTTTGACGGCGCTGCGCTCCATTAACATTTCCGTCCTCCCACTACTGCCGGGACTGAGAGCCATGTGAATATTATTTTTTGCTCTATTTATTTGGGGATTTGCTGATAAGCTGCAGATTGAGCCAGTGCTTACCATATGGCGGTGGGGGCTGAAGAGATGATGACACGTCACTGAAGTCGCACAGCGGGACCCAGTGTGCTAAAAACAGAACGAGCACAGTTCGAGCTGCTGTCTTGAGCAGTAATTTAGACACCTTTCAGTTATTTCCTTTAAATATTTGCAACCGGAGCACCCAGAATCTTCAATAATAATACAGAAAGCAGGGAAGGGGGATACGGGGGGACATGATGTGAATTCAGCTGCAGCAAGTAACAAGTGTATGTTTCTATCAAATAAAGGTATTTAAAATATGTGTACCCTATAATCCATCAGGTTTCTATGCTCCGGGAGTGACAGTGGAATGACAGCCGAGGCAGGACTAGAGAAACACTGTCAATCTGAAATTATATGCGAAATCCCTACAAATGCCACAGTTAGTGCCGAATGGCGCTTCTCGACTAGTGACAGAGTCAAAGCGCCGGTCACAGCGCGTACGATTGTTCTCAACTCTTCTCTTTCTTTTCTGGTCTCCATCTTTATTCACCTACCGTACCCTCTCTGCCCAGCAGCTCCTTTGGAAACACCCAAAAGTAAATTGGTTGTTTTGGGGGTACAGCCTTCTTGGTAGTGGTAGCAAGGGAATAAAGTAAACCCACTGTAGAACCTTGCGCAAATACAGTGCTCCCATCATTCAGGAAGAAACTGACACGTTTCTTTTTCATCAATAAATCGGTGCCCTTTCTTCTTTATTCTATATTACCCAGATTCTATTATCTCTTATTGCTCCAAGAAACCCTATGACAGTTCAGTGGTCTAGAAATACCAATAACATGACAGTAGTAGTTCAGGGGGCTAGAGGTGGATTGGTCTGTTGATGAATCTGGGTTTCTCAAAATAGGCGCTGTTTCTAACAAACATTGGGAAAGTACATTTCTAAAAAGCATTGGCAAAGTAAATAGGTCTTGCCTTTAAAAGTCATTAGCTTCCTTTTGGGTATTTGGATTTTTATACCCGTGCTGAACAACATTGTGCGTGAGAAACAAAATGTTACCCATGCTCAACAACATCAGAAAAAAGAGGCAAAATGCAGCCCCAGCATCATGACGTATGAGTGTGCGTACATCACCACGCATGCACTTATATACATTATGACACAGTGGGCATTTTGGCTTTTGGTTTCATCGTGATGACGCCTGCACTCTCGTAAATCATGTTATGGTGACCATTTTGACTTATGCTTTTTTAATTTACTGTTCAAAGATGTCGGATACCCAACTTGAGGCAGTAAATTTAAACATTTTAAAGGTGCACAAAAGTGCATTTAGAGAAAGGGCTTACCAAGTAGCAAATTCCAGTTCGCAGGCACTCCTAAAAAGTAAAAAAAAAGCTCTAATAAAACAAGCATTGGCATAGCCAATAGGTCTCGCCTTTGGGACCTTATAAGTGTTGACCCATGCAACAGTTGATGTTGTTGCACCAAGGATATTGTGCTGCATAACTAAATACTTATAAGGTCCCAAAGGCGAGACCTATTGGCTATGCCAATGCTTGTTCTTACTATAGCCGTCTGTGCCAATACATCTTCAAATACTTTCAAATTCGTTTTCCTCATTTTTCGCTCTGTATTAATTAATAGCCGAAGCATGCAGGGCCACCCATTTAGAACTAGAAGTGTATGCCTTTTGATCACATATTACAATGGACCTGACTATGTTTTTTCTAATTGGTTTCAAGACAACAGATTTATTATCTATGGGATTATGATTATCAAGAAAGCTTGGATATGGATGAGCTATATATAGCCAAAAGTAGAGGGTCGTGATCACTTTTGATTCTTTCAAACACTTTCATATCGGCTACCAGATACCAGGCTTCAATGTTAATCGCCATATGATCAATAATGTTTTGCCTGTTTCCGGATCTGAATGTTGGTTTGTATGGGTCATCGGATGGAGTTCTACCGCTCAATTGACGTAAACCCCCCCTTAACTAAGGTTTCAAAAATTAAATTTGCCTTTGCTTGTAGAGGCGCAGTGCTCTTTGACTTTGGAGGGATTTTCCCATATGCTGTCTTCATACTTAAGAGATGGATTGAGCCATAAAGGCTGCAATATAGAATTGAAGTCTCCACATACTAACAAACATTCCTTTTTGGGAAACCGATGCTCATCCTTTCTAACTGTTGGTGGAATCTTTATTAGACTCAGCAGACCTTATTGCCATAAGTTGTTCTTTAAGTAACTGTACATCTGTTTTAACTTTGGCCCATCCTCCTGGAGGGAAGTACACATTCAGAATCTTTAGTGACCCCTCCTGATTCCTTAATTTTACAATTTGCATGTTCTCGTTGGTTGTTGTATGAATCATTTCTGAGTTAGTGGCCAGAACAGATCTCACCCAGGTAGTCAAGTCTCCAGTAGGTCTGCCTTTTTGTTGTTTTTTTTGCGGGGATGTGGTAGGTTAAATATCCATCCAGATCAATATTATCGATAGCCCATGTTTCTTACAGACAAAAAATGTCCTGTTGTTTCATAAAGCCCTACCCCATTTATTTATTGTTTCAGCTGTCAGCCTTCCAATAGTTAAAACTGTAAAACACAATTAAGAAGAGCAAGGGCTTACTTCTTAAAAACATATGCAATACAATCAACTCGACAACGTAGTGACATTTAAGCACAGTTTTCCATTCCAATAAAAACAATCAACCAATTTATCAGTGCATAAGAGAAATATGTTAAAGTGCATGTGCAGAGGAACATTAGAAGAGGATGCAATTCGGACAACAATCTGTAGCTCAATGCATAATGGGGTGTATATAAAACCACATAAAAAGGAAAGAAAGGGATCTGCATTGGTTATGTGGTTGAATTGATACCTAGCATGGTGCCAACCAGCCGATAAAAATATGCTACGGGGATAAAGACATACATATCATCTTGCCTAGCACAAAGTGCCAGTGCCGATTTAACACATTTAACCCTGTGGAATTATAACAGGGGAAGAAGCCATCGCCAAAGTGCAGAATTGTATTTTTTGCAAAACAGAAGAAAATGAGTTAGGTTATTTGTGCCTCCAAAGCTACAGTCACAGTGATCAGATCCAACAGCGAGCCTGTGGATACGGATTAGATAATCCCTGGTCCGCAGAATACCCAGCCTGTATTTTACATACAACGTTCGTTTAATTTCAGGGTATATCTAGTCCAGATAACCAGTACAGAGGACCATAAGCGCTGTTGAAGTAATTTCATGATAGATCCTGGCCTCAACACAAGACACTTCCTTGTCTGCATGCTTTCGTGGTACCGGTCTTTGATCAGATCTGCAGTATCCTGCCTTACTCAACCGGCATCTGCCCTCAAGGACTCCATATGCAGCTCATTTGGGACGTTCTGTACATGGGACGGCCATGTGCTCCCCCAAAGTCACCAATGGAGGTAGCTTCTTCAAGGGTTCTGAAGTATATTGCTGCCTTAGAGTTTCTTACCAGCCTGACCCAATAGAGTACTGGCCTAAGGGCTTCTATTTCCGATATTGGAGTAAAACTAAGCTCCGCATAGAGTGCCAATAAGGGAGTGCCTGGCCTCAACCTCAGCGAGGCTCTTAAGAAGTTATTCTCTGCCACTTGCAGTAGACGTACTTTTGTATACCCCCCAGAGCTCCACCCTGTAGAGCGCTGCAGCCACTGCCCTTTGTTTATATATTTACAGGATAACACTCATATTTATGGTACCTGCCTTATGCCTAAACTTCAGGACTGCCCCAGCCATTTGTCTCAGGATTGTAGTTGCCTTCTGTATGTGGCTACCTTAGTGCAAGTTCTCTGCAAACCGGATCCCCAGATAATCAAACAGATTAATGATTTCTAAGGGTACACTATCGATCAAAGGCTTCTACTTAAATCTGGAGGACAGCCTCAATACCATACTTTTCGTTTTACTACCATTAATGGTCAATGATTTCTTGTTGCAGTAATCCTCAAAGCACTTTAATAGCCTGTGGTTGGCCAACCAGTCCTGCTCATCCATTTTTTACCTTAGGCCTGCTATGTTCCAGCTCAAAATGTTTAGGCACGCTGCTAAACCAATTACTGAAGTAGAAATAGCAATTCTGGTTTAATCCTAAAGGCGATTACTTAATTGATTCGATAGTGTAGGTCTTTGCAATGGTAAAAGATTACAGATTTGATTTGCGGAAAATGTTTGCTGATCAGCTCCTATCGCTGGAAATACAGGTTGAGTATGGAAAAGAATTATTCGCAATATAGAATTTTATTGCGGTCAGGTCGGCTCGCCTCCGAAATGGTTGAAAAGTATTGACTGCTGCTTTTAAATTTGGATTTATACTTCCCTTGAGCTTTTGTTGATTTGCCAGCATATTTGATTTTGATTGCTCTAGAAAGATGTGCTGATAGGATTCAGTTATTGGACACTCTAGGTGGATATCCCATACTCTCAACTGATCGGTATGAGTAAGAATTTCATTGGTCACTTCTATGCTTGACCATACAGTATATGTAGATTCCTTTCTCTCATTTTTACTGGGCTGAACGAAGCTTACAGTTGTTAAGTCATGTGATCTAACATTTTGTAGGTCTGGCAATGCATTTATAAGACATAAGATGTTACCCCGTTGAGGATATCGTGCTTACCGCGTGTTACATACTCAGGGGTAAATATGCTCTTTGGGGGCATTTATGCTGGCTTGCTTAAAGTTCATTAAAGAGTTTCTTTGAGTGGTGCCCAGATTCAAGACCCAATTATCTGTTACTGGAAGTTGTTCCCTGTCATGCACAACGCTTGTTACTTTTACCTGGGAGTTTGCTGGGTCATTAGTCATCAAGCTGATTATCGGCATTTTTGAGTCACCTAGGATTGCATATTGGATTTTCCCATGTAAGGCTTTTTGTTATGCTTAATTCTACTGGTTCTTGGCTAAATGCGTGATGCAGCGGAAATCCTCCCTCATATATCCTTGAATGTCGGTCACTGATCTGAGTCGGTAATTGAAACAGATTTTCATTTTCTATTTCCCCAAATACTGGTTGAATTTGATTTTGTGGAGTTGCCTGATTTGTTGGATTTAGATCAGATCCTTTATTTTTACTCTCAATGCAAGGTGGCAAATTAATTGATTCAGAAGAGGATAAAGTTTCCTCAATTTTAAGTCCTAGCTTTGATGGAGAGTTTGGCGTGTACCCAATTGGCACATAGTTTATGTGAGAGTGAAGGGTACCCAATTTATTACATATCAGTCCTGGATTATGATTTAAAAAGGAATCAACTGAATCTGAAACATTGTTGAGTAAGTGCTTTGAGGCCTTTCCTGCTTTCAGAGAATTAAACTCTTTGGTTGATTGAGTAATAGTTTGAGGAGAATGTTTTGCAGGTGTCAAGATGGAGAAGGAGCTGAATCTTTTTCCCGCACCCGTATTTAGTTGTTTCTTACAACATTTTTAAAAACTTTTTTCCCTTTTTCTTTGTAGCTTCTTGAAAGTTATAGGTTTTACTTAAATTTTAGAAACCTGGGACTTTTCTAGATGTTCAATTAGATCACCTGTTGTAGGAAGCTGGCTCTGTATATATTATACCAAAGTGAAGTATAGTGTGGTCATAGTCCAGTGGATCCCCAGTGGTTTAGCAGAGGCTAAAGTAGATAATACCTTACTCTCTTTTGTGGTAGTGTGGTTGAGCAGTCAGGCCTATCAGAGGGTACTGTTAAGCATTTGTTGTACACACTCAGGCAAGAAATTATGTCACACATTCAAAGACTGAATCCAGACCAATTGTTTGTATAAAAGTTCTTTTATTTTTATGTTTACAACCAAGATTTACTTAGTAGCAGGTAGGTAATACTTTCAATACAATTATATTTTGTAAGATACAGTGTGTACTGGTTTTGTAGAAGCATAAAAGTTTCTTTGCAGTAGAAGAAATGGGTTGTAAACACTTTAGAGTACTTGAAATTACTTTAGATTACTTTTCAGTTTCTTTGTAGGTACTTTTCTAGTTTGGAGTGAAATAAACTAACAACACAGTCTAAGCACCACAGGACATCCGTAAGCAGGTTAACTCTTTTGAAGACACTAAGGGGCATATTTACAAGAAAAGTGACGGAGCGTGGCGATAGCCTTCTTGGCTTAACGCCGCGCTCCGTCAATTTTGAAACGCAGGGCTGCACCGTATTTACAACAATACTGTGCAGCTCTGCATTTCCCCCTGCGCTGGCGCTAATTCTAGCTGCCTAGGGTCTACGCAGGCACCCTTGCACCATAGTGCAAGTGTGCCTGCGTTGTGGTAATGATTGTTTATGTGCAGGAAGGTGTCCCTTCCTGTACATACACAATCTTAAATGGCGATTTGTAACTTCTATGTGTGCTGCTTTGTGCAGTACACATAGAAGTTGCAACTCGTCATTTTTTAAATGATTGTTAATGTGCAGGAAGGGACACTTTCCTCCACATAAACAATCATGCATGGTGTTTTACTTTTTTTATGTGTGCTGCACAATGCAGCACACATAGAAACAGTAAAAATGAGGTGAAATAAAGCAATTCCCATATTTGTGCCATGTTAAGACCAGGTTTTTTTGGTCTTAATTTTGGCGCTACTCCATATTTACGCCACCCTTGTAAATATGGGGCAGCGTCAAAATCAATGGTTATTCAACACAAAAGAAAACCCACCATACAATCATATGGAGAAAAAAGAAGAGTTAGGTTTTCAGGTAAGTAAACGGTTTTGGGTAAGGAGTTTTGGGGTTAGAACCAAGGTTCCCCACGGTTCAGGTTGGCAATCAAGGTGCACCACCAGCGCACTAGGGTGGCCGTGTGCAGAGTGCAGGGTGCCAATGTTAGCCAATAGGGCTAGGGGGCACCTCAGTTGGGGGCTGCTCACGGGCAGGCTACTCGATCGTGGGAGACAAGCTCCTGGGGTTAAGGTGAGAGCAAAGGGGGTCCCAGGTCAGCACCAAGTCTACACCACCAGCGGCGCAGGGGGGGCCTGGTGCAGGGTGCTTAGGAGGTGTCGGGAGCCCGATGCTTTCCTATGAAGGATGCCGGTTGAAGACAAACATTGCACGCTCGAGCCAGAAGACTGGAAGTAGGGAACCAATGACTGGAGGATGAAGTTGAAGAGGTGCTGGACACCAGGACACCGTCGGTCAGGCACCTCACGACTTAGGGGCGGCGGGTGCAAGGGTGTGTTTTTCATGTCAGGTTCTTCTCACAGATTCCGGGCAGGGGGAACCCTTCAGGATGAGGCTGCAGGTGTCAAGGAGAAGGTCGGAGGAGGTGTCCAACGCTGGATCCCAGGTCAGGATCGCCGGGGAGGACCTCGCTGGGGTGTTGAACCACTTGGACTTGGGCCGTGGGTGTCAGATGCAGAGGGGTGAGGACTTGCCGTTCCAGCTGAATTCTGGAGTCCTGGCTTAGGTTACTGTTGGACAAATCCGATGTCCACGGGAGATCAGAGTCTTTTGGAAGGCAAGGCAGGTGGTCGGGGTCCTTGGAGGCTACTGGCTGCAGGACACGCTGGGTTCAGCTTGCATGGGTTCCAGAAGCAGGAGACAGGCCGGTAGGGCTGGGGCCAAAGCAGTTGTCGTCGTCCTCTTCTTCTGCAGCACTGCTCTTCGGTCCTTCTTCTTCTTGACAAACCGAACCCAAAATCTGGGTTCAGGGCTGCCCCCTAAATACTGTATTTAGGGGGCGTTTTAGGGGACTCTAGGTAGTAGCCAATGGGCTACTGACCTTTGAGTGACTACACCCTTAGGGTGCTCACCCCACGTGGGGGGTGGGCACTATCCCTATCCCTGATTTGCGGGTGCCTGTCATCTGCAAGATGGCAGGCACTGAAGAGTGGGCTTCACCTCGCCTCCCCCAACTGAGGGGTGGGGTTGGCAAGGGTGGGCACACCTTCTGGGCTGTTCCAATTTCCCCCGCCTGCCTTCCCACCAAAAAGGGGGTGAGACAGGAAGGGGGCCTCCTCCTGATCGCAGGAGAGGCTTGGGGTCGCTTTGTAAAGGCAGCAAGGCCTTTGAAGCTTCCCTGCCACAGATGGCTCTTCCTGACCTGGGGAAGGTTTGAACACCTCCGCCCAGGAAAGGCTTTGTTTCTGGGCCCAGGGAGCGAAGGCTCCCACCCCAAGAGTCCAGAAACTTGTCTTGTGGTGGCAGGCTGGTGGTCACCACTCAGAAATGCACCAGAGGCTGGTTTGGTTCAGGGGTCCCCTCTAGAAGGGACCCCTGAGTGCAGGGAATAATAAATCTGACACTGGAATCAGTGCAGGTTCATTATTCTGAGATGTTTGATACCAAAATCCCAGGATTCAGTAGAGCCATCATGGTGCTGGGAAACTCGTAATGACCAGTTTCCAGACCATATACTGAGGATGGCTTTACTGGGCACTTATAATATCTAATAATGGCCTTAGATATTATAGGGACCTGTCTGCTCATGTAGATAGGTCCTCACATGAGCTAAAGGGCACCTTGCTTTAAGGGTGGCTTACCTAGGCCTCATGCAGTGCTGGGCAGGCATGGCACACAGCAATGTGTGCCATGTCGACTCTTCACTTTTAGCTGCACCAAAACACACAGGCTTCAATGACAGTGGTGCATGTTTGTGGCAAAAGGTCCCTGAGGGTGGCATAATACATGCTGCAGCCCTCAGATGCCTTTCCCTGACTACCAGACCCTTGGTACCATAAGTACCCTTTACAAGAGGCTTACAGGTAGGCCAGAGTTGTGCCAATTGTGGAAACAATGATACAGTTTAGGAAAAGAACACAGGCCCTGGGAACCTGATTGGCAGGGACCTAGGGCACACTCAGTCAAATTGCATCAGGTATCCCCAAACGAAAGGGAATGAGACTAACCTTTGCCAAGAGAGGCTTCATCATGTAAGTGGAAGAACCTGGAAAGTCCATCTGTATTGGCATGGGCAGTCCCAGGTCTGTGTTCCACTGTAAAGTCTATTCCCTGTAGGGAGATGGACCACATCAACAGTTTGGGACTTTCACCTTTCATTTGCATTAGCCATCTTAGTGGTCAGTTTGGATTAGCAAGTGAGTCCCAAACAGGTAGAGTCTCAGCTTCTTCAGGGTACAAACCACAGCAAAGGCCTCCATCTCAATGGCACTCTAACACTGTTCTCTGGGGAGTAACCTCCTGCTTATAAAAGCAACAGGTTGGTCCTGGCCATCATCATTGGTCTGGGATAGGACCGTTCTTATCACTATCTCAGAGGCATTAGTCTGCATAATAAACTGCTTGGAGTAGTCTGTAGCTTTGGGAATAGGTGCTGAGCACATTGCCTCTTTCAGTTGTCAAAAGCCTTTTCACAAAACACACAAGGTCCCTCAGGTCTGTCAACAGATAGAAAAGAGAGGCTGACTAAGAAGAAGGCGTCCCTTTAAAGGACGGTTTTCCTCACCCACCAAAGGTGCCATGCTTCATCATAGGGAATCCTCCTCGCACCATGAAACCTATTCATGGTGTGGGCTACAACCCCCTCGCTGCGAGGGAGGAGCTCAGGGATGTTTTGTTTTCAGAGGGGTTCTCACTAAGACCCGATGTGAGCTGGCAGAGTGTTGTGAGGGGTGGGTGCAGTGCCAGGGGTGTCTTGCAAGACATCAAAACAAAACTGCCATCAACACCTACGGTTTACCACAACCTAACCAAAAAAAGAAAAGTTGGCTCTCCGAACTCTGAGCGAAGACAAATCAATCAGCATTAAACCTGCTGATAAAGGAGGTGTTACGGTTATAATGGATACTACCACTTACAGGATGGAATGTCTACGACAATTGGAGGTGTCTACATCATACCGCCCTCTACAGAGTGCCCCCACAAGTCGGTTGGCTTCTATGATCGCATCGTTGGTGGATGAGGCAATAGAGAATGGGTGGATTACATCTAAAGAGGCTGCATGCCTTAAAACAAGCGAACCGATCACTCCATATTTCTATGTTCTCCCAAATATCCACAAACCACAGAGACCTCCACCGGACAGACCGATCATCTCCGGGATTGGGCCCATTCTGGAACCATTGTCACAATTTGTAGACTATTTCCTGAAACCTCTGGTTAAACAGATGCCTACCTATTTACAAGACACCAAAGACGTACTTCACCTTTTGAGGGATGTGTCCTTTGACACTGAAACTGATTTTTTTAGTATCATTCGATTTGGAGTCACTATACACTTGTATCCCACAGGACCAACCCTTGACTACTGTGGAGGACCTTCTCCATGCCAGCAATTCAGATACCATCACTCCGATCTCCTTTATTATGAGATGTGCCACCCTGGCCATGAAAGAAAACGTCTTTCAATTTGAAGAGCGCCTCATCTACAGACATCAGGGACCTCAATGGGGAGTACATTCACCACAAGTCTGGCGAATCTCTACATGCACACTTTTGAAAGTGAGAAGGTCTTGACAGACCAGAATCCATACCAGTCCCACATCATTTTATGGAAAAGATAGATTGATGACATTTTGGTCATCTGGCAGGGACATGCCCCCTCAATTGAACAGTTTCATGCTTGGCTCAATACCCAGGACACTTTTTTCAGTTTTACCTGCGAGTATAGCAATACCCATCTGCCCTTCCTTGACCTTCTTATTTACCACAGTGATGGCCATCTGGAAAGTGAATTATATCAGAAACCTATGGCCCGAAATGCGCTTCAACAGTACGATAGCTATCATCCCAAAGCTTTAAGGGACAACTTGCCGTTCTGCCAGTTCCTGAGGCTGAGACGCTACTGTTCCAGCAATGAGAAGTACAAAGAACATGCCACGAATTTACGGCGAAAATCTCATGGATAGACACTACCCACCATCTTCGGTAAAGAAATCTGCTAAAAGGGCAAAAAAACAATAATTGTGAGGCTTTATTAGATAAACCATCTGACAGAGAACCCACGAACAGACTGGTTTGTGTAAACACCTTTTGCTCACTGTCCAATCAGGTCAAAAAAGTGATACACAAAAATTGGCATATCCTTAACAAGGGTAAGCAAAGCTTAGAAAAACCCTTATTCGCATTTAAAAGGAGTCCGAACCTCAGAGACAGTCTGGTCCTCACCAGACTGAGTCCAACCTGGACCGTCAGACAAAACACTCTTTGGGGTCTTCCACCTGTCCAAGGACACTGTCCGTGTGGCTCATGCGGGGTATGCGCACAGACCATTGTCACTAAGTAAATTGATATCGGAACAGGAAAGCCCTGGGTACTCAATCAACATAAGAACTGCAACAGTGAGAAACTCATATCTGATAACATACCCCTGCGGCCTCAGGTATGTGGCATGACTATACGGAAAGTCAAGATCCGTATATTAGAACACAAAAGCACCATCAGGTGCGAGAAACGTGCAACCAAACTGACGAGACATTTTTTAGAGAAGGATCACAATGCGGATGAATTGAGCTGGACTGTCCATGACAAACCCAAATTGTCTCCTACTACACCTATCCTGAATAAAACTCTTCTGAGGATCGAGCAGAGATGGGTTTTTAGGTTAGAGACAGCAGAAAAAAGGACTCAACGATGATATACCATGGTTGTCACTGGCATAACACACCTACATGTCTCACTAATAGGGATCATTCGACACCCATGCGATAGAACCACCATCCCTTGTGCGCACATTTGCTCATGCTCTCTATTGTACAGTCACATATGCTCTCCACGACACCTGGGCACAGCCTAAATGATGGTATGCGACATGGTCTTTACTAAACAAAATGTAAAATTGTTTGCAGGAGACACTATTTTGGAACAAGTATCGGCTTTCGATTACTTGGGTATCCGCCTTACATCTAAATTAAATTGGGCACCCCACATTGACAAAGTCAACTTGATGTTAATTCAGCAGACTGCTCATTTTTCAAAAATTCAGAAAAAAACAGTGTCTAGGAAAGTGGCCCCTGCTCTAGAAATCTACAATGTCAAATCGCTTGGGGGAGCACTCTACGTGGCAGAACTGTGGGGTATTGGGAATACAAACTGTCTTACCGTAGTAGAAAACAGTTTTCTAAGATCTCTTTTAAACCTACCCCTTAGTACTCCCCTGCCCCCTTATATCTGGACTTTGCCCAGAGAAAACTGGCTCACAAGCTTGACTATAAACTGCAGATGTTTTGGCATCGCTTGTGGTCTGTTGAAGAGTTATTCCATATCGAGCATCAGTGATTGGCCTTTTGTACCATCCCCAGATAACCTCGATCCCCTGGTTTAGTTCTTTGAGAGGTCTACTCCGGCGATTAGGGTTGGAGGTCTACTGGTCAAATCCCGAAAGCCTATCTTTATTACAAAAGGCAAGGGCCAAATCGATCTATTGGGAATCAACTGTGGAAAAGGAAACATTGAACGCGGCGGGCACCCTGTCTAGGGATTTTATAGACTTCAAGCCCACCGCAAGGTATGAAGAAACAATTGATGAAATCGTTCCTCCTTTGGCTCGCAATATTTTTACACAGTTTCGCTACAAGACTTTACCAACTAAAGTGTTTTGCAGCAAATGGAGCTGGAATGTTTCCTCGTATATTCTCTGCCCAACTTGTAAAGTCAGTGCAGAATCTATAGTCCACTTGCTATTCTTTTGCCCCTACTATAAAAACTTGAGGGGCAAGTGGATTATTCCATTGTGCAGACTGGTTGGTCCAGGCCACTATCTTGAGGTGTTGAGAATTCTCTCTACTGATACTAGCAGGACAACTGTATTTTGCTTGGCCAAATATTGGCACACACTTTGGATTATGCGCGCCAAATGTATTGTATGAATTGCTTTTACATTTTTATTGTACATATTGTATTTTATGACTGATATGTCTTTTATTCTATTATTCCTGTGAAGTGTTTTGTACTTTTTAAGATCTATATGATCGAAAATAAATTCATATGATGATGATATGCGACATACCGTCATATGCATAGCTCTGAAATCACTCTCCTTTTCATCCGGCATTGCCAAAACACTCAATTTATTCCTTTGGATGCCCCCCACCCTCCCACCGGGGGATGCGCTAATCATTAATTAAGAACTATTGCTAGCCTTGCAGCAAATTGTAATTACGTGTGCCACCTTCCCTTGAATAAACTTTTTTCAATCAGCTTCACTCATAACATACTCTACACGAGTCTCTGTTAGATAACGCTGGTCGTAGTCTCCTGACACAGCCTCATGTCTCCAGCGGGACTCAATTTCCCGATACCTGCAGGAGACCACATTGCCTTGAGACAGAACCCTACCAATCCCATCAGCCCCTGCGTGTTAACCCGGAAATGGTCAGGACACAGGTTTGCCTGCATTACTAAAAGCGAGCAGTCTCCCGTTTCCCGCCCAACTTCCTGTCCTCCCGGCGGCGCGAGAGATCTCCACCCGAACAGGACGGTAGGTGTAAGCTATACGGTTTCCTAACCGTTTTACTGGCCATATATGCCTCTGGCCGTTGATGGCCATCTCTGGAACCATTTTTCAACCTTTCTATTTGTTCTATTACATTGGTAGTACATCTAATGCGGCACGTATATTGAGCCCGCCCCCCTTTTTTAGACTCCTAGGGTTACACGCCACAGGGAGTGTCAATCCCGCATTGCGCTCCACACCTTCTGGCCTTGATATGTCATGCCACGGCCTGGTTCCGGGCACCGGCAACACCCTTATATCATTTTTTCTTCTGTTTGCCAGTCAACAGATACCTCTCACTTAAACGGTTGATAGCTCTCCAATCAATACGGAAGTGATTGTGCTTGATGGGCTCCTGACCCGCGGCTTGCCTCAGCCTTTTGCCGGCCACTTCTGGTCGGTTGGTCTTTCTGTTTGATAACAAGCACCCTGTCTCCAGTGTGCCAGTTTACTGCTGGCACATTTTGGGCGGAACCTCAGACAACATGTGTATGGCTATTACTACGGTGTACCGCCACTGTTGCATCCCTGGCTTGATGTCGCCTCATTTCTTTTCTGATATTTGTGCCTGACATATCTTTTGTGACCTTTAACATGACCTGACCTAGTTCTGGGCCGGTTATGTTTATAATTATGCTGCAGAAGTCCCTAGGCTCAGGAGCGCATTGCCGTCTTTGCGTTGTGCTCCTATTTAACTTGGTCACCCTCTCCTGTCAACGTAACTTCCCTGTTCAGAGCTATCCAGGGCATTCCCCTGGTAGCCACCTTCTCGCTGAGGCTTGCCGTCCTGTTGAGGCGGACACATTTGCAGTCCCCAGTAGGTAGTAATAGTTAGGACCCTGTTTCCATAGGAAAAGTGTTTTTCTTTAGCCAATATCTTTGGCACTGTTTGACGAACCTTGGCGAAATTTTCAAAACTAATGGGGCGCTCAGGTCAGCTCCAGTCTTGGAAGTTTTGGGGTGATTCATTAAGGGGGGGTCCCAAAACGCGTTTTCTCCATAGGAAACTGTTGACGCAGCTACAGCCTGAACTGCTGAACGGAATTACACCAAATTTGGCAGAAAGGTAGCTCTTGGTCCAGAGTGCACTCTTTTAGTTAAATGGTGTAAATCTGTTCAGTATTTCCGGAGCAATTCATATATTTAAAAATATTAATATCTGGTGGCCGCGAAGGATCTGCGAACCCTCCCGATCTCAAGCCTGACTCTGATTGGCTGCCAACACTTCAAACCAGGAAGTGTTGGCAGCCAACTTGTGACTCGGTTGAACCGAGTCACAAGAAAAAAGGTGAAAAAATGTGAAAAGGGGGCAGGGTAGAAACACCCTGGCCCCCTAGGTCTGCTCAGGGGGTCCCACAGTGACCCCGAGGAACAAAAAAAGCATTAAAGAAAAAAAAGAAAATTGGCGGGATTCGTGTAGGGTCCGCAAATCCCGCGCTTCGTTTTCTTTAAGCCCCCGGGTGGGCCAGGTCCCAGGGGCAATGCTGTAATATAAAGCGGGGCCCGTGGGGGCCCCCGCTGTACCTGGGGACCGCCACCTCCCAGGGGCGATATTCAAAAAATGCGGGGGGTACGCGGCCCCCCGCAGCCCCGGGGACCGCCACTTCCCCGGGGCAGTTTTTGATTAAAAGGCATGGGGGGGGGCTCCTGCCTCCCTAGGGCTTTTTTAAAAAAAATAAAAGACGTGGGGGGCTCCTGCCCCCCCCCACACTGCCCCGGGGACTGCCACCTCTCCGGGTCATACATTATGTTAATGCGGGGGTCAGTTGCGGGCCACCACCTCCACGGGGCTACTCACAAGATGGGAGGGGGCCGCGTGGCCCCCCTCCAGGAGCCCTCCATGGCCCTGGGGACCGCCGCCCCCCCAGGGCTGGCTCCAGCAATGTCACGGGGTGCCCACCCCCAGGACATTGCAGTTTGCTATGCCATAGCAAACTTCTGCTTCATGGAAGCAAGAGCAGAAAAACTGCTCTGGCTTCCATGAAGCGAAGCAGAATTTGCCCAAAAGCAATCCCGGCTCCCGCAGGAGGTGGGGAGCCGGCAAGGGCCACGGTGGCATTGGGATCCAACCGCAGTCCCCAACGTCATGGCCATGCCCCGGGGAGGGGGTCCCCGGGGGCGAAAATGGCCCAGTGGCCCCCCTCCCTTTTTTAATTATTTTAAAAAAAGCATAAGGCCTGGCCCCGAGGGATGGTGTCCCCGGGGCCAAAAGTGGCCTCAGGAGGGGGGCCACGCGGCCCCCCTCCAGATTTTTTTTTTAAAAAAGGCAGTGCAGGCACCGAGGGATGGGGTCCAAAATCGGCCTGGGGAGAGGGGCCCCCCTCCCCTTTAAAACAGTAAATAAACAAAGGCCTATCCCCAGGGAATGGGGTCCCTGGGGCTGTAATCGGCCTCGGGAGGGGGGCTGCGCGCCCCCTCCCTTTTCATTTAAAATTGAAATAAAATGGCTCAGGCCCCGGTGGATGGGGTCCCTGGGGCCCAAAAGGGTAAAAGAAAGGACACACAACCCCCCATCCTAGAAAAAAAAAAAGAAGCCGGCATCTTGCTGGAGGCCCCACCCCCTCCCTGCTCAACTCTACAAACGCGCCTCCTGGTGCGCTCTGGGTTGGGGGATGAAGTCCCCTTCACTGGTGAGGGTCCTTAGGGGCCAACTGGCCCACCAGGTACCTCCAGTAAGCTCCACACAGTGGGACTGCTAAGAGGTGATAGGAGGCCGCACCCCTTTTTACACCACTCTGCAAACGCGCCTCATGGAGCACTGCTAGTGGGTCGATGAGGTCCCCTTGTGTCCTGAGGACCTCAGGACTAAAGTGGACTTCATCGCCCAAGCAGAAGTGCACCAGGAGGCGTATTTGCAGAGTGGTGTAGAAAGGGGGCGTGGCCTCTGAGCACCTCTCAGCAATCCAGTTGTGTGGTGCTTACTGGAGTTAACAGGAGGGCTAGTTGGCCCCCAGGGACCCTCAAGAGGCAAGGGGACTTCATCCCCCAACCAAGAGCGCACCAGGAGGCATGTTTGTAAAGTGGTGGAGAAAGGGGGCGTGACCTGCGACCACCTCTCAGCAATCTCACTGTGTGGGGCTTACTGGAGGTAACAGGTAGGCTAGTTGGCCCCTATGGACCCCCAGCAGCAAAGGGGACTTCATCCCCCAACCAAGAGCCTGCCAGGAAGCGCGCGTTTGCAGAGTGGTGGGCAAAGGGGGCGTGGCTTGCTAGCAGAACTCAGTAATACTGCTGTTTGGGACTTACTGGAGGCAATAGGAGGGGCCCACAAGGACGTCCTCCAGTAAGTCCCACACAGTGGGATTAATAAGAGGTCTTCGGAGGCCGCGCCCCCCTTTCTCCACTACTCTGCAAAAGCGCCTCCTGGCACACTACTGGTTGGGTGATGAAGTCCACTTTACTCCTGAGGGACTTTGGGTGCCAAGAAGCCCTCCTGGTACCTCCTGTAAGTCCTATGCAGCGGAATTCCTGAGCGCTGGTTGGAGGCCCAGCCCCCTTTCTCCACCACTCTGCAAACGCGACTACTAGTTAAAAAAGCATTTGCAATGCAATAGGTCTCACATTTGCGAGAGTTAGAGCTATTGGCGTTGTAAATGTAAACTTTTTTTACTAATGTTTTTGGGAGTGGATGTACGTTGTGTGTAGTGGAATTATGTGGTATGTTGTGCAGTGAAATTATGTGGATAGAAAGTATGTGGTATTTAGTGTATAGGAATTATGTAGAGTGGGATTATGTGTTATGGAGAGTAATTATGTGGTATGGTAGTCTGTATTGTGGAGTGATAACCTCAGGTTTAGTCTTCCTCGTTTCCATATAAGCTAAACTATAAACTCAATGAGACACAATAAAAGAAGCAACCATAGGGGAGCACTTTTGGACCTAGTTAGAGGTATGAGCAGGGCCACTGGAATTATGCAACTGTTTGGCCGCAACGATTTTTGCATAATTATACATTTTCTGCATTTGCCACATAATCCATCATCTGCCGCATAATCTGCAGATTTGAACAAAAAAAAACCTTGTTTCTAGCTCAAACGATTCAAACGTTACCAAAAATGCAGCAACATGTATTACAGCGTGGTGGAAGGCACTTCGCAAATCTGGAATGGTCACCTGTTACTTATTGCTGAATGTGGGTGTTAAATTGGTTCTAATGGTGCGCAAACCTCTCTTGCTTCTTTCTGCGCCTCTCTTGTCTCTTTCTGCAATTCTCTTGCTTCTTTCTGCACCTTTCTTCCTCTTTCTGCACCTTTCTTTCTCTCTCTGCACTTCTCTTGCCTCTTTCTGCACCCCTCTTGCTTCTTTCTGCACCTCTGTTGCTTCTTTCTGCACTTCTCTTGTTTCTTTCTGCACCTCTGTTGCTTCTTTCTGCAACCCTCTTGCCTCTTTCTGCACCTCTGTTGCTTCTTTCTACACTTTTCTTGCTTCATTCTGCACCTCTATTGCTTCATTCTGCACCCCTTTTGACTGTCAAAGTGCACCTCTGTTGCTTCTTTTTGCACTTTCTTGCCTCTTTCTGCTCTTTCTTGCCTCTTTCTGCACCCCCTTACCTCTTTCTGCACCTCTCTTGCTTCTTTCTGCACCTCTCTTGCTTCTTTCTGCACCTTTCTTGCCTCTTTCTCCACCCCTCTTCCCCCTTTCTGCATCTCTGTTGCTTCTTTCTGCACTTTTCTTCCCTCTTTCTGCGCCCATCGTGCCTCTTTCTGCACCTCTGTTGCTTGTTTCTGCACTTCTCTTGCTTGTTTCTGCACTTCTCTTGCTTGTTTCTGCACCCCTCGTGCCTCTTTCTGCACCCCTCGTGCCTCTTTCTTCACCTCTGTTGCTTCTTTCTGCACTTCTTTTGTTTCTTTCTGCACCTCTCTTGCTTCCTTCTGCACCCCTCTTGCCTCTTTCTCCACCCCTCTTCCCCCTTTCTGCATCTCTGTTGCTTCTTTCTGAACTTCTCTTGCCTTTCTGTACCCATCTTCCCTCTTTCTGCACCCCTGTTGCTTCTTTCTGCTTCTTTCTATACTTCTCTTGTTTCTTTCTGCACCTCTTTCCCCCTTTCTGCACCTCTCTTGCCTCTTTCTGTACCTCTCTTATCTCTTTCTGCACTTCTCTTGCGTCTTTCTGCACCTCTGTTGCTTCTTTCTGCACTTCTCTTGCCTCTTTATGCACCCCTCTTGCCTCTTTCTGCAACTCTGTTCCTTCTTTCTGCACTTCTCTTGCTTCTTTCTGCACCTCTGTTGCCTCTTTCTGCACCTCTGTTGCCTCTTTCTATACCCCTATTGCCTCTTTCTGCACCCCTCTTGCCTCTTTCTGCCCCCTCTTGCCTCTTTCTGCACCTCTGTTGCCTCTTTCTGCACTTCTCTTGTTTTTTTCTGCACCTCTCTTGTCTTTTTCTGCACCTCTCTTGCTTCTTTCTGCATCTCTCTTGCCTCTTTCTGTACCTCTGTTGCTTCTTTCTGCACTTCTCTTGCTTCTTTCTGCACCTCTCTTGCTTCTTTCCGCACCCCTCGTGCCTCTTTCTGCACCCCAATTCCCTCTTTCTGCACCCCTCTTGCCTCTTTCTGCACCTCTGTTCCTTATTTCTGCACTTCTTTTGTTTATTTCGGCACCTCTCTTGCATATTTCTGCATCCCTCTTGCCTCTTTCTCCACCTCTCTTACCCTTTCTGCATCTCTGTTGCTTTTTCTGCACTTCTCTTGCCTCTTTCTCCACCCTGCTTCCCTCTTTCTGCTCCTCTGTTGCTTCTTTCTGCATTTCTTTTGTTTCTTTCTGTACTGCTCTTGCTTCTTTTTGCACCCCTCGTGCCTCTTTCTCCACCCCTCTTCCCTCTTTCTGCATTTGTTGCTTCTTTCTGCACTTCTTGTGCCTCTTTCTGCACCTCTGTTCCTTATCTCTGTACTTGTTTTGTTTCTTTGTGCACTTCTCTTGCTTCTTTCTGCACTCCTCTTGCTCTTTCTTCACCCCTCTTCCCCCTTTCTGCATCTCTGTTGCTTCTTTTTGCGCTTCTCTTGCCTCTTTCTGCACCCATCTTGCCTCTTTCTGCACCTCTGTTGCTTCTTTCTGCACTTCTCTTGCTTCTTTATGCACCTCTCTTGCTTCTTTCTGTACCCCTCGTGTCTCTTTCTGCACCTCTCTTCCTTATTTCTGCATCCCTCTTGCCTCTTTCTTCACCTCTGTTCCTTCTTTCTGCTCTTCTTTTGGTTCTTTCTGAACCTCTCTTGCTTCCTTTTGCAACCCTCTTGCCTCTTTCTCTACCCCTCTTGCCCCTTTCTGCATCTCTGTTGCTTCTTTCTGCACTTCTCTTGCCTCTTTCTGCACCCATCTTGCCTCTTTCTGCACCTCTGTTGCTTCTTTCTGCACCTCTGTTGCTTCTTTCTGCACCCCTCATGTCTCTTTCTGCACCCTTCTTCCCTCTTTCTGCATCCCTCTTGCCTCTTTCTGCACCTCTGTTCCTTCTTTCTGCACTTCTTTTGGTTCTTTCTGCACCTCTCTTGCTTCTTTCTGCACTTCTCTTGCCTCTTTCTGCACCCATCTTGCCTTACCCATAGTAAGGGTGGTACGTGTGGATCACGAATGCATGCGTGGGTTCGAATCCCACCCTTGTCGCCAAAATATGTAGTAATGATGAAAGATGCTTTGTAGTCCATGTAAGTATTAAGTAGGTTTATTCAGGATAAGTTATGACGTAAAGTAGAACCCCACCAGGAGCAGCCTTCCTGCTGCTCAGCCCATACTCCAACTGACACTCCACATCCAGGCATCCTCACATTCCATTACATCACCATGCATACCAACATTCCACAGCACATTCACACTGGCTGAGCAGCAGGTATAACACATCTCCTTCTCTTTATACAAATGACAAAGAAGTTCTAAAGAGAATAACATTAAAAATAGTGCATGCACAGGATGACAATAAAACTATTACATGCAACACAGAGACATCAGAATGTAAGCAAATAATCATTATAGCAGAGTGCTGATTCGAAAGCATGCAGATAAAAGATGGAAACATTTCATGCATGTGTACAAAAATGATCAAATAAAGATAATAAAAGGGATATACCCACATCATCTCCCTTTTTAACCAAACCAAGAAAACGCACACACTACCACACTACCACACCACCACAAAACACAAACTAAACCCAGATACCAAAAAACAAGCTGGCTGGCCAGGCCAACAAGAAAGTGGTACGTAGGGTACCAACTGCGAGGCGCGGTAGAGAACCATGCAAACAAGAGCAAAAAAAAACTTAGAAAATGTGGAAAATCATTCCACACCAAACAAACGGCATAAACGCTGCCCTCCGCCCTTACCCATAGTAAGGGTGGTACGAGTGGAACACGAATGCATGCGTGGGTTCGAATCCCACCCTTGTCGCCAAAATATGTAGTAATGATGAAAGATGCTTTGTAGTCCATGTAAGTATTAAGTAGGTTTATTCAGGATAAGTTGTTATGATGTAAAGTAGAGCCCCACCAGGAGCAGCCTTCCTGCTGCTCAGCCCATCCTCCAACTGACACTCTCCACATCCAGGCATCCTCACATTCCATTACATCACAATGCACACCAACATTCCACAGCACATTCACACTGGCTGAGCAGCAGGTATAACAGAAACACAGGTATTCAAGTATTTGTATGTTTATTTTTATGTAACATGTCACTAGGTAAAAGCACAGACACATGCATGCTTACCTTCACAAACTTGGTGAGACTTACAACAGTGATGTGGTTAGGATTGCTGTTTTACATTTGGTACGCATAACATTCTGAGCAGTTGATGAATAGTGAACCTTCAAGAGAAAAGTGAGGTTTAAGACATCTTGGGAGAAGGATTAGTGATTAGGCTACTTTGTATGAGTCAGTGGAAAGGTGTAGTCGAAGTAGGCTTCTTTCTGCACTTCTCTTGCTTCTGTCTGCACCTTTCTTCCTCTTTCCACACTTCTCTTGCCTCTTTCTGCACTTCTCTTGCTTCTTTCTGCACTTTTTTTCCGCTTTCTGCACCTCTCTTGCCTCTTTCTGCACGTCTCTTGCTTCTTTCTGCACCTTTCTTCCTCTTTCTGCACGTCTTACCCATGTAGGCATAGTTAGAAAATAGCATTCAAAGAACCTTAGAAATTCACTAAAAAAAACACAGGTTTCAGGGACGTTATAGTTGGTAATTAGCATTTAAAAAACCTTAGAAATTAACTGAAAAAACAGGTTTCAGGGACGTTATAGTTAGTAATTAGCATTTAAAAACCTTAGAAATTCATTGAAAAAATCAGAGGTTTCAGGGACGTTATAGTTGGGAATTTGCATTTTAAAAAACCTTAGAAATTCACTGAAAAAACCACAGGTTTCAGGGACGTTATAGTTAGGCTGACATTTCATTTGCACAAAACCAGAGAAATTCAGCCATTATAGTTAGCTGAGCTAACTATGACTCGCGCACCCCGCAATGCACTGCTGATGACGTCGCATATTTATTAACTCATGACATGGTCAGTGACATCTCAAAGGACATCACTGATGACATCATACACATAATCTCTGATGCACCTACTCACACCCCAATATAACCAATCATACACCCACTCCAAATTGAAACCATTGACACACCAATACCAGTACGAACATATCCACTCACTGATTCGTAGGTCTACATACACAACCACTCACTCACCCATACAGGCACTCATATTGCCAGTCGCTCACCAATACAGCCACTGAGATATCCACTCATACACCCATACAGCCCCTCATCTACCATCAATCACCCATAGAGCTACTCACACACCTACTCACTCGCCCAAACACTCAATCACACAGCCACTTACTCACTCATACAGAAACACACACACACTCACTACTCATACAGATACTAACAAACGCTTACTCTCCATACAGTCACTGACACAAGCACGCACTCACCCGTATAGCCACTCTCACAATCACCCACTCACACATACAGTTACTTATATACTCCAACAGTCACATATACTGCCTTTCACATATGCAGTTACTCACCCATTTATACCACTGAGACATCCATTCACTCACCGACACAGCCATACGCACACTCACTCACCCACACATTCCCTCACAGATGCACTCATACACCCAGGGATTCACCCACTCATACATCCATGCAGGGAGTCACACACACCCTCACCCACCCACACAGACACCCATACAGTTACTCAGATAACTAATCAATAACTCATAGACAGTCATGTATCTACTCACCAACCCATGCAGCCACTTACACACCAACTGTCAAACTGATACACACATTCACACAGATTAGTCACTCACCCATACATTCACTAAGACACGTTTAATCAATCACTTATACAGTCAGTCACGCACCCGCTAAATCATCCATACAGACACTCATACACCCACTCATTCTTTAATACACCTTGACGTATGTATATATATAACATTCTTAAACTTTTTAGAAACACTCAGTCACTGAATGATGTCATCAGTGATGTCATTTGAGATGTCATCAGTGATGTCATTATTGATGTCACTGACCATGTCATGAGTGATGTAATATGTGACATCATCATCAGAGCATTGCAGGGGCTTTATACAAGTGAAATGTCAGCCTAACTATAACATCCTTGAAACCTGTATTTTTTTCAGTGAATATTTTATATATATATATATATATATATATATATATATATATTATCTACTGGCGGTCGCCAGTAGATAGTTATAGTTAGGACCTATTTTCCATAGGAAATCCGCAACATTCTATTTGAAATAACTTTGGCGCCGGTTGACGAATCTTCGCGAAATTTTCAAAACTCGTGGGGCGCTGCGGTCCGCTCCTATCCTGAAAGTCTCGGGGTGATTCGTCAAGTGTTTTCCCCATGCAATTTTCCATAGGAACCTTTCATCGCAGCTACAGCCCGAACTGCTGAACGGAATTACACCAAATTTGGCAAAAAGGTAGCCCTTGGTTCAGAGTCGTGCTTTTGATTAAATGGTGTAAATCCGTTCAGTAGTTCCTGAGAAATTTGAAAAAGTAAAACACATATATATCTGGGCGGAGCCTAACCACACATGTCATCGTGAGATCTGATTGGCTGTCAGCACTTCATCCTGGAATTGCTGGCAGCCATCTTGAGACCAATATAAATGATAGTACCCCATTGAAATGCATTGTAGTGAATCAAAGATTTTGAGGGTTACCAAAAGGAGAACTATAAAGGGTGATAACAGACTTTAGTTACATTAGAATTCATTTGTTGATGGTACCATACTAATTTCAGGAATTGTGGTGTGTTCTAAGGTGATTTTACCCTGTGAAAAACCTTCTGCTGGGATATCATGAATCATGTTTGAGAGAAAACTATTTTCACATGCTTGTCCCATACAGTTTTGGAAGGTGCTCCAGAAGCTAAAATGAGAGCATATTTTCTGTAAATTCACATTATCTTTCTCAGTCATGTGAGAATGAAGTCTGACATTCTCAGTAAAACATGTACATCCAACAAGGGCAGAGACTGTCAGTTGATTCCTTTGTGTTCTACTGCAGCTTCCCAGAGTGTTCTAAAGAACAACTAGAGTGCTAACAGCCTTACTTATGACAAAAGTATGGCACACCTGAAGCCATCTTGATTGGAATAAACTGGTAACACTTAAAACATTTAATTTAAAAGGAACAAAATGATGGGGTTCATTTTGTCATAGAAATTATGGTTAGTGCTGTAGAAAGAAAAATTAGGACATGTTTCAAGTGTGATCTTAAATATCTTCCTGTTATATTTCAACAGGAGCAGCCTGTCAGTTGATGCCTTTGTGTTCTACTGCAGCTTCCCAGAGTGTTCTAAAGAACAACTAGAGAGCTAACAGTCTTACTTATGACAAAAGTATGGCACACCTGAAGCCATCTTGATTGGAATAAACTGGTAACACTTAAAACATTTAATTTAAAAAGGAACAAAATGAGGGGGTTCATTTTGCCATAGAAAGTATGGTTAGTGCTGTAGAAAGAAAAATTAGGACATGTTTTAAGTGAGATCTCAAATATCTTCCTGTTATATTTCAACAGGAGCAGCCTGTCAGTTGATGCCTTTGTGTTCTACTGCAGCTTCCCAGAGTGTTCTAAAGAACAACTAGAGTGCTAACAGCCTTACTTATGACAAAAGTATGGCACACCTGAAGCCATCTTGATTGGAATAAACTGGTAACACTTAAAACATTTAATTTAAAAAGGAACAAAATGATGGGGTTCATTTTGTCATAGAAATTATGGTTAGTGCTGTAGAAAGAAAAATTAGGACATGTTTCAAGTGTGATCTCAAATATCTTCCTGTTATATTTCAACAGGAGCAGCCTGTCAGTTGATGCCTTTGTGTTCTACTGCAGCTTCCCAGAGTGTTCTAAAGAACAACTAGAGCGCTAACAGTCTTACTTATGACAAAAGTATGGCACACCTGAAGCCATCTTGATTGGAATAAACTGGTAACACTTAAAACATTTAATTTAAAAAGGAACAAAATGAGGGGGTTCATTTTGCCATAGAAATTATGGTTAGTGCTGCAGAAAGAAAATTTAGGGCATGTTTTAAGTGAGATCTCAAATCCTCTTCTATTTCATTAGAAAATTCTGACATGCAGACTGAAACAATCACTTTAAATACCAGCAGTAGACTTCCAGTTAACTCCCTGGTGAGCAGTAGCTTTACTACAGTGATCTAATGAACCACTAGAGTGCTAACATTCTGAATTTATGGCAAATGTGTGACACATCTGAATGCCTTCTTGATGGAATCAAAGTAAAAAAACTGAAAGATTTCCTACTGAGGAGACTGCAGTAAATGACGAAATTAGGAAACTTCATAACAAATAAGTCTCCCAAGATGGCCACCAGAGAAAAAAAGAGTCCAAATGTAGCACAAATATCACCTAGATGTAGCCCACATATAGCCCAATGACAGAAGTGTGCAAAACACTTTTTATTTTTAGTTTTTCTGCAGTTTTATATAGTGCAAACTGGTCAGGTATTGGAGCGTTACATCTTACTTGGACCCCTTATTGCGTATTTTGCACGAAGTACATGAGATTGATCTTGCGAAACATTGAACTTTACGATTCTGTTAACCTGAAGTTGCTCTGAACCGGGCTTTGTAACACCCGTTTTTACCTACTGGTTTTAATTAATTCTCACTGTATGTATTAGGAAAGAGGATTTACTGTTTTTATGTACACTTTTATGATCTATGTTTCTAAATCAGATCAAATAAAGTTTAATGAATTCTATGGCAGGACGGAGGCGAGGATTATGCATATCTTTCCTCACTTTATTTGCATAGCAGTTCAAAGAAAACGTAACACAACAATCATTAAACAAAAGACTACACAACCCATGAACCATTAGGGGTAGTCTCCAAGGCAACTATAGTCCAATCATATCATAGTCCATCGTATATAATATTGTGACGTCCCTTCCGCTTCCTCTTTCTTCACTGCTCGTCAGTTAAGTGCATTCCTTACATTCTTGGCTTAATCTGACGTTGTTGCTGTTTGTATAGCAGTTTCTTGTGCACGTTATTAGCATTATTGCCTTGGTATTGTTTCATATTCCCTGCGCAGCAGGCTCTTGCCCGAGCGCGTTCTCCCCTCGCAGTTTCTCCCGCTGTGTGCTCTGCGCGCGGTGAGATCCTGTCAGGCGCGTCTGGTCCGAGCGAGGCAGCTCCGTCGAGCGCTCCCGCTGGTCTTTACGCGCGTTTGGGAATCCAGTCACTCCTTTAGTGTTCGCTTGATTCCCGACCAACCCTCGCCTAATTTTGACACCGCTACGCGGTGATTTCCCACATGGCCACGTTAGTGACCAGCGCCACCTGGTGGTGGTAATTGGTATTGCGCCTCAGTCTATTCTTATAACAGCTTCGGGAACGCCCAGCTGTTGGAGCACCGGCGAGGGGCTGTCTTAAGGATTTTAAGGGCATTTGTTCTGTGCTCACACTCTCTGCTATCATGTCTTCTCCAGAAGACCATTTTTACTCCTCCTACCAGGAAGTGGAGGAGGAATGGCCCCCAACTTCTCCCTCCAGCAGTGGACCAAGCCCTCTCTCTGGCTATTTCTAGGGCGCTGGCTCCTCTTAGGGATCAGGTTGATAAGCTGGCGAAAAGCATCCCTGGAGTGTTCAGTGACCCAGATCTGGTGGTGGCGGGTCCAAGTAGCTCCCAGATGGGGAATAAAAGGGCCGTTAAGCATAAAGCAGGGCACTTGGAAGGATTTGATAAACTTACGGAGACCTTCCTCAAGAGTGCGCGAATGCTAAAACATGCACCCTGCCGGGAGGAGGAGGGGCCCGGAGAAAATTGCGACACTGTCACCACTATTGTAGACCCCGACGGCGGGTTTCCCTTAGAGGGAAAGGGTGTATCAAAGGACGATTTCTCCTCCGATGAGGATAAGGACTCGGGGCGTCCCTGGCGTCCAGAGTCCCAGTCCTCTCAGTCCCCGGTTGGGGACGGGGTCCACTCGGACATGTTCGAGCCTACCCAAATTTACCATCCTAGGTCGGCAGAGTGGACACCTGACGCCAAAGTGGCAGAGTATGTGGTGGGGAAAATCCATCAACCCCTTGAAAGGGAGGTCAGGAATAGGATGAGGGAGAATGCCCCAGGCCCTCACTGAAGGGGAAGGTGGCACACACGCCTGAAATTGATGAGAAACTATGTACCTTTTTCTCCAAGTATATGAGGGATCCCAAGAAAGGAATTGATAGGTGATGAATATGACTGAACCTGTGATTGTGGATGATTTAGTTGTTAACTTGTCTACCTACCCGTTATCTGTGCATGAGAACAATGTACTCAATAAAGGACTTGGATACTGTCCTGTATCTCAATGTCTCTTTTCTGAATTACACATAGACTAGGGGTCTGGATCATTTAGATGTATTCTCAATGCCTTGTGAATAGTTTGCATGTCAGCCCAGTCTATGAGACTGTTAGAACTGGGACTTTTCTGATTATCGTGTATGCTCTTTAGCACCAGTATGTTACGTTACTGTTCTTGTGGATTATATACCAGCCTGTGTTCCTGGGATCTATCCCTTCTTTCCATCTGATATACACACCTCTTAATCCACACCTGTAATATACTGAACATACCAAGTTGACATCACTTTTACTGTGTTGCATTCTGGTCACAGATGTATTTCCTCAAAGAAGCTTTGTCCAGCATAAACTGTCCAAGTGACTACTGTTCTACCGCACTGTCTGAATCACATACCCTCAGAAATTTGCTCCATATTTCTCTGCTCACCATTAATGTATTGAATAAGACGAACCACTAGATGGTCAACCAGTTTTTCTATCTCTGCTTACAAATAATGTATTGTATATGATTTATTACAAAGTGACCTAATTTGTCTGACCACAAAATCGGACAACTACATAAGTGTACTGCTTGTATCATGACCTTGTCTGCTAAATCATAAATTATACGAAGTAGAAAATGATTCTCCTGTCACCTTTTCCCTATGCCTTATGACTATTCTCCTGTCAGCCTGTCATCTTGCTTTATGACACATTTGCGCTGCAAATCTCTGATCCCTTTTAGACTGCCGTAATATTCTGATTACGCTCCTACTCTTAATAAGATATATTGACATAGTGCTATTACTTGCTCTTAATTGATGCTCTTTTTAAAATGAACAATTCAGGTTTATTTGTTTTTTACCGCTGTTTAAATGGTACACCGCTCACTCACAGATCGATGTTGTCAATAATTCCTATTATTGGTTACTCAGCTCATAGACTAGCAACATGGCCGCCTTCCGACACTGGGTTGTCGGACTAGACTTACACAGGAAGTTACCTTTAACCCGGAAGCGCTGCACTGGTTCCTTACATAGACAAGAATCGGGATGAATGAGAGTAATTACTCCTTCCCGCCAGGACGAAACGCCACTGGACACGGCCCGCATTTGAAACAACCATACGCAAGTAAGCAATGGGGCAAGCTACCGTGCTCGTAGCAGGGGGAGAGCTTGTGGGCTTTTGACCAGCCGCGGATAGAGTGGTTGCTGTGGGATCCAGTTAGTAACGAGTTGTCCTATGACCGATTTATATAGCCGTTTGTTATCGCTTATGCGATAGTACTCTTTGTAGGATATCTAATGGCACAGTATTTAATTCCAGATTGTACCAGTTTTTAAATTATGTTGAAAGTGCAGTATTGGTAGTACTAGTGCAATACCGGTCACCTTATCGCTAGCGCGCCATTAATCAGTGCCACCGTTTGTACTTTGGGTTACTGTTACTGGATACAGGGTGGGTTACGTGCGCACCAGTCATTATTTAACGAGCGTACCGCAGTCCAGGGATATCACGTGCTATATGTTGCTTTTTAGGCTTAATTTTACTCTTAACGGATTAGTTGCAAGCATTTACGGATTACATTCAGGTGGTGATCCCTTATGGTTGAACTACTGTGTAGCTTTCTCAATTTTTCTTTTCTTACTTAACCGTCTTGGCCCGCTTCCGACCATTTATCTCAGGTCTCTTTCCTTATAGACACTTATTACCTCTGATACGGACCCATACAACAGGGACAGAGACCTGAAGTCTCTCACCAATGGACCATTAGTGCTTCTCAAATTTAAGAGGTTGGTTGGAATGATTAATCTCACTAATCCAACTTTGCACATATGATGGGAATTTCTTTATTGATATAAACTTTCCGTTGCCTAGGTCAATTCCTCATTACCTACGTCCCGACGTGGACACGAAAATATGCGGACTTAAGTAAGCTCCCCTGGCGAGATTAGCGCACTCTCGAATCGGTAAGCGCACTCTAGATTAAGACAAGAACAGTATTCTTCCTAGAGTCGTTTGTTATATTTTATAACGGGATTTTAGTGGTGTATTTCCTAGCACAATGAGATTTCTTATCGGAATTTTATAAACCTACCTTTCGTCACACCCAGCCCCACTGGTTGGGACAACCTTTCACTTTGGTTTGTTTTTTGGTGCACCGTTTGGAATTTAATTAACACTAATTTATCCTAGGGTGCAATTTCTTTTCCTCAATTTACTTCTAAACCTGAACTTTCATACCAGTTGATGCAGCATTGGTTTCTCTACTTTCTCTCTGAAGGACTCTCCTCCCCTATTACATACTTCCCCTCCCCCACTTTTTCTGTTTCCTTCACCCAGAGCACTGTTAATAAGAGTCACCCTTATACTGTACTCAATACTTGGTTAACTTTTGGTTTCTAAATATGTACATGTATTGTATGATATTACAGCCCTGAAGAAGCCCATGTTTGGGCGAAACGCGTTGGCTGTCCATCTATGAAAACCAAACACATCTGTATTAAAGACACACTAAGGCTACATACAGCAACGTGGACTCTTTTCTTTCGCTAAAAACGCAGATTTTGTGATTTACTTTGTATATATATTGCCTCTCATACCCCTTGAATGAATGTTTAACTTTGTGGTCAAGTGGCAGCTGGCCATCTGAGGTGGGCAATATTTTGGTACTTTTGTGACTTGACCTGGCAGTGCAATCTTCTATAACCCGGCTGCCTTATCAAATATTAGGAATTGATAGGTCTTGGACGTGGTAGGGCCCTTGACCCAAATTATTCAATTGACGGAGCGTTCCAAAGAGTCAGGATCCCCTTTGTCCACGGATATTGTGGCTGGTTGGGCGCACTACCCTAAACCCTAAAACACTACCCCCTCCACTACCCAAACTCCACTGCACTACCCTAAACCCTAAAACACTACCCCAGCACGACACCCTACACTACCCGAACATAACTGCACTACCCTAAACCCTAAAACACTACCACCAGCACGACTCCTACACTACCCAAACACCACTGCACTAGCCTAATCCCTAAAACACTACCCCCAGCACGACTCCCTACACTACCCAAACACCACTGCACTACACTAAACCCTAAGTATACCCCCAGCATGGCCTCCCATACTACACAAACACCACTGCACTACCCTAAACCCTAAAACACTACCCCCAGCACGACCCCCAACACTACCCCCAGCACGACCCCCTACACTACCCAAACACCACTGCACTACCCTAAACCCTAAAACACTAACCCCAGCATGACCCCCTACACTACCCAAACACCACTGCACTACCCTATACCCTAAAACATGACCCCCTACACTACACAAACACGACTGCACTACCCTAAACCCTAAAACACTACCCACAGCATGACCCCCTTCACTACACAAACACCACTGCACTGCCCTAAAACACTACCCCAGCACTACCCCCCACACTACCCAAACACCACTGCACTAACATAAACCCTAAAACACTACCCCCAGCACAACCCCCTACACTACACAAACACCACTGCACTAACCTAAACCCTAAAACACTACCCCCAGCACCACTCCCTACACTACCCAAACACCACTGCACTACCCTAAACCCTAAATCTACCCCCAGCACGACCCCTACACTACCCAAACACCACTGCACTACCCTAAACCATAAAACACTACCCCCAGCATGACCCCTACACTACACAAACACCACTGCACTACCCTAAACCCTAAAACACTACCCCAGTACGACCCCCTACACTACCCATACACCACTGCACTACCCTAAACCCTAAAACACTACCCCCAGCATGACCCCCTACACTACTGCACTACCCTAAACCCTAAAACACTACCCCCAGCACGACCCCCTACACTACCCAAACACCACTGCACTACCCTAAACCCTAAAACACTACCCCCAGCACGACCCCCTAACCACCCAAACACCACTGCACTACCCTAAACCCTAGAAAAGAAACCCCCACCCCATGCCCAATCCCCCTTACCTCTCACTCCTCATGGTTCCTCTCTCCTCGTGGTTCCTGCTTCACGTCATCTGAGGGGCGGTGCACGTCGTTGTGAGGAAACGGAACAGCCTCTGTTTCCTTACAACGACATGGATCGTTTACATGTTTTTTAGAACGCATGGTCATTTACCATACATACCTTTACAACAAAATTCGTTGTAAAGGCATGCGTGGTAAATGACCATGCGTTCTAAAAATGCGTAGTAATGACTGCGTGATGTACAACGCATGCGTGGTAATGCATGCGTTGTAATGGTATCGCAAAGTAAAAAGTCGTTGTAACGGCTGTTTACCGATCGAAGCTGGCCCCTGTTCTTCAGTGAGAGCGTTTATTTGATTAATTAGGAGGAAGGAATGTGTTTTTTACCGAAAAGTGCATTCCCGGCTGTTGTATTGTGAAAGTGTCCGCGTGGCCTGGTTTCACTTCCGGTGAGAGAGTGGAAGAGTCTGTTTGGATCTAAAGGAGTTCTGTTGTTGGACAGGGCCGGCGCGACATGTCATCAGAAAACATAGCTAATGGAAAGCGTCCTCCCTGAAGTGTGGAGCAGTGCCATGAGAGGTCAACGAGTGTGCGTCCCACCGCAGTATGACCGTACCGCGTGACTCCATGTGCCGCCTCCAGGGTACGGGAGGCAGAAGCGGCATCGCAGGTCCTCTTGAAGACCGTTGTAGCACTAATTCTACATTTTGGTACTAGGGCATTTTAACTTCGTTGTTCCTGCCAGATACAAAGAGAAGATCCTGTGTTATTCAGTGCCCTCGTTACCTTTTTTGTGGGTTGTGGTGCTTCTCACTTCGCTGCCCCGCCGGTGCACACGACTGGGCACCCCACCTCGTGTGCCATCTGCAGGGCCTCTGCCCTCGGATCACTGGTTTCGGTTTCTGGAGTGGCAACATAAACAGTTGCTCCCAAAGGACTAGCCTGAACACTTAGGTGAATATCCCCTGCACCAGCATTCCACGGAAATTCTTTCCTAGCTTTCCCACGTCAACGAGCACGGCTCCGCTCGCGACACCGTATGACGTCATCGGAGCCATAAGAGGACCTCGTCGGCGTGCTGACGTCAGTTCCACCCATTTTTTCCGTGCCACCGAGGCAAACATGGGACCGAGACATTTTTACATGTATACATAGTATAATAAATATATATATATTCACTGAAAAAACCAAAGGTTTCAGGGACGTTATAGTTAGAAATTAGCATTTAAAAACCTTAGAAATTCACTGAAAAACCATAGGTTTCAGGCACGTTATAGTTAGAAATTAGCATTTAAAAACCTTAGAAATTCACTGAAAAAACCATAGGTTTCAGGGGCGTTATAGTTAGTTGGACATTTCACTCGTACAAAACCATAGAAATTCCCCCGTTATAGTTAGTTCAGCTAACTATAACTCGTGCGCTACCGCAATGCACTGCTGATGACGTCACATATTACATCACTCATGACATGGTCAGTGACATCACTCATGACATCACTGATGACATCTCAAATGACATCACTGATGACATCACTGATGACATCATCCAGTGAATGTGTGTTGTTCTGAAAATTAAATATGTTTTATATATGTATATCTCAAGGTCGATGGAAGAATAAATGGGTGTATAATTGTCTAAATGGATGATTTGTTTTTGTAAAATTGATTGTATAACTGACTAAGTGTATCTTAGTGAATACATGGGTTAGTGAGTAATGTTTAAATATGAAAATATCTGTATCAGTCTCTCACTTTGTGTATAAGTGGCTGCATGGGTGGGTGAGTAGCTACATGAGTGTCTATATGGGTTATTAGTTGTTTTTTGAGTATCAGTATGAGTGTCTGAGTGTCTGTATGGTTCGGTGGGGGTATTACTTAGTGCATAGATGCATGAATGAGTGACTCACTGTTTGTATGTGTTGAAGACAGCATGTGTGCAGGACTGTATAGGTGGATGAGTATGTGTATGGGTGTGTTAGTGAGTGAATGACTGTCTCAAAATTGTCTTTACGAGTAACTACATATGTTTTAACAATAAACAAGAAAGGGACCCTGAAAAAATTCAATAGGTGAGGAAGGAACCAGGGAAATAGTTACTGCAAAAACATATGAGCCTTCCCTCACACATATACATCTAACATTGGCCATAAGTCCATAGTTTAAGAAAACCCACAGACCAAAAAATATATTAGTAGAAAAAAGTTTGTTTTAAATCATTTATTTATCAAAATATATTTGCTTCATGATATCATATGTATTTTTCTTTTTTTCCATTTACATATGAGATACAAAAAACATCACACAAAATTCAATAAAAACAAGTCAGAAGCCCAGCATTATAATGTAATGGGGTACCTATGAGTAAATATACATGAAACCACCCCAACCACCACATACAACAAAACCAACAATTACTAGCAAAAAGTAACTAACGGGCTCTAGATCCCAGAGTTACCGCGTCCCGCACTTAGTAAAAAGGGCCCGGTACCGCCGAGGGAAACTACCTCCACGAGCACGGTCATAGGTCTGGCGTCCTCAATCCTACACCACGGGAGTCCCAGCTTGCAAGTGCGGGACGCGGTAACTCTGGGATCTAGAGTTATGCTCATTAGGATTGTCGTTATGCTCATTGTGGCGCTTCAATTCTGAACTATCCATGCTGCATCTTTTAAGTAAACTCTCTGCACTACTGCCCATAGGATTTCTATATTCTCTATCTATTGTATGAATTCTGACCGGAGGAGGCGTGTACTGCTCGTGTTTATCTAATCTGTGTGTGTATTTGGATTCCACTCGGAACCAATATTTTATTGTGATTTGAAGCCCGTTAGTTGCCCCTACAAATGTTTACAGCCAATATGATGGGAATATGCATTTACAGCCAAGATGATGGTCACCTTTAAAATGATCTAACAAAGTGCGCCCTGAAGAAGGAGTTTGTTATATACATGGGATTCTCCGAAACGCGCGTTGGCGCTTTCTTTTCTTGTTTATTTGTGTTGTATGTATTGTATTTTGTTAATATCTGTTTTGTATGGCTTTTTGCTAGTAATTGTTGGTTTTGTTGTATGTGGTGGTTGGGGTGGTTTCATGTATATTTACTCATAGGTACCCCATTACATTATGATGCTGGGCTTCTGACTTGTTTTTATTGAATTTTGTGTGATGTTTTTGTATCTCATATGTAAATGGAAAAAAAGAAAAATACATATGATATCATGAAGCAAATATATTTTGATAAATAAATGATTTAAAACAAACTTTTTCTACTAATATATTTTTTGGTCTGTGGGTTTTCTTAAACTATGGACTTATGGCCAATGTTAGATGTATATGTGTGAGGGAAGGCTCATATGTTTTTGCAGTAACTACATATGTTTTAAACTAGTATATGTGAGTATTGGTGTATATAAGTGAGTATATGTGAGAGTGAGAGATTGGAAGAGTTCCTGTACAAATAAGTAGGTGTTTCTATAAGTGATTGTTTAAGAGAGTAAGTATGTGTAAGTTTCTGTAGAAGTAAGTGTGGTAGTGTGTGTATAACTGTATATGCAAGTAAATGGATGTTTGATACTTTGTTTGCATGTGTGACTATGTGTGTGAGTAACTCTATGGATGAGTGGCGGTGTGTAACAGGATGTATAGGTGTATGAGTACATATGATGAGTGAGTACATGTATGAGTGACTGTATAGGGACTGTTGGTGAATGAGTGGATGTGTGTGTAGATCTTGGAATTACTGAATAGGTGTGTTGTAACTGGTATTGGTATGTCCATTGTTTTGAAAATGTTAGTTTGTATTTTTGAGTGTGTGTATCAAAGGTTATATTAGGGTGAGAGGAGGTCTGCCACTCTATCACAAGGATGATGTCATCAGTGATGTCATGAGTGATGTCACTGACCATGTCATTAGTGATGTAATATGTGACGTCATCAGCAGTGCATTGCGGGCGCGCGAGTTATAGTTAGCTGAACTAACTATAACGGGGGAATTTCTATGGTTTTGTACGAGTGAAATGTCCAACTAACTATAACGCCCCTGAAACCTATGGTTTTTTCAGTGAATATATATATATATGTGCACGCAATAATAACACTCTTACAAGTAAGCCAATGCCACTGTTAAATGCATGGGATAAAATACACTCCTATTTATAGAGAGGGGGGGGGGGACGGTAGGAGCTGATTGTTAGGTCCAGTGACCCTTGCTCCCGATTGATAACTAGTACAATAAAGGGAGTCACTGTTCCTTGTAACGGGAAATCAAAGAATGAAGTTTTGTCCTGTGTTACTCTATGTGTGGGGATAGTGTGTCCTCATCATGATGCCCTCACACACCCCGAAGGATGTCATGCTTCATCATAGGGCTTGTTGCTCCTCGTCGGGCCGGGCGCTGCATTGCCCTACGGGTCCCCCGAAGGGTCTCTTTATCGGAGATCTTTTGATGAAGAAGCCGTATGGGTGCGTGCGTGTGAGTGGTAGTGAGGTCTCAAGTAGTGTTTTTTAAAAATGACTGGAGGGGAGTGAATATTTTTTATTAAGGTGATCCCTCTGTCATTGTTAAAAGGTGTGTGGTGCTGCTCTGGGGGATATTATGTCCCTAGGTAGCTAGATATACGTCTCTAATGGGCGTATAAGGTGGTCGACATGTTTCACGCTCTCTGTGGCCTCAGGAGGAGATCCAAAGCGTTTCTTCAGGACCAAGGTAAGTTTAGGTATCACTAGCGGCCTGGATTTGACCCGTGCTGCTAGGTTAATGAGAGGAAGTAGCGTCCCTGAAAAGAGAAGAGGGTAGGACAGAAGATATGTTGGTATTTCTCTATAATGAGTATTGTCCGTGTCTACTATTGGAGGGCCCGGTGCTCATTATCGTTAGCGTGAGTCTTATCTCTACGGTTTAGGCATTGGTGCATGTTTAAAAGAGATTCTATTTTACGTGTTTTACATATTATTTACAGTGAAGTGAAAAGTGAAAGAAAGAATGATAAGCAATAATCAGCAGAGTTTCAACATTCTGACATGTGGGCTTATAAAGAAGAGACATATAATAAAGAGATCAATGATTGTTATATGTCAGGGTCACTCTTTTGTCATTTGATTCCATGCAGTGCCACTAGTAGTGGTATCCTGTTGTGAATAATCTAAGATGACTCATATTGGGCGTATGATAAAACCGGTGAGTCAGCGCTGTCTGGGTAGGATGTGAAAGATATATATATATATATTCACTGAAAAACCATAGGTTTCAGGCACGTTATAGTTAGAAATTAGCATTTAAAAAAGCTTAGAAATTCACTGAAAAAACCATAGGTTTCAGGGGCGTTATAGTTAGTTGGACATTTCACTCATACAAAACCATAGAAATTCCCCCGTTATAGTTAGTTCAGCTAACTATAACTCGCGCCCCCGCAATGCACTGCTGATGACGTCACATATTACATGACTCATGACATGGTCAGTGACATCACTGATGACATCTCAAATGACATCACTGATGACATCACTGATGACATCATCCATGTGATAATTTGCTGCATCTTCTCACACCCTAATATAACCTTTGATACACCCACTCTAAATTACAGAGTGCCATTCTCAAAACCAGAGACACTCCAACACCAATAACTACATACCCACTCACTGATTCTTAGGTCTACACACACATCCACTCACTCACCCATACAGTCACTCATACTTACGGTCACTCAGTACAGGACTATCATATGCACTCATACACCTATATAGACACTCACACACCGCCACTCATCCATAGAGGTACTCACACACCTAGTCAGTCATGCAAATAATTAATCACACTGCCATTTACTCACCTATACAGTTATACACACACAAGCTCACTTACTCATACAAATACTAGCACATTCTTACGCTCTTATACAATCACTGATACAAGTACACACTCATCCATACAGCCACTCTCACAATCACACACTCTCACTTGTAGCCATTTATATACTCCAACACAGATATATACTGCCTTTCACATATGTAGTTACTCACACATGTACCACTGAGATATACATTCACTCACTAACACACCCATACACACACTCACCCACCCATACAGTCCATCACAGATGCACTCTTGAAACCATGCACCCAGTGAATCACCCACTCACACATCTATGCACAGAGTCACACAGACCCCACCCTCACAAACACTCAGGCACCCATACAGATACTCAGACAACCAATCAATAACCCATGTAGACACTCATGTAGCTATTCACAAACCCATGCAGCCGCTTACACACCAACAGACAGACGGATACAGACATTCACACAGTTTAGTCACTAACCCATGCATTCAGTAAGATACGTTTAATCACTCACTTATAGAGTCAGTCACGCACCTACTAAATCATCCATTCAGACACATATACACCCATTCATTCTTCAATACGCCTTTCCCCTATATATATTAAACATATTTAAACTTTACAGAAACACACAGTCACTGGATGATGTCATCAGTGATGTCATTTGAGATGTCATCAGTGATGTCATCAGTGATGTCACTGACCATGTCATGAGTGATGTAATATGTGACGTCATCAGCAGTGCATTGCGGGGGCACGAGTTATAGTTAGCTGAACTAACTATAACGGGGGAATTTCTATGGTTTTGTACGAGTGAAATGTCCAACTAACTATAACGCCCTGAAACCTATGGTTTTTCAGTGAATATATATATATATTCACTGAAAAACCATAGGTTTCAGGGACGTTATAGTTACAAATTAGCATTTAAAAACCTTTGAAATTCACTGAAAAACCATAGGTTTTAGGGACAGTTATAGTTAGTTGGACATTGCACTCGTACAAAACCCGTGAAATTCCCGTTATAGTTAGTCCAGCTAACTATAACTCGCGCCCCGCAATGCACTGCTGATGGCGTCACATATTACATCACTCATGACATGGTCAGTGACATCACTGATGACATCACTGATTACATCTCAAATGGCATCACTGATGACATCACTGATGACATCATCCAGTGACTGTGTGTTTCTGTAAAGTTTATATATTTTTAATATATATAGGAAAAGACGTATTGAAGAATGAGTGGGTGTGTAAGTGTCTGTATGGATGATTTAGTAGGTGCGTGACTGACTCTATAAGTGAGTGATTTAACGTATCTTACTGAATGCATGGGTTAGTGACTAAACTGGGTGAATGTCTGTATCCATCTGTCTGTTGCTGTGTAAGTGGCTGCATGTGTTTGTGAATAACTACATGAGTGTCTATATGAGTTATTGAATGCTTGTCTGAGTATCTGTATGGGTGCCTGAGTGTTTGTGTGGGAGGGGTGTGTGCAACTCTGTGCATAGATGTGTGAGTGGGTGATTCACTGGGTGGATGGTTTCAAGAGTGCAACTGTGATAGACTGTATGGGTGGGTAAGTGTGTGTAAGAGTGTGTTAGTGAGTGAATGTATGTCCCAGTGGTACATGTGTGAGTAACTACATATGTGAAAGGCAGTATATATGTGTGTTGGAGTATATAAATAGCTATAAGCGAGAGTGAGTGATTGTGATAGTGGCTGTATGGATGAGTGTGTGCTTGTATCAGTGATTGTATAAGAGCGTAAGAATGTGCTACTATTTGTATGAGTAAGTGAGCTGGTGTGTGTATAACTGTATAGGTGAGTAAATGGTAGTGTGTTTAATTATTTGCATGTCTGACTAGGTGTGTGAGTACCTCTATGGATGAGTGACGGTGTTTGAGTGTCTATATAGGAGTATGAGTGCATATGATAGTCCTGTACTGAGTGACCGTAAGTATGAGTGACTGTACGGGTGAGTGAGTGGATGTGTGCGTAGACCTAAGAATCAGTGAGTGGGTATGTAGTTATTGGTGTTGGAGTGTCTATGGTTTTGCGAATGGCAGTCTGTAATTTAGAGTGGGTGTATCAAAGGTTATATTAGGGTGTGAGGAGGTGCATCAGATTATCACGTGGATGATGTCATCAGTGATGTCATTTGAGATGTCATCAGTGATGTCATCAGTGATGTCACTGACCATGTCATGAGTGATGTAATATGTGACGTCATCAGCAGTGCATTGCGGGGCGCGAGTTATAGTTAGCTGGACTAACTATAACGGGGAATTTCACGGGTTTTGTACGAGTGCAATGTCCAACTAACTATAACTGTCCCTAAAACCTATGGTTTTTTCAGTGAATTTCAAAGGTTTTTAAATGCTAATTTGTAACTATAAGGTCCCTGAAACCTATGGTTTTTTCAGTGAATTTCAAAGGTTTTTTAAATGCTAATTTGTAACTATAACATGTCTGAAACCTACAGTTTTTTCAGTGAATTTCAAAGGTTTTGTAAATGACAATTTTTAAATGTATTAATTGTTATATACATTTTTTTCATACTGATTTCCAAATTTTTAGAAACAATTTTTTTTTACATATTTTATTTTTTAAATTACATTGTAATTACATTATACATTACAAAAAATACTTTCTCAGAATGAATTACTTTAGTTTAATTACTTTGCACATAGGCAATAGACTTTTAAGTACAGTAGTTACAGTTGTTGCAATGGGCAACACATTTTCAAACACAATGCAACATTCAGCTCAATGTGAATTTCTAGTTAAATGCAATTAGTTACTTTATGGATTACTTTTCTAACCACATTACTGGATCCTAGATTCAGTCCTGGGACATCTCCTGTAAACAGTTGAGTAAAAGCGTTTTGGTTACAGTCGTGATTTTTAAGGAATATTATTGTACTTTAAAAGTTCACACTTAGAAACTTTTTCTCATAGAATCACCAATGTTATCCTATGGAAGGAAATTCATTTAGAAGTTAAAAACTGTTATCGTTACTTTTTCTTACTCAGTGTTGGATCCTGGATCCAGCACTGGTGCATCTCCTGTAAACAGTTGAAAGAATGCGTTTAAGTCATACAGGCGATTTTTTAGGAATATTTGTAGTTTGTGAAAATCGACACTTTGAAACTTTTCTGCTGAAAACCAGACAATGGATTCCTATGGAAGGAAATTCAAGTTACTGGTAAGTACGGTTAAAATTACATTTTGAGGATCAGTACTGGGCTGAAAGATGCAGCACTGAGGTCTCTCCTGATAACAGGTGAGTAAATCGGAATTCGTATTTCGGCTGATTTTAGAGGAATATTTTAAAGTTCCAAAACTCCACACTTAGAAGAATTTCCAAGTGAAACCAGTCAATGTTAGCCTATGAAGGAAATTCAAGTTACCGGTAAGAACGGTTAAAATTACTTTTCAGGATCACTACTGGGCTGAAAGATGCAGCACTGAGGTCTCTCCTGATAACAGGTGAGTAAATCGGAATTCGTATTTCGGCTGATTTTAGAGGAATATTTTAAAGTTCCAAAACTCCACACTTAGAAGAATTTCCAAGTGAAACCAGTCAATGTTAGCCTATGAAGGAAATTCAAGTTACCGGTAAGTACGGTTAAAATTACTTTTGAGGATCAGTACTGGGCTGAAAGATGCAGCACTGAGGTCTCTCCTGATAACAGGTGAGTAAATCGGAATTCGTATTTTGGCAGATTTTAGAGGAATATTTTAAAGTTCCAAAACTCCACACTTAGAAGAATTTCCAAGTGAAACCAATCAATGTTAGCCTATGGAAGGAAATTCAAGTTACTGGTAAGTACGGTTAAAATTACTTTTCAGGACCAGTACTGGGCTGAAAGATGCAGCACTGAGGTCTCTCCTGATAACAGGTGAGTAAATCAGAATTCGGATTTCGGCTGATTTTAGAGGAATATTTGTATGTTTCAAAAATCAACACTTAGAAACTTTTTCAGCAAAAAGCAGGCAATGATATCCTATGGAAGGAAATTCAAGTTACTGGTAAATACGGTTAAAATTACTTTTGAGGATCAGTACTGGGCTGAAAGATGCAGCACTGAGGTCTCTCCTGATAACAGGTGAGTAAATCAGAATTCGTATTTCGGCTGATTTTAGAGGAATATTTTAAAGTTCCAAAACTCCACACTAAGAAGAATTTCCAAGTGAAACCAGTCAATGTTAGCCTATGGAAGGAAATTCAAGTTACTGGTAAGTACGGTTAAAATTACTTTTCAGGACCAGTACTGGGCTGAAAGATGCAGCACTGAGGTCTCTCCTGATAACAGGTGAGTAAATCAGAATTCGGATTTCGGCTGATTTTAGAGGAATATTTGTATGTTTCAAAAATCAACACTTAGAAACTTTTTCAGCAAAAGCAGGCAATGATATCCTATGGAAGGAAATTCAAGTTACTGGTAAGTACGGTTAAAATTACTTTTGAGGATCAGTACTGGGCTGAAAGATGCAGCACTGAGGTCTCTCCTGATAACAGGTGAGTAAATCGGAATTCGTATTTCGGCTGATTTTAGAGGAATATTTTAAAGTTCCAAAACTCCACACTTAGAAGAATTTCCAAGTGAAACCAGTCAATGTTAGCCTATGGAAGGAAATTCAAGTTACTGGTAAGTACGGTTAAAATTACTTTTCAGGATTAGTACTGGGCTGAAAGATGCAGCACTGAGGTCTCTCCTGATAACAGGTGAGTAAATCAGAATTCGTATTTCGGCTGATTTTAGAGGAATATTTGCACAATGGTGAAGGGAGGGGCGGGGCCTGAGGTGACATCTGTGCAAACGCGCCCGTGGCGCGTTTTAAGTTGGGGGATTAAGTCCCCTTGAATCATGAGGGTCCCTACGGGCCAACTAGCCCACCAGGAACCTCCAGTATGCGCCAGGGGGCTGCGTTGCAGAGACATTTACAGAGGCCACACCCCTTTTACACCTCTCTGCAACGCAGCTCTGTGGCGCTTTCTGGACGTACCTGTTGGGCTAGTTGGCCTCAGGGACCCTCAGGATTGAAGAGGATTTAATTCCCCATCTTAAAACGCGCCACGGGGCCTGTTTGCACACATGTCACCTGAAGCCCCGCCCCTCCCTTCACCACTGTGCAAACGCGCCCGTGGCGCGTTTTAAGTCGGGGGATTAACTCCCCTTGAATCCTGAGGGTCCCTGGGGTGCAACTAGCCCACCATATACCTCCAAAAGCGCCATAGAGCTGCGTTGCAGAGAGGTGTAAAGGGGCGTGGCCTCTGTACACCTCTCTGCAAGGCAGCCCCTGGCGCATACTGGAGGTTCCTGGTGGGCTAGTTGGCCCCAGGGACCCCCAGTATTGAAGGGGATTGTTCCCCCTCTGCAAAGGCGCCAGGGGCGCGTTTGCAGAGTGGTGAAGGAAGGGGCGGGGCCTACGGGCCCGATCGTTTTTTGGGGTTTTTTCCCCCGAAGGGGAGCTGTATGGCCCCCTTCCTTTTTCCTATTTTTAGGCCCTGGGGACCCCATCCCCCAGGGCCTTTCCCCTCTTTTAAAATTAAAATTAAAAAAAAAACGGGAAGGGGGCCGCGTGGCCCCCTTCCCTGGGCCTGTATTGGCCCCGGGGACCCCATCCCCGGGGCATGGCCTCTTTTTTTTATTTGGAGGGGGCTGCGTGGCCCCCTCCTCAGGCCATTTAAGGCCCCGGGGACCCCATCCCCGGGGCCGGCCTTGCACTTTTTTTTTTTTTTTTAATTTTTTTACTTTGGGGAGGGGGGCTGCGTGGCCCCCTCCGTGGCCACTTATGGCCCCGGGGACCCCATCCCCGGGCCTGGCCTCTCGTTGGGGACTGTGGGGGTCCCCAAGCCCCCACAGTCCCGCCGGCTTCCCGTGTCCTACGGGAGCCGGCATTGCTTACACATGGGGAGCAGCTAACATGCTGCTCCCCATGTGGAAAGCTAGTCGGCTTTGGATATTGGAAGAGAGCAGGTTTCCCTGCTCTCTCTTCCAATATCCAAAGCAGTTTGCTATGGCAGGACGGGAGCCGCGAGGCTCCCGTCCTGTCATTGCAAACAGCAGTGTCCCGGGGGTAGGCACCCCGGACACTGCAGGAGCCGGCCCTGGGGGGTGGTGGTCCCCAGGGCCATGAAGGGCTCCAGGAGGGGCCGCGTGGCCCCCTCCCTACATCGAGAAAGCCCCGGGAGGTGGTGGTCCCCGGGGCTCTGGGGGTCCAAAACGGACCCCCATTTTAATTTTTGTTAGTGCCCCGGGGAGGTGGTGGTCCCGGGCGTGTGGGGGCTGGAGCCCCCACACAGGTTTTTTAAATAAAAAAGAAGCCCCGGGGAGGTGGCGGTCCTCGGGGCTGCGGGAGGGCTCAGAGCCCTCCCGCACCATTATACATAAAGCCCCGGGGGTGGTGGTCCCCGGGGCTTGGGGGGCCCTTAGAGGCCCCCCACACATAAAATTAACCCCCCCCCAGCATGCCCCCGGGACTTGGCCCACCCGGGGGCCAATTAACATCGAAGCGCGGGAGACCGCGCTTCGATTTTTTTTTTTTCGGCAGGGTTCGCGCTCCCTGAGCGCATCCTGCCGATTTAAAAAAAAAAAAAAAAAAAAATTTTTGCCCAGGGGGTCCTTGTGGGACCCCCTGAGCAGACCTAGGGGGTCAGGGTGTTTCTACCCTGCCCCCTTTGTGCGCTTTGCGCACTTGTTTCTGTCCCTCGGTTCTACCGAGGGACAAAATGGCTGCCAACACTTCCTGATTTGGAGTGTTGACAGCCAATTAACATAAAGCTCGTGCTCGGGAGGATCCGCGGCCCTAGATATCACTATCTTTTTACTTTTGATTTTCTCAGCAACTACTGAACGGATTTACACCATTTACCAAAAAGGGTTCTTTCTGAACCAAGAACTACCTCTTTGCCAAATTTGGTGTAATTCCGTTCAGCAGTTCGGGCTGTAGCCGTGTCTAAAGTTTCCTATGGAAAATTGCATGGGGAAAACGCGTTTTGGGACCCCCCTTTTTCTCGGCCCCGGCTGACGAATCCCCCGGGACTTTCAGGGTAGGAGCGGACCGGAGCGGGCCATAAAGTTTGAAAATTTTGCGAAGATACGTCAACCGGCAAGAGAGTTATTTCAAATAGAATGTCGCGGATTTCCTATGGATAATAGGTTGTAACTATAACTATCTACTGGCGACCGCCAGTAGATAATATATATATATATATACATAAACAATAAGTAAGTGTCACTGAGTGGGCCCCACCATTGATGGCAAACCTTTAGACTCTGTTTTGATCACTGCATAGTGAAAAACATATTGCTCACCCCTTATTTTTACAATTATTGCCTCATGAGATTGGTGAGGGCAGTCGGGAATTGTAAGGAAAACGAGAAGAAGGAAGCGTGGCCTAATCATTAAGAATATAACAATAACAATAAAGTTTCAATTGTTCAAATAAAGGTGCAGTTATCACAGTGGTCCCTGCATGTTGATACATCCTGTATATTGAGAAGGAATCAAATCTTGTCACTATGCAGTGACCAAAACAGAGTCTAAAGGTTTGCCATCAATGGTGGGCCCACTCAGTGACACTTACTTATTGTTTATGTATATATATATATATATATATATATATATATATATATATATATATATATATATATATATATCTCTTTCACATCCTACCCAGACAGCGCTGACTCACCGGTTTTATCATACGCCCAATATGAGTCATCTTAGGTTATTCACAACAGGATACCACTACTAGTGGCACTGCATGGAATCAAATGACAAAAGAGTGACCCTGACATATAACAATCATTGATCTCTTTATTATAGGTCTCTTCTTTATAAGCCCACATGTCAGAATGTTGAAACTCTGCTGATTATTGCTTATCATTCTTTCTTTCACTTTTCACTTCACTGTAAATAATATGTAAAATACGTAAAATAGAATCTCTTTTTAAACATGCACCAATGCCTAAACCGTAGAGATAAGACTCACGCTAACGATAATGAGCACCGGGCCCTCCAATGGTAGACACGGACAATACTCATTATAGAGAAATACCAACATATCTTCTGTCCTACCCTCTTCTCTTTTCAGGGACGCTACTCCCTCTCATTAACCTAGCAGCACGGGTCAAATCCAGGCCGCTAGTGATACCTAAACCTACCTTGGTCCTGAAGAAACGCTTTGGATCTCCTCCTGAGGCCACAGAGAGCGTGAAACATGTCGACCACCTTATACGCCTATTAGAGACGTATATCTAGCTACCTAGGGACACACTTTGAGAGATTCACTCTCCCAGACGCCGGCACCATTCATTGTAGCTGCCCTGGAAGTAGCAGGATCCTGTCCCTCTTCCTTCAATTTCAATTCTAACTTGCTCGATTGATTCCTGGTGGTTGATTCCTCCCTGGTTCACGGCCAGCACGTACCCCGCTGAGTGGCAAGACCTCTTACCAAACATTACTACATTCAGTTGAACCCGACTATTGTTACCCGCTGACGATTCTTAATTATATCGTCCCGCTACAAGATCCTATCTGCTCACACGCTTTCTCGTCCTGATGATGATCTCAACCTAAGGAGATCGAAACGCCGTCGACTTTCACAACCGAAACTCTTTAAATATATTTTATTAATTATGGAGTTTTGTATAGTGTTGTCAATGCGATGTAAATTTTAAGTCACTAGCACTTATCACTTCACGCACTTTTCACCTTTGTGTGAGCACCAGGACTAGTTCCTAATGTGATTGATACTCATTTATGATGTTAATAAATGTGGTATCATTCAAACAACCTTGTGTCCCTGCATACTCTGTTCTCCAAATTTTGTTGGCACTTTGTGTTCACTAATAATACTTAGATTAAGACTACCTTTGTATTAATAATAGCTCCGGCTATCCGAGGACCTATCTGGCCTCCAACTCTGACCGTTGTTCTTTGCAAATCTATGATGAAGCATGACATCCTTCGGAGTGTGTGAGGGCATCATGATGAGGACACACTATCCCCACACATAGAGTAGCACAGGACAAAACTTCATTCTTTGATTTCCCTTTACAAGGAACAGTGACTCCCTTTATTGTACTAGTTATCAATCGGGAGCAAGGGTCACTGGACCTAACAATCAGCTCCTACCGTCCCCCCCCCCCCCTCTATAAATAGGAATATTTAGCACGGCGGATCAGCCGAGGGACGTATCTGTATCTTTACTTTTCTCTTTTTCTTAAACCTAACCAAACTGAGTTTCAACATGGCAGAAGAGACAGGTTTAAGTTTTGATGATGACATAGTATCAGAGATTTTGAGGACACCAAGTCTGTTGGGAATAGATGGCTCAGCATCCCCGAGCACCCCACAAGGCGACTGGAACAACATAGCCGCCCTTAAGAAACAACAAGTTAAAATAGCAATGCATGGGGCCATTATGACGGAATACCTGCGGGCCAATATTGCACCCAATGGCCTCATTGTGAATATAGCACCAAGAATCTTCCTAGAAGATCTAATCTTTAAGAAAGACTGGAGCCAAGTGGCGTGGAGATGTACACGCGACCTACTGGTACTCATAATCAATACCGCAAAACGCTTATCTGAGGCACTGATAATAAAAATAACTATCGCAGAGAACGCCCTGAAAACAACAATCAGCATATCTGCTTGGAAAACATGACTTGCTGAGATTAATTCAGAAATGAATGACCACAAGGAGTATCTCCTACAGAAAAAGATAACAAAACTACAGAAAGATATTAAAAACTTTGAGAGAGAAAAAATATACCCATACACCAGGGAAGACTATGTGAGTAACATCACCGACACCTCATCTGAAGATGGATCAACAAACTTGACCAGATCCAAGAGATCGAGCAGCAACTCCAGCAATGAAAGCTGGAAGAATTACCAAGGCGGCCGAGGAATCCTACCAACGCCACCAATGTTCAACTACCCGATGTCAGGCTATCCAGGAGCTCCACCACCGTGGTATCCTGGCTACCATGGCCCACCACCACCTATTCCATTCTACCAACAACAATGCCCTCCTTTTTGCAACAGAGGCAGGGGCAGAGGAAGAGGCAGGCGGAAAAACGAGCAAAAACAAGTACAATGGTCGGAGGACGAAGAACAACGCAGGACAAGGAGCCAGTCCAAGAAAAACTAGTGGTTAACCTGTCAAACAGGACCCTAACACCTACAGAAGAATCAGCCCTACAGAGGGGACTAGGCTTTGTCCCCATTCCCAGAGAAGACCAATTCAGACTCACAGGTGAACTACATGCCTTTTTCAGGAAACTACGTCTGAGATCCTTTTCCATACAAAAGAAACGAATAGGATGGATACGGCCACGACAGACACAGGCCTACGTAATCCATCCAAATTCACACCTACGACCGCAATGACGAGCACAGAGATCCTGACATATGAAAAAGCAGTACTAAAAGACATAAACCAACTTCAACCAAGGAAAATATACGACAACCTACCTTCTAGAGAGAGAAAAGCTCTCCAAAACCTCAACGCTGACCAATCCATCACAATAAAACCTGCAGACAAGGGCGGAGCCATCGTCATTCTTAATACTGATGACTATGACACCGAATGCCACAGACAACTGGCTGATAACAGATACTACCAAAAAATAGACACTGATCCAACAGATTCACTGACAAGAAAAATCACCATCTCAGTGAGTGAAGCACAAACAAACGGCTGGATAAGTAAAAACGAAGCAGAATTCCTAGTCAACTCCAAACCAACGACCCCATATTTCTACGTCCTACCAAAAATCCACAAGAACATCATACCTCCACCTGGTAGACCAATAGTATCCGGGATTAACTCCATTCTTGAACCACTCAGTCAATACTGCGACCACTTCTTACGACCACTGGTACAAGCAACTCCATCTTACCTCAAAGACACCAAAGAAACCATCAATCTAATAGAACATATAAGAGGACCAGAGGAAATCACCCTACTAGTGACCCTCGATGTGGAGGCTTTATATACTAACATCCCACAAGAAGCAACACTGAGAGCAGTAGAAGAAAGCCTTAGGAACCAGGACCCTAACACACCACAACCAATAAACTTCATCCTGGAATGTGCGGAAATAGCACTAAAGAACAACTTTTTCAAGTTCAAAGACCAACATTACCAACAAATCCACGGAACTTGTATGGGCAGCACCTTCGCGCCGAGCCTAGCCTGCCTCTACATGGCTTATTTTGAGGCAACACACATCCTCCCACCATCCAACCTCTTTAAATCAGAAATAAAGGAGTGGAAGCGATATATAGATGACATACTCATGCTATGGACAGGCACAAAAGAACGGTGCATAGAATTCCATAACTGGATCAATGAACAGGACCCTTTCCTGAAATTCACTCTAAGCTCCTCAAGTGAAGAGATTCCTTTCCTGGACCTATTAATCATCCTGAAAGATGGAAAACTACTGACCAAAACGTACAAAAAACCGACTGACAGAAATAGCTTGTTAACCTATGACAGTCACCATACAAAAGCCCTTAGAGAGAATCTCCCCTTTGGGCAATTTTTGAGGCTCAGAAGAAACTGCAGCAACACCACGGATTACGACTCACAAGCGGCAGAACTCAGTCAGAACCTTGAACAGAGGAACTACCCCAGGAGGATCATAAAGAATGCACAAAAACGTGCGCGTAACAACCACCGAGAAGCACTATTAGAAACCGTGGAAAAACAAAAGGACGAGATAATAACATGTGTTACAACCTACACACCTCAATCAAATCAAGTAAAAAGGATTTTACTCAAACACTGGAATATTGTACATGCAGGGGAACTACAACTGGAACGCCCAAGATTCGCCTTCAGACGGACACAGAACATCAAAGACATAATTGTCCACACGAGACCCCAAAACAAACAGTTGGACAACCAAAGGACACTGTGGGACCTACCAATGGTCAAAGGACATTACCCATGCGGGACTTGTAATATTTGCCCTTTAACAAGACATACCAAAACGTTGCAAATGAATAATCAGGAATGGACACAGAAAAGACACACAAATTGTAATACCAAGAACTGTATTTACATGGTGAAATGTCCATGCGACTTTCGATATATAGGAATGACAACCAGAGCCATAAAGACAAGAATAAACGAACATAGAAGTAACATACGATGTAAGAAAAACACCACCAAAATGAGCAGACACTATATTGAGACAGGACATACGCCAGACCAACTAAACTGGACCATCATAGAATCTAATCCTACATGGACAAGCAGGACACTTTTTCAGAAAGAACAGAGATGGGTCCATCGTCTACGGACGAACATTGAGGGTCTGAATGATGAAATACCCTGGATCGAATTAGTATAGTAACACTTCCATGGCACCAGTAACAGAATCCCTCTGCCTTCATCCTGTAAACCTATAAAATAATGACATACTGATAATAAAGGCAGAAAACAATTTTGACCAATCCAAAAACAATCCAGCAAAGTCATCCAAAAACAAAAACAATTTTGACCAATCCAAAAACAATCCAGCAAAGTCTCCTTAAAGTGTAGACAATAACTATAAATATACCTTTCCAAAATGGCACCCAAAAGAGTGAACCACATACTACTTACACCACTCAGAGACAGCGTGAGAAACAATCAGCCTGGAAATCACCCACAAACACCATGTTCAAATTTGAAACAACCCTGATTCCTTTAATTCATAGCCATATGACACTCATACATAACCAAGACCGCAACAGACTAAGACAGACCCAAATACACCTAAACATACTCCACTACAAGATGGCGCCCATGCAGCACACTATACACTCCCCAATTAACCTTCTAATTGGCAACACACTTCCACCATAAAAAGGGCGGCAGCCACTGCTCCAGTATCGGCGGAGATGGAGAGAGGCAGGCAGGTGTACCGGCACAGCTAAATGGGAGAACCGTGAGTACTAAACGAATGTATCTTGTGTTAACTGCCACCTTTGAGAAAATACTCTGGGTCTGAACTAAGTGCCCGGACAGAGCTCTCTCTTATAATTGGAAGCCAAAAAAGCACTTTAGAACAAATATCTGCCTCATTTGTAGCGCTGGCATTTTATGAAACAGGAAGCCAAAACGCCAATCTAGCTTCCTAATATTCTTAGAGCCTGTTTACATTTTGCAGAAAATGCCGCGATAAATAAAAAATTTGATTCCTTCTCAATATACAGGATGTATCAACATGCAGGGACCACTGTGATAACTGCACCTTTATTTGAACAATTGAAACTTTATTGTTATTGTTATATTCTTAATGATTAGGCCACGCTTCCTACTTCTCGTTTTCCTTACAGCTCCCGACTGCCCTCACCAATCTCATGAGGCTATAATTGTAAAAATAAGGGGTGAGCAATATGTTTTTCACTATGCAGTGACCAAAACAGAGTCTAAAGGTTTGCCATCAATGGTGGGGCCCACTCAGTGACACTTACTTATTGTTTATGTATATATATATATATATCTCTTTCACATCCTACCCAGACAGTGCTGACTCACCGGTTTTATCATACGCCCAATATGAGTCATCTTAGATTATTCACAACAGGATACCACTACTAGTGGCACTGCATGGAATCAAATGACAAAAGAGTGACCCTGACATATAACAATCATTGATCTCTTTATTATATGTCTCTTCTTTATAAGCCCACATGTCAGAATGTTGAAACTCTGCTGATTATTGCTTATCATTCTTTCTTTCACTTTTCACTTCACTGTAAATAATATGTAAAACACGTAAAATAGAATCTCTTTTTAAACATGCACCAATGCCTAAACCGTAGAGATAAGACTCACGCTAACGATAATGAGCACCGGGCCCTCCAATGGTAGACACGGACAATACTCATTATAGAGAAATACCAACATATCTTCTGTCCTACCCTCTTCTCTTTTCAGGGACGCTACTCCCTCTCATTAACCTAGCAGCACGGGTCAAATCCAGGCCGCTAGTGATACCTAAACTTACCTTGGTCCTGAAGAAACGCTTTGGATCTCCTCCTGAGGCCACAGAGAGCGTGAAACATGTCGACCACCTTATACGCCCATTAGAGACGTATATCTAGCTACCTAGGGACATAATATCCCCCAGAGCAGCACCACACACCTTTTAACAATGACAGAGGGATCACCTTAATAAAAAATATTCACTCCCCTCCAGTCATTTTAAAAAAACACTACTTGAGACCTCACTACCACTCACACGCACGCACCCATATGGCTTCTTCATCAAAAGATCTCCGAGAGAGAGACCCTTCGGGGGACCCGTAGGGCATTGCAGCGCCGGCCCGACGAGGAGCAACAAGCCCTATGATTAAGCATAACATCCTTCGGGGTGTGTGAGGGCATCATGATGAGGACACACTATCCCCACACATAGAGTAGCACAGGACAAAACTTCATTCTTTGATTTCCCTTTACAAGGAACAGTGACTCCCTTTATTGTACTGGGATAAAATACAAGCAGCAGATAATAATGATAATAATACTGTACGTCCACTTTAAGAAATAGGCACTGTTAAATGCAAATAATCAGACACAAGGAATCAAAGGAAAGCATAAAAAGACATAAAGATTTATATATATATATATATATCACACCACTTTTCCCAACGGGACATCCGCTCGCACTCACGAGTAAGGAGACTTCCAATAGCATATGTTGCAGCTTCTATTTATTATAGCATGCCAGAAAACATCTCTACGCGTTTCAGTCTCTCCAGAGACCTTGCTCACGAGATCAACAAACCAACAGGCACTGCGTTTTTTTATCTTTTTAAACATGCAGAACCAATGATTACATCACTTCCTATAGCCAGCAGCTAAGCATTCTGGATCATGTAGTGAAACCTACGTCCCAATAAATAACCACTAAAGTGATAAAACAATATGTGAAAAATGTGAATAATTTAAGACACTGGTTAAAAAATATGTATATAAGTCTGTACATATGGCGAAATTAAATTCACTCCCAGTTAAAAATTGCGAATTGTTATATACCCACTACACTTCCTACAAGTAAAAAGGAAGGGGGTTATTGAATTTACCTTCCACTTGTTTCTTATGCTTGCTAGTGCATCTCCAATTGCCATATTCAGTCCCCATAGATCGGATTGAAAACAATTATGTCAATCTGATTCTGCACTATAATTGTGCATCAGATCCCGCCCTCTAGTGGGCCCTCTTGTCTCCTTCACACTAATGCCCTCAAGTGGGCGTATGGCTTCGTATCCTATAAGACAACTTCTCCTTCTAATATTGAGTTGTAAATGACCTATCTATAGCCAGTTGCACTACTTAGCAATTCTCAATTTGTTATATCATGGCAGTAATTCACATTGCATCACTTCTCCGCAATATATCTACTGTACATTACTTAATTAACTCGCTAACAAGATTTCTTATTCATGTGTCTACAAGTGTGAATAAAATTTAGTAAAAAAATGATAAAACCCAATTGATCATGTGTAATCACCCATTGTCTACAAATTTCTATCTACTTAAAAGACCCTGTGTGTTAAAATATAAGGAGACCAATATAAGATTAATACTCTGGGATTATATATGTCATAGGAGATTATCAAGTTCAAATTTACAAATGATAATGAAGCTCTTCGTCTTGATTCAATCCATTAGGAGTGAGGGTCCGAAAGTTCAAGATGTGTCGTGATTCTTTCTGCCTTAAAGTTCTTTCTCTATCTCCCCTCTCGGATGCATTCCTACTGATTCCACAGCATAGAATTTAAGATCTTTCCAATTGCCTCCATGTTCTTTTTCCATGTGTTTGGCAACTGCATTACTCCTGTCAGTGTTGATTGTAGCACGTACATGCTCCAAAATACGTTTTTTAATTCGCATATCGTGCTGCCCACATATTTTAAAGAACATGGGCATTCAATTATGTATATTACAAATTGACTTTTACAGTTGATAAGTTGTTGGATTTTCCAAACACGTTTGTTGGCCATCATTACTTCCTTGGTGTTCTTGGCAATTGCACAGACTTTACAATTAGTGCACTTGAAAAAACCCATTGGTTTCAGCCACGTCTCTTGTTTCCTTTTCTTTTTGAAGTGGCTGTGAACCAGTTGATCCCTAAGGTTTTTTGCCCGTCTGAAAGTAATGTTTGGATGATCTCCCACTATCTTAGCAACTGATGGATCCATATGTAAAATATGCCAGTTCTTTCGCATAATTTTCATTACTTGTTGATTTTCTGTGGAATATGTCGTTATTAGACGTATTCTTTGTTCATCTTCATTATTCTGGGCTTGTCTTTCTTTTAACAGATCAGTTCTAGGTACTGTCAATGTTCGTTGTAACGAGGTGTTGATGGCTTGTGAGTTGTATTTACGTTTTTTAAATCTTTCTGTTGCCAGTCGATGATTTCTTTGCCATTCTTCCTCCTGGGAACATATTCTTTTAATTCTGAGAAATTCCCGTAGGGGATGTTATTGATTAGACTACTTTGATGAAAACTTTTCGCATGTAGAACTGCATTCGTTGCTGTACTTTTACGATGCAGGGTGGTATGTACTTCATTGTTTAGGATGTAAATTTCAGTATCCAAGAAAACAACCCGTTGATCACTGATGTCATATGTGAATTTCAAGTTAAATTCAGAGTTGTTCAATATTTCAAAGTATTCGGCGAATTCTTCATTGGTTCCATCCCAAATTATTAGCAGGTCATCGATGTATCTTAACCACGCTATAGTTTTACTTACATGATGATCATTTTCATTTCTCCATGCCCAGATGTTCTCCCACCATCCCATGGTGAGGCAGGCATAACTGGGGCTAAAAGAAAAGCCCATCGCAGTACCTTTCACTTGGCGATAGAACTCTTCTCCAAACATGAATGTGTTATGTTCTAAACACATCTGAATCATCTCTAACAACATTTTATTATGATCCGTGAATTGGATGTTTCTTTCTTGTAAAAAATGTTCACAAGCTCTTAAACCAATGTCATTTTTTATGTTGGAATATAATGATATCACATCCATCGTTATCAATTTATATGTTGTTAGCCAAGGAGTTTCCTGCAGGTGTCTCAGCAGGTCTCCTGTATCTTGCAAGTATGACGTCAGGCCTTTGACGTATGGTAACAGAAACACATCCAAGAAGTTGGCCATAGGCTCCAATAATGCTCCTTTTGCCGATATTATTGGCCTCCCCGGTGGTCTAGTTGGATGTTTGTGAATTTTAGGGAGGAAATATATCGTCGCCACTTTCGGATACTCAACATTCAGATATTTTACTTCATCCTCATCCAATAATTGTTTGTTCAACCATGAGTTAAGTTTAATAGCCAACTCCTGTTTCCACTTCAATGTCGGATTTTCTTTCAGTTTTTCATAATATTCTTTATTTCTCAGCTGAGAATATGCTTCCCGCATGTAGGCTTCTTTTTCCAGGATGATAACATTTCCTCCCTTATCCGCCATTTTTATTTCAATTGTATCATCCTTTTTCAAATTCTGTAATGAAATGCGCTCATTTCGGGAAAGATTGTCCGTCTTTTTAGCATAATTCAAATGGTAAAGATCTTTTATTACACACTCATGAAACATATCAATTTTATTACCCTGCACAAGCTGCGGGTAAAATTTTGATTGAGCTTTTTTCGACTGCATCCTGCCCCCAGTTGTGTGCAGTGTGCACTCAGTTCTCTCGTTTCAGAATCAGGATTTTGATCTAATTCCATCTAAATTACAAAGCTTTCTGCATCCTTTACCGTAAGTTCCATATTCGGTACCATGACTTTTTTGCTGTACTGTGCCCTCTTTGGATTCTCTGAAAAGAGTTTGGCTAATTTCACTTTTCGAATGTATTTGTACAGATCTATCCTTATTTCCGCTAGATCGATATTATTGGTTGGGCAGAAATTTAAACCGCGATTTAACAAACTCAATTCCGTTTCAGTCAATGTTTTTTTTTAAAGATTAATCACTTCAAGGTCCTGTATCTGATTTATTGGAGACCCGTCTAACTCCATTTCTGCCTCATGCTTCTCGTAGTTGTTCCCACTCGTTTTAAGTTTGAATTGGAATTTTGTATTCCGCTTGCCTCGTCTTGTTGGTTTAATCGGGCATTTCCTCGCCCTCTGCCTCTTCCTCGACTGCTTCCCACTGGTGACCCCAAGGTCTTTTCCCAATTTTTCTGTTGGAGCGCCAGTCTCATTTCTCCTAAAAAAGTGCACCGCGGTTGGCCTTCACTTTGATCTCCCTCCCCTTCGCTGGCATCAGTAGATGTCAATGATGAGAGGCTGCCATTATTGGTTGCCAAATCCAATTTTTCTTGCTGTTTAAACCGATCATATTTCCTTGCGTATGTAAAAATACGACCTTCTTGATAATCTTCTTTGTCCCGCTGGAATTTGGACTGCTTTCTCATTTGTACAGTTTCCTCATGTCTTTCAATGTGATGTTCAAGTTCCTCTTTAAACTTTGTGAGATCCGAGTTCAGATCTAAGGCTGCCAATTCTTTTTCCATTTCTTTCAACTGTTTTGTAGTTTTTTCCAAAGCTATTTCAATGTGTCTTACCAATATTTCCATCAGTCCCAGTGAGGATTTTAGAATAAATTCACCCCACTCATTGAGCAGATCATTACTTGTTTCCTGATGACTGGGCATCAAACTTATGCGCAACCCTCGTGGGACGCGTTTGACTTCTAAATATTTCTTCAAAGAAGCCACTTCCCACCACTTATTGATTTCTTTTTTTGAAAGTTTTTCCCATGTACGTAATTTATTCTTTATATCTGGTCAGTATTTCCAATTCTTTCACAACGGCCCACTCTTCTGACTCCTGGGCGCTCTTGGCGGTGCGGTTGCGGTTTCGGCAGAGCCAAGCCGATAATAAATCACACCACTTTTCCCAACGGGACATCCGCTCGCACTCACGAGTAAGGAGACTTCCAATAGCATATGTTGCAGCTTCTATTTATTATAGCATGCCAGAAAACATCTCTACGCGTTTCAGTCTCTCCGTGAGCAAGGTCTCTGGAGAGACTGAAACGCGTAGAGATGTTTTCTGGCATGCTATAATAAATAGAAGCTGCAACATATGCTATTGGAAGTCTCCTTACTCGTGAGTGCGAGCGGATGTCCCGTTGGGAAAAGTGGTGTGATTTATTATCGGCTTGGCTCTGCCGAAACCGCAACCGCACCGCCAAGAGCGTCCAGGAGTCAGAAGAGTGGGCCGTTGTGAAATATATATATATATATTATCTACTGGCGGTCGCCAGTAGATAGTTATAGTTACAACCTATTATCCATAGGAAATCCGCGACATTCTATTTGAAATAACTCTCTTGCCGGTTGACGTATCTTCGCAAAATTTTCAAACTTTATGGCCCGCTCCGGTCCGCTCCTACCCTGAAAGTCTCGGGGGATTCGTCAAGCGGGGGCCGAGAAAAAGGGGGTCCCAAAACGCGTTTTCCCCATGCAATTTTCCATAGGAAACTTTAGACACGGCTACAGCTCGAACTGCTGAACGGAATTACACCAAATTTGGCAAAGAGGTAGTTCTTGGTTCAGAAAGAACCCTTTTGTTAAATGGTGTAAATCCGTTCAGTAGTTGCTGAGAAAAATGAAAAGTAAAAAGATAGTGATATCTATGGTTGAGTAGGGTCCGCGTACCCTCCCGATCACGAGCTGCATGTTAATTGGCTGTCAGCTGGCTGTCAACATTCCGATTCAGGAAATGTTGGCAGCCATTTTGTCCTCGGTAGAACCGAGGGACAGAAACAAGTGCGCAAAGCGCACAAAGAGGGCAGGGTAGAAACACCCTGACCCCTAGGTTTGCTCAGGGGGTCCCACAAGGACCCCTGGGCAAAAAAATAAAAAAAAAATTTTAAATCGGCAGGATGCGCTCAGGGTGCGCGAATCCTGCTGGAAAAAAATCGGAGCGCGGTCTCCCGCGCTTCGATGTACTGGCCCCCGGGTGGGCCAAGTCCCGAGGGCATGCTGGGGGGTTAATTTTATGTGTGGGGGGCCTCTAAGGGCCCCCAAGCCCCGGGGACCACCACCCCCGGGGCTTTATGTATAATGGTGCGGGAGGGCTCTGAGCCCTCCCGCAGCCCCGAGGACCGCCACCTCCCCGGAGCTTCTTTTTTATTTTTGAAAACCTGTGTGGGGGGCTCCAGCCCCCACACGCCCCGGGGACCACCACCTCCCCGGGGCACTAAGAAAATTACAATGGGGGTCCGTTTTGGACCCCCAAGCCCCGGGACCACCACCTCCCGGGGCTTTCAAAATGTAAGGAGGGGGGCCGCGCGGCCCCCTCCTGGAGCCTGTGGTGGCCCTGGGGACCGCCACCCCCAGGGCTCGGCTCCTGCAGTGTCCCGGGGTGCCTATCCCCGGGACACTGCTGTTTGCAATGACAGGACGGGAGCCTCGCGGCTCCCGTCCTGTCATTGCAAACTGCTTTGGATATTGGAAGAGAGAGCAGGAAACCTGCTCTCCCTTCCAATATCCAAAGCGGATTGCTTTTCCACATGGGGAGCAGCATGTTAGCTGCTCCCCATGTGTAAAAGCAATGCCGGCTCCCGTAGGACACGGGGAGCCGGCGGGACTGTGGGGGGTTTGGGGACCCCCACAGTCCCCAACGAAGCCAAGGCCCCGGGGGATGGGGTCCCCGGGGCCATAAGTGGCCACGGAGGGGGGCCACGCAGGCCCCCTCTCCAAAGGAAAAAAAGGAAAAAAAAGTGCAAGGCCGGCCCGGGGGATGGGGTCCCCGGGGCCTTAAATGGCCTGAGGAGGGGGGCCACGCAGCCCCCCTCCAAATAAAAAAAAAAGAGGCCATGCCCTGGGGGATGGGGTCCCCGGGGCCAATACAGGCCATGGGAAGGGGGGCCACGCGGCCCCCTTCCCGTTTTTTTTTTTTATTTTAATTAAAAAAAGGGGTATGGTCCTGGGTGATGGGGTCCCCAGGGCCTAAAAATAGGAAAAAGGAAGGGGGCCACACAGCCCTCCTTCAGGGGGGTAAAAAAAAAACGATCGGGCCCGCAGGCCCCGCCCCTTCCTTCACCACTCTGCAAACGCGCCCCTGGCGCGTTTGCAGAGGGAGAACAATTCCCCTTGAATACTGGGGGTCCCTGGGGTCCAACTAGCCCACCAGGAACCTCCAGTATGCGCCAGGGAGCTGCCTTGCAGAGAGGTGTACAGAGGCCACGCCCCTTTACACCTCTCTGCAACGCAGCTCTGTGGCGCTTTTTGGAGGTATATGGTGGGCTAGTTGGACTCCGGGGACCCTCAGGATTCAAGGGGACTTAATTCCCCAACTTAAAACGCGCCACGGGGCGCGTTTGCACAGTGGTGAAGGGAGGGGCGGGGCTTCAGGTGACATGTGTGCAAACAGGCCCCGTGGCGCGTTTTAAGATGGGGAATTAAATCCCCTTCAATCCTGAGGGTCCCTGGGGCCAACTAGCCCAACAGGTACATCCAGAAAGCGCCACAGAGCTGCGTTGCAGTGAGGTGTAAAAGGGGTGTGGCCTCTCTACACGTCTCTGCAACGCAGCCCCCTGGCGCATATTGGAGGTTCCTGGTGGGCTAGTTGGCCCCTAGGGACCCTCAGGATTCAAGGGGACTTAATCCCCCAACTTAAAACGCGCCACGGGGCGCGTTTGCACAGATGTCACCTCAGGCCCTGCCCCTCCCTTCACCATTGTGCAAATATTCTTCTAAAATCATCCGAAATACGAATTCCTATTTACTCACCTGTTATAAGGAGAGACCTCAGTGCTGCATCTTTCAGCCCAGTACTGGTCCTGAAAAGTAATTTTAACCGTACTTACCAGTAACTTGAATTTCCTTCCATAGGATATCATTGCCTGCTTTTTGTTGATAAAGTTTCTAAGTGTTGATTTTTGAAACATACAAATATTCCTCTAAAATCAGCCGTAATCCGAATTCCGATTTACTCACCTGTTATAAGGAGAGACCTCAGTGCTGTATCTTTCAGCCCAGTACTGGTCCTTAAAAGTAATTTTAACCGTACTTACCAGTAACTTGAATTTCCTTCCATAGGCTAACATTGACTGGTTTCACTTGGAAATTCTTCTAAGTGTGGAGTTTTGGAACTTTAAAATATTCCTCTAAAATCAGCCGAAATACGAATTCCGATTTACTCACCTGTTATCAGGAGAGACCTCAGTGCTGCATCTTTCAGCCCAGTACTAATCCTGAAAAGTAATTTTAACCGTACTTACCAGTAACTTGAATTTCCTTCATAGGCTAACATTGACTGGTTTCACTTGGAAATTCTTCTAAGTGTGGAGTTTTGGAACTTTATAATATTCCTCTAAAATCAACCAAAGTACGAATTCCAATTTACTCACCTGTTATCAGGAGAGAACCCAGTGCTGCATCTTTTAGCCCAGCACTGACCCTGAAAAGTAATTTTAACCGTACTTACCAGTAACTTATATTTTCTTCCATAGGAATCCATTGTGTGGTTTTCAGCAGAAAAGTTTCAAAGTGTCGATTTTCACAAACTACAAATATTCCTAAAAAATCGCCTGTATGACTTAAACGCATTCTTTCAACTGTTTACAGGAGATGCACCAGTGCTGGATCCAGGATGCAACACGGAGTAAGAAAATGTAACGATAACAGTTTTTACCTTCTAAGTGAATTTCCTTCCATAGGATAACATTGGTGATTCTATGAGAAAAAGTTTCTAAGTGTCAACTTTTAAAGTACAATAATATTCCTTAAAAATCACGACTGTAACCAAAACGCTTTTACTCAACTGTTTACAGGAGATGTTCCAGGACTGAATCTAGGATCCAGTCCTGTGGTTAGAAAAGTAATCCATAAAGTAACTAATTGCATTTAACTAGAAATTCACATTGAGCTGAATGTTGCATTGTGTTTGAAAATGTGTTGCCCATTGCAACAACTGTAACTACTGTACTTAAGTCTATTGCCTATGTGCAAAGTATTTAAACTAAAGTAATTCATTCTGAGAAAGTATTTTTTGTAATGTAATGTATAATGTAATTACAATGTAATTTAAAAAATAAAATATGTAAAAAAAAATGTTTCTGAAAATGTAGTAAATCAGTATGAAAAAATGTATATAACAATTAATACATTTAAAAATTGTCATTTACAAAACCTTTGAAATTCACTGAAAAAACCGTAGGTTTCAGGGACGTTATAGTTACAAATTAGCATTTAAAAAACCTTTGAAATTCACTGAAAAAACCATAGGTTTCAGGGACGTTATAGTTACAAATTAGCATTTAAAAAACCTTTGAAATTCACTGAAAAAACCATAGATTTTAGGGACAGTTATAGTTAGTTGGACATTGCACTCGTACAAAACCCGTGAAATTCCCCCGTTATAGTTAGTCTGATTTTGGTTTTTGGTTTTTGTTTTTTGTTTTTTTCAGTGAATTTCAAAGGTTTTTTAAATGCTAATAGATAGTTATAGTTACAACCTATTATCCATAGGAAATCCACGACATTCTATTTGAAATAACTCTCTTGCCGGTTGACGTATCTTCGCAAAATTTTCAAACTTTGTGGCCCGCTCCGGTCCGCTCCTACCCTGAAAGTCTCGGGGGGATTTGTCAAGCGGGGGCCGACAAAAAAGGGGGGTCCCAAAACGCGTTTTCCCCATAGGAAACTTTAGACACGGCTACAGCCCGAACTGCTGAACGGAATTACACCAAATTTGGCAAAGAGGTAGTTCTTGGTTCAGAAAGAACCCTTTTTGTTAAATGGTGTAAATCCGTTCAGTAGTTGCTGAGAAAATCAAAAGTAAAAAGATAGTGATATCTATGGCCGAGTAGGGTCCGCGTACCCTCCCGATCACGAGCTGCATGTTAATTGGCTGTCAGCTGGCTGTCAACATTCCTATTCAGGAAATGTTGGCAGCCATTTTGTCCCTCGGTAGAACCGAGGGACAGAAACAAGTGCGCAAAGCGCACAAAGGGGGCAGGGTAGAAACACCCTGACCCCCTAGGTTTGCTCAGGGGGTCCCACAAGGACCCCCTGGGCAAAAAAAAAAAATAATAATAATTTTTAAAAATCGGCAGGATGCGCTCAGGGTGCGCGAATCCTGCCGGAAAAAATCAAAGCGCGGTCTCCCGCGCTCGATTGTATTTTGCCCCGGGTGGCCCAAGTCCCGGGGGCATGGTTGGGGGGTTAATTTTATGTGTGGAGGGCCTCAAAGGGCCCCCAAGCCCCGGGAACCGCCACCCCCGGGGCTTTTTTTGAAAATGTTGCGGGAGGGCTCTGAGCCCTCCCGCAGCCCCGGGGACCACCACCTCCCCGGGGCTTTTTTTTAAAAATTGAACAACCTGTGTGGGGGGCTCCAGCCCCCCACACGCCCGGGGACCGCCACCTCCCCGGGCACTAACAAATTAAAATGGGGGTCCGTTTTGGACCCCGAAGCCCCGGGGACCACCACCTCCCCGGGGCTGTGCTGATGTAGGGAGGGGGGCCGCGGGCCCCCTCCTGGAGCCCTTGATGGCCCTGGGGACCACCACCCCCAGGGCCGGCTCCTGCAGTGTCCCGGGGTGCCTACCCCGGGACACTGCTGTTTACAATGACAGGACGGGAGCCTCGCGGCTCCCGTCCTGTCATTGCAAACTGCTTTGGATATTGGAAGAGAGAGCAGGGAAACCTGCTCTCTCTTCCAATATCCAAAGCACATTGCTTTTCCACATGGGGAGCTGCATCTTAGCAGCTCCCCATGTGGAAAAGGAATGCCGGCTCCCAAGGGACGCGGGGAGCCGGCGGGACTGTGGGGGGATTGGGGACCCCCCCACAGTCCCCAACGAGAGGGCCAGCCCCGGGGGATGGGGTCCCCGGGGCAAGTAGTGGCCCGGGAGGGGGCCACGCGGCCCCCTCCCCAAAGTTTTCAAAAAAAAAAAAAAAAAGGGTATGGCCGGCCCCGGGGGATGGGGTCCCCGGGGCCTTAAAATGGCCAGAGGAGGGGGGCCACGCAGCCCCCCTCAAAATAATAAAAATAAATATAGAGGCCATGTCCCGGGGGATGGGGTCCCCGGGGCCAATACAGGCCCAGGGAAGGGGGGCCACGCGGCCCCCTTCCCGTTTTTTATTTTATTTTGTAATTTAAAAAAAGGGGTAAGGCCCTGGGGGATGGGGTCCCCAGGGCCCAAAAACAGAAAAAAGGAAGGGGGGCCACACAGCCCCCCTTCAGGGGACAAAATTTTTTTTTATTTTTTTTAAACGATCGGGCCCGCAGGCCCCGCCCCTTCCTTCACCACTCTGCAAACGCGCCCCTGGCGCGTTTGCAGAGAGGGACCGAATTCCCCTTGAATACTGGGGGTCCCTGAGGGCCAACTAGCCCACCAGGAACCTCCAGTATGCGCTAGGGGCTGCCTTGCAGAGAAGTGTACAGAGGCCACGCCCTTTTACACCTCTCTGCAACGCAGCTCTGTGGCCCTTTTGGAGGTATATGGTGGGCTAGTTGGACTCCGGGGACCCTCAGGATTCAAGGGACTTAATCCCCCAACTTAAAACGCGCCACGGGGCGCGTTTGCACAGTGGTGAAGGGAGGGGCGGGGCTTCAGGTGACATGTGTGCAAACAGGCCCCGTGGCGCGTTTTAAGATGGGGAATTAAATCCCCTTCAATCCTGAGGGTCCCTGGGGGCCAACTAGCCCAACAGGTACATCCAGAAAGCGCCACAGAGCTGCGTTGCAGAGAGGTGTAAAAGGGGTGTGGCCTCTCTACACGTCTCTGCAACGCAGCCCCTGGCGCATATTGGAGGTTCCTGGTGGGCTAGTTGGCCCCTAGGGACCCTCAGGATTCAAGGGGACTTAATCCCCAACTTAAAACCCGCCACGGGGCGCGTTTGCACAGATGTCACCTCAGGCCCCGCCCCTCCCTTCACCATTGTGCAAATATTCTTCTAAAATCATCCGAAATACGAATTCCGATTTACTCACCTGTTATAAGGAGAGACCTCAGTGCTGCATCTTTCAGCCCAGTACTGGTCCTGAAAAGTAATTTTAACCGTACTTACCAGTAACTTGAATTTCCTTCCATAGGATATCATTGCCTGCTTTTTGCTGAAAAAGTTTCTAAGTGTTGATTTTTGAAACATACAAATATTCCTCTAAAATCAGCCGAAATCCGAATTCTGATTTACTCACCTGTTATCAGGAGAGACCTCAGTGCTGCATCTTTCAGCCCAGTACTGGTCCTGAAAAGTAATTTTAACCGTACTTACCGGTAACTTGAATTTCCTTCATAGGCTAACATTGACTGGTTTCACTTGGAAATTCTTCTAAGTGTGGAGTTTTGGAACTTTATAATATTCCTCTAAAATCAACCAAAGTACGAATTCCAATTTACTCACCTGTTATCAGGAGAGAACCCAGTGCTGCATCTTTAGCCCAGCACTGACCCTGAAAAGTAATTTTAACCGTACTTACCAGTAACTTATATTTTCTTCCATAGGAATCCATTGTCTGCTTTTCAGCAGAAAAGTTTCAAAGTGTCGATTTTCACAAACTACAAATATTCCTAAAAAATCGCCTGTATGACTTAAACGCATTCTTTCAACTGTTTACAGGAGATGCACCAGTGCTGGATCCAGGATCCAACACTGAGTAAGAAAAAGTAACGATGACAGTTTTTACCTTCTAAGTGAATTTCCTTCCATAGGATAACATTGGTGATTCTATGAGAAAAAGTTTCTAAGTGTCAACTTTTAAAGTACAATAATATTCCTTAAAAATCACGACTGTAACCAAAACGCTTTTACTCAACTGTTTACAGGAGATGTGCCAGGACTGAATCTAGGATCCAGTCCTGTGGTTAGAAAAGTAATCCATAAAGTAACTAATTGCATTTAACTAGAAATTCACATTGAGCTGAATGTTGCATTGTGTTTGAAAATGTGTTGCCCATTGCAACAACTGTAACTACTGTACTTAAAAGTCTATTGCCTATGTGCAAAGTATTTAAACTAAAGTAATTCATTCTGAGAAAGTATTTTTTGTAATGTAATGTATAATGTAATTACAATGTAATTTAAAAATAAAATATGTAAAAAAAATTGATTCTAAAAATGGAGTAAATTAGTATTAAAAAAATTTATATAACAATTAATACATTTAAAAATTGTCATTTACAAAACCTTTGAAATTCACTGAAAAAACCATAGGTTTCAGGCACGTTATAGTTAGAAATTAGCATTTAAAAACCTTTGAAATTCACAGAAAAAAGCATAGGTTTCAGACACGTTATAGTTAGAAATTAGCATTTAAAAAACCTTTGAAATTCACTGAAAAAACCATAGGTTTTAGGGACAGTTATAGTTAGTTGGACATTTCACTCGTACAAAACCCGTGAAATTCCCCCGTTATAGTTAGTTCAGCTAACTATAACTCGTGCCCCCGCAATGCACTGCTGATGACGTCACATATTACATCACTCATGACATGGTCAGTGACATCACTGATGACATCACTGATGACTGATGACATCTCAAATGACATCACTGATGACATCATCCACGTGATAATCTGATGCACCTCCTCACACCCTAATATAACCTTTGATACACCCACTCTAAATTACAGACTGCCATTCGCAAAACCATAGACACTCCAACACCAATAACTACATACCCACTCACTGATTCTTAGGTCTACACACACACATCCACTCACTCACCCGTACAGTCACTCATACTTATGGTCACTCAGTACAGGACTATCATATGCACTCTTACTCCTATATAGACACTCAAACACCGCCACTCATCCATAGAGGTACTCACACACCTAGTCAGTCATGCAAATAATTAAACACACTGCCATTTACTCACCTATACAGTTATACACACACCAGCTCACTTAATCATACAAATACTAGCACATTGTTACGCTCTTATGCAATCACTGATACAAGCACACACTCATCCATACAGCCACTATCACAATCACTCACTCTCGCTTATAGCTATTTATATACTCCAACACACATATATACTGCCTTTCACATATGTAGTTAGTCACACATGTACCACTGGGACATACATTCACTCACTAACACACTCTTACACACACTTACCCACCCATACAGTCTATCACAGATGCACTCTTGAAACCATCCACCCAGTGAATCACCCACTCACACATCTATGCACAGAGTCGCACACACCCCTCCCACACAAACACTCAGGCACCCATACAGATACTCAGACAACCATTCAATAACTCATATAGACACTCATGTAGCTATTCACAAACACATGCAGCCACTTACACAGCAACAGACAGACGGATACAGACATTCACCCAGTTTAGTCACTAACCCATGCATTCAGTAAGATACGTTAAATCACTCACTTATAGAGTCAGTCACGCACCTACTAAATCATCCATACAGACACTTATACACCCACTCATTCTTCAATACGTCTTTTCCTATATATATTAAAAATATTTAAACTTTACAGAAACACAGTCACTGCATGATGTCATCAGTGATGTCATTTGAGATGTCATCAGTGATGTCATCAGTGATGTCACTGACCATGTCATGAGTGATGTAATATGTGACGTCATCAGCAGTGCATTGTGGGCGCGAGTTATAGTTAGCTGAACTAACTATAACGGGGGAATTTCACGGGTTTTGTACGAGTGAAATGTCCAACTAACTATAACTGTCCCTAAAACCTATGGTTTTTTCAGTGAATATATATATATATATATATATATATATATATATATATATATATATATATATATATATATATATATATATCAGAATACATCGGATGATTATGACCACTAGAGGCTTGAATGTGCGCACAGACATACTCACACATCACAATGCCAATATTTAGAGAAAATACATCACCGGCTGCAATAAATTCATCTTAGCCCACACCAGACTGGGGAATTCACAGCCGGGGTCAAGAGAATCAGCAAGCTGGGAACTGCTGCACTGAATAAGACACGTCCATCCTTCAAGTCCAAAATCCCGCTTTCCAAGTCAACAGACCCCAGTTTTATATTCTCAATGCACTAGAATTTTCCAAGAAAACCTCCTCCGTTCCAAAGAAACTTACTGGAGTTGGTCAATTTCCCACAAGCATTCCAAAGGCAAGGAGTTTTCACTTATTCTTCTGCGCTCCCACATGTTCCAGCCACTTATCTTAGTGAAGCTTGAGAAAGTAGAAAACTTCTCCAAAAGTAGAGAAAACTATTTTGAATGTGAATAACCTAAATAACGTGGGTAACCTGGGGGCCTGCTTGTGTGTGCAAAGCTCAAGCTAGACAGTCAGAATTCAAGATGGCATGAGGGCATGTCAAAGCCAATAGTAAAAACTTCATAAAACTTCCCAATGTACAACACAATGCACATTTGTGCACCACTGCCTATAGCAACACGCACTTAATTTCCCAATGTACAACATAATGCACATTTCAGCCCCACTGCCCATAACACTGCCCTCCGAGACAGAGAAGTACATTCCACAACTTTCTCTCGCTCATGCTTTCAAATGCACATCTCACACGTTCTGTTCCTGGCAAGGATGTAAAAGGCAAACTCCCACTCTGAAGCTACAAGGAGACACGACATGCAAGTGCAAAGTGGATTAAAACACATAAAATCAATTTAAACAATGGTAGATAAAGGTCATCACGTGGTCCCAATCCATGAGAGTGCCTCTGGCACTACACGGACGAGCCTTTCCCAAGTTTTAGTCTGGCCCAGGTGCCCAGCTAGGGGATGTCATGGGCCAATGTGAGTAAGAACTCTCCCTAAACAGTTGAGGTACTACGACTCTCCTAGTGGCACCAGGTTTAAGGTCTTTGGCCTCAGTGTACAGGAGTCCCTCCTCCCAATAGTCGTATGGGAGTCACTGACATCTCCCTTTTTCTGTTCCGCAGCTTGCTGCCAAAGGCGCTCAAGAGTGGGACAGACTTGCTATCCCAGGCACAGCTGTTGCCTAGAGGGTCACCCTGAGCCCAGGAGCTCAACCTGGTATGGTCCAAGTTCCATGGGCTCAGTTCCCCCTTGGGCTGACAAGTCCTCTCCCTGAAGAGAGGAGTCCTGATCTTTGTGCTGTGTAGAAGCTGATCCCCCAGTCTTCTTACCTTTACTCTTGGAAGGTTGGGCCATCCTTTCAGGCTCCAACGCTTCTTGTTCACCCAGTGCTCGAGTTTGTCTCGTGTCTTCATGCATACTATACCAGGGATTTACAGCATGGGTTCTCAATTCTACCTCAGCCCATGCTGAGGTCTCCAGATCATTTCCAAGCAGATAGTCAGCTGGAAGTTTTGGAAAGACTACTACCTGCTTCAGACCAGTAACCCCCTCCAGTCGAATGTCACCATGGCAGCCATGGAATGGTCTGTTGTGACGCTGTCAGCGTTGGTGACTGGATAGGTTTTTCCATTCAGGTATTGTCCTGGGGAAACCAAAGTATCTCTCACCATTGTCACACTGCCACCTGTATTTCTCAGGGCTTCTATCCTCGTCCCATTCACAAAGGGGTTTTGCAAATGTTTTTTAAGCTAGGGGACCAGAGAGCTAAAGTGGCCAACTCACCCGCCCCTCCAGAAACTAGAACATCTTCAGTGTGAACCCTGATTTGCTCTGGGCACACTGGTGATTCCATCTGGAGATTTGCCATACCAGTGCTAACTAGAGAGGGACTAGGGGCATTTTTGTTGGGACAGTTGCAACACCAGGCCTTTAGGCGATCAAAAAACTTTACCCTTATACCCACCAGTGGGCTGGGAAGACTTCTGGAATCCACCTTCCTGAACAGGTTTTTGGGGGCCTTTAGAAAACTCTTGGTTTTTATCTTTGGGGTGATCACCCTTTTCCCCTGGGGAGGTTATGTAACCTCTTTGTTTTGGTCACCCCCAGTGGAAGTTTTGGTCACCCTTGTCTTGACCCAGTGGTCTGCCTTCTTTCCCAATTCTTGGGGAGAAATGACCTAGGTCCACCAGATACTGATGCAGCTTTTCATTTGTGAAATTACTTAGCATGTGCTCTTTCAGCAACAAATTGTAAAGTCCAACATAGTCCTGCACATCACTTCCAGTTAACCAACCATCTAGTGTTCTACTGAGTAGTCCATGAAGTCAACCTAGGATTGGCGTGGGGTTTTGTGAACACCCCTGAATCTAATCCTATACTCCTCAGTTGTAAGTCCAAAGCCCTCAATCAGGGTGCCCTTCATGAGGTCATAGGTCTCAGCATCTGGCCCAGTGAGGGTCAGTAGTCTGTCTCTGCAGTTACCAGAGAACAGTTCCCAAAGTAAAGCCCACTAGTGTGACTTCTTCACTTGCCTCATTCCACAGCCCATCTCAAAGACTGTGAACCATTTGGTGATGTCATCACCTTCCTCATATTTGGGGACAATCCCTGTGGGGATTTTAGGGTCATAAGAACTTTCTTTTTCCCCAGGTTTGATATTGCTGCCACCATTGATGGGGGGGGTTGTAATCCCATCTCTAGTCTATCTTTTTCTAGAGCCAGGAGTCTGGTCTCTAGGTCTAATCTTTTGTTCAACCTTGCTAGAAGGATGTCCTCTTCACTGAGGCTGTCCTCAGTGATCTCACCAAGACTTGATCCACATGTGTGGATCAAGGGGTTCTAGGGGTGTTGAGTACTATACTTGGAGTCAAAGGCACATGGGCCCTGTTCTCCCTATCTAGTGGGGGGGGGGTTGGAGGTTATTCTCCCCATCACTGGTCTCATCTACTTCTCAGGGGGATCTTCCCTCTCAGAAGAGTGGTCCCTTGAGTATTCTGCCAAGAGCTCCTGGAGCTTGACCTTGGAAGGATGAGACCCCGTGGGTATTTTCTTGAGTTTGCATAGAGATCTTAACTCCGCCATCTCCAGATCGAGGTAAGGGGTGGTGTCAAGTTCCACCACCCTATTCTCTATGTCAGCTATTACTGTAGTCATATTTGGGATCTTTTAAAAGAGGCAAAACAACTTCTGAACCCTTTTACCCCTAACTACAGTGAGTTTGAGACTTTTAAAATGCTAAAGGGACTTAACCAAGGCCCTAACAATTTTAGAAAAAATTGTCAATTCAAAAATGAGTTGGCCTAAAGGCAATTTTGGGATTGTAGTTGTGTGATCAGGTGTTGACCAAGTGGTCCAACAGATGCAAAGTCGTAGACCCCACCGCTGATCCACCAATGTAGGAAGCTGGCTCTGTATACACTTTACCAAAGTGAGGTATTGTGTGCACAGAGTCCAGTGGATCCCCAGAGTTATAACAGAGGCTAAAGTAGATAATACCTTAGTCTCTTTTGTGGTAGTGTGGTTGAGCAGTCAGGCCTATCAGAGGGTAGTGTTAAGCATTTGTTGTACACACTCAGTCAAGAAATGATGTCACACCCTAAAAGATTGAATCCAGACCAATTGTTTGTATAGAAAGTTGCTACTTTGTTATTTTGATTTCTAGAACCAAGATTTACTTAGTAGCAGGTAGGTAGTACTTTCAATACAATTATATTTTGTAAGATACAGTGTGTACTGGTTTTGTAGAAGCATACAAGTTACTCTTCAGTAGAAGAAATGGGTTGTAAACACTTTAGAGTACTTGAAATTACTTGAGATTACTTTTTCGTTACTTCGTAGTTACTTTTCTAGTTTGGAGTGTAACAAACTAATAACACAGTCTAAGCATCGCAGGACATCACTAAGCAAGTTAACTATTTTGAAGACACTGAGTTACTTTTGTTGCAGCACAAGACAAGTTCAACACTTAAAAGATTTTTCAGAGAAAACCCACCATACAATCCTATGGAGAAAAATGAAGTGTTAGGTTTACAGGTAAGTAAACTGTTTTGGGTAAGGAGTTTTGGGGGTAGAACCAAGGTTCCCCAAGGTTCAGGTTGACACTAAAGGTGCACCACCAGCACCACTGGGTGCAGATTGCAGGTTGCCAATGTTAGCAAATGGGGCACCTCGGTTGGGGGCTGCTCACGGGCAGGCCACTCAGTCTTGGAAGGTAAGCTCCTGGGGATAAGGTGAGGGAAAAGGAGGTTCAAGGTCAGCAGCAAGTCCACACCACTAGCGGCACAGGGGCGGCCGGATGCAGGGTGCGTAGGAGGTGTCAGGAGCCCAAAGCGTTCCTATGGTGGATGCCGGTTGAAGAAAAAGACTGCAAGATGGAGCCAGAAGACTGGAAGAGGGGAACCAATGACTGGAGGATAAAGTTGAAGAGTTGCTGGACACCAGGACACCATTGGTCGGGCACCTCACGGCTCATTGACTGCAGGTGCAGGCGTGTCTTTTTGTGTCAGGTTCTTCTCATCGGTTCCGGTCGGTGGGGACCCTTAAGGATGAGGCTGCAGGCGTTGAGGAGAAGGTCGGAGGAGGTCGTCCAGTGCTGGATCCCAGGTTAGAATCATCGGGGGACTTCGCTGGGGTGTTGGGCCACTCGGACTCGGCCTGCGGGCATGGGGTGCAAAGTGGTGAGCAGTGAGGACTCGCATTTCCAGCTGGATTCTGGAGTCCTGGCTTGGGTTGCTGTTGGACAAATCAAGTGTCCACGGGAGATCAGAGTCTTTTGGAAGGCAGGGCAGGTCCCCTGGGTCCTTGGAGGCTGCTGGCTGCAGGAAACGCAAGGTTCAGCTTGCAGGGGTTCCGAAGCAGGAACAGGCCGGTAGGGCTGGGGCCAAAGCAGTGTCATCGTCCTCTTCTTCTGCAGTATGGCTCTTCTTCTTCTTGTTACGTCGAATCTAAAATCTGGGTTCAGGACTGCCTCCTAAATACTGTATTTAGGGGCGTTTTAGGAGTCTCGAGGTAGAAGCCAATGGACTACTGACCTTAGGGTGGTTACACCTTTAGGGTGCTCACCCCACATGAGAGGGTGGCTACCATCACTATCCCTGATTGGAGGGGGCCTGCCATCTGCAAGATGGCGGGCATCAAGGAGTGGGCTTCACCTCGCCTCCCCTACCTGAGGGGTGGGGTTGCTTGAGGTGGGCACACCTTCTGTGCTGTTCCACTTTTTCCCGCCTGTCTTCCTGCCGAAAAGGGGATAAGACAGGAAGGGGGCCTGCTCCTGATAGCAGGAGAGGCTTGGGGTTTCTTTGTAAAGGCGGCAAGGCCTTTGAAGCTCCCCTGCCACAGTAGGCTCTACCTGACCCGGGGAGGTGTGAACACCTCCGCCCAAGAAGGCTTTGTTTCTGGGCCCAGGGAGTGAAGGCTCTCACCCCAGAAACTTGTCTCATGGTGGCAGACTGGTGGTGACCAGTCAGAATCCCATAAGAGGCTGGTTTTGTTCAGGGGTCCCCTCAAGAAGGGACCTTTGAGTGCAGGGGATAATAAATCTGACACTGGAATCAGTGCAGGTTTATTATATTGAGATGTTTGATACCAAACATCCCAGGATTCAGTAAAGCCATTATGGTGCTGGGAAACTCGTAATGATCAGTTTCCAGACCAGATACTCAGGATGGCTTTTCTGGGCACTTATAATATCTAAGAATGGCCTTAGATATTATAGGGACCTGTCTGGTCATGCAGAAATGTCCTCACATGAGGTATAGAGCACCCTGACTCACCTAGGCCTCACGCAGTGCTGGGCAGGCATGGCACATAGGGATGTGTGCCATGTCGACTCTTCACTTTAGCTGCACGGAAACACGCAGGCTGCAATTCAATGTCAGTGGTGCACGTTTGTGGTGAGGGGTCTCTGAGGGTGGCATAAAACATGCTGCAGTCCTCAGAGGCCTTTCCCTGGCTACCAGGCCCTTGGTACCATAGGTACCCTTTACAAGCGGCTTATAGGTAGGCCAGAGTTGTGCTAATTGTGGAAACAGTGGTACAGTTTAGGGAAAGAACACAGGCCCTGGGAACCTGATTGGCAGGGGCCAAGGGCACGCTCAGTGAGATTGCATTAGGTATCTGGCAAAAAGGTTAGGGGCAACCATGCAGAAAGGGCACTTCCTACACCTGTACTTAAATGATTATTTGGCTGAGTTAGGACATATTGTCCTGGCGATGCTGCCTTGGGTGCTGATACTGAACTGGTGGATGCTGTTCTGCGATCAGTGATTGAATTGCTTGACAGGTTTTGCCTACAGTCCTCTATGATATCATATATCACCTTTGCAACTTCCAGCAGTTTTTCCAAAAAAGGAATACAATTTTGATTCTCTAGGGCTTCTTCATTAGGATTTGACCTTAAGTTTTATTTTACCACTTCTTTGATTGCGGCCATCCTACGATCAATTTTCACTACGGAGGTTGTGATTTGCCTAGTGGATTCTAGTTGAGCATCAAGGGCCTCATTTACAAAAAAATGGCTTAGGGCAATGCCGCAAGTCTTTTTGCTGTGCTGTCCTATGCCTATTTGAAAGGTCAGGAATGCACCTTATTTTCAAGATATGGTCCATTCCTTTCCTTTCAGCCAGCGCCAGCGCACAATTTGCAGCCAAGTGCCAATGTAGGCCCCCTTGCACAATGGTGCAAGGCTGTCTGCCTTGTTGGCAGGATTGTTTTTGTGCAAGAAGGAACACTTTCATGCACAAAAACAATCCATGGAGGCATTTTTCTCATTCTATGTATTCTGCAGAATGCAGCACGCATGTAAAGAGGAGAAAATGAGAAAATAAACCTTTTCTCCTTGTTATGCCTGCCCTGGAAAGGTGTAAGATTTTGGCACTGCCCCGGGTTATGTGATTTAGTAAATCTGGGGCAGTGTAAAAATCCATAGGTGTTGAGTGGGAATACAAAACACACAAGATGATGGACGGAATGCTGCACATTGGCAAACATTCACCCCCAGTCACAGATCTGGGTTTAATCCATCGTTATTTTGCTTCACCACGCCACCCCAGGTCAGACATAGCCATATGCAAATCAGTCTTGACCCTGTGCCTCATGGGAACAGTCCAGACCGAACTGCCAAGCCATGTCTTCCCTGGACCGGAATCAAGCATCCTAGGACCGGTTTCAGGCTATCAGCCTTCATCAGCCAGGATAGCTTGACTCCAGTGGCGTAGTGAGCACGGGACCCACGTCTGGGCATACCCTTCCCACATAGGGCGAAATGCAAAACACACAAGATGATGGACGGAATGCTGCACATTGGCAAACATTCACCCCCAGTCACAGATCTGGGTTTAATCCATCGTTATTTTGCTTCACCACGCCACCCCAGGTCAGACATAGCCATATGCAAATCAGTCTTGACCCTGTGCCTCATGGGAACAGTCCAGTCCGAACTGCCAAGCCATGTCTTCCCTGGACCGGAATCAAGCATCCTAGGACCGGTTTCAGGCTATCAGCCTTCATCAGCCAGGATAGCTTGACTCCAGTGGCGTAGTGAGCACGGGACCCACGTCTGGGCATACCCTTCCCACATAGGGCGAAATGCAAAACACACAAGATGATGGACGGAATGCTGCACATTGGCAAACATTCACCCCCAGTCACAGATCTGGGTTTAATCCATCGTTATTTTGCTTCACCACGCCACCCCAGGTCAGACATAGCCATATGCAAATCAGTCTTGACCCTGTGCCTCATGGGAACAGTCCAGACCGAACTGCCAAGCCATGTCTTCCCTGGACCGGAATCAAGCATCCTAGGACCGGTTTCAGGCTATCAGCCTTCATCAGCCAGGATAGCTTGACTCCAGTGGCGTAGTGAGCACGGGACCCACGTCTGAGCATACCCTTCCCACATAGGGCGAAATGCAAAACACACAAGATGATGGACGGAATGCTGCACATTGGCAAACATTCACCCCCAATCACAGATCTGGGTTTAATCCATCGTTATTTTGCTTCACCACGCCACCCCAGGTCAGACATAGCCATATGCAAATCAGTCTTGACCCTGTGCCTCATGGGAACAGTCCAGACCGAACTGCCAAGCCATGTCTTCCCTGGACCGGAATCAAGCATCCTAGGACCGGTTTCAGGCTATCAGCCTTCATCAGCCAGGATAGCTTGACTCCAGTGGCGTAGTGAGCACGGGACCCACGTCTGGACATACCCTTCCCACATAGGGCGAAATGCAAAACACACAAGATGATGGACGGAATGCTGCACATTGGCAAACATTCATCCCCAGTCACAGATCTGGGTTTAATCCATCGTTATTTTGCTTCACCACGCCACCCCAGGTCAGACATAGCCATATGCAAATCAGTCTTGACCCTGTGCCTCATGGGAACAGTCCAGACCGAACTGCCAAGCCATGTCTTCCCTGGACCGGAATCAAGCATCTTAGGACCGGTTTCAGGCTATCAGCCTTCATCAGCCAGGATAGCTTGACTCCAGTGGCGTAGTGAGCACGGGACCCACGTCTGGGCATACCCTTCCCACATAGGGCGAAATGCAAAACACACAAGATGATGGACGGAATGCTGCACATTGGCAAACATTCACCCGCAGTCACAGATCTGGGTTTAATCCATCGTTATTTTGCTTCACCACGCCACCCCAGGTCAGACATAGCCATATGCAAATCAGTCTTGACCCTGTGCCTCATGGGAACAGTCCAGACCGAACTGCCAAGCCATGTCTTCCCTGGACCGGAATCAAGCATCCTAGGACCGGTTTCAGGCTATCAGCCTTCATCAGCCAGGATAGCTTGACTCCAGTGGCGTAGTGAGCACGGGACCCACGTCTGGGCATACCCTTCCCACATAGGGCGAAATGCAAAACACACAAGATGATGGACGGAATGCTGCACATTGGCAAACATTCACCCCCAGTCACAGATCTGGGTTTAATCCATCGTTATTTTGCTTCACCACGCCACCCCAGGTCAGACATAGCCATATGCAAATCAGTCTTGACCCTGTGCCTCATGGGAACAGTCCAGACCGAACTGCCAAGCCATGTCTTCCCTGGACCGGAATCAAGCATCCTAGGACCGGTTTCAGGCTATCAGCCTTCATCAACCAGGATAGCTTGACTCCAGTGGCGTAGTGAGCACGGGACCAACGTCTGGGCATACCCTTCCCACATAGGGCGAAATGCAAAACACACAAGATGATGGACGGAATGCTGCACATTGGCAAACATTCACCCTCAGTCACAGATCTGGGTTTAATCCATCGTTATTTTGCTTCACCACGCCACCCCAGGTCAGACATAGCCATATGCAAATCAGTCTTGACCCTGTGCCTCATGGGAACAGTCCAGACCGAACTGCCAAGCCATGTCTTCCTGGACCGGAATCAAGCATCCTAGACCGGTCTCAGGCTATCAGCCTTCATCAGCCAGGATAGCTTGACTCCAGTGGCGTAGTGAGCACGGGACCCACGTCTGGGCATACCCTTCCACATAGGGCGAAATGCAAAACACACAAGATGATGGACGGAATGCTGCACATTGGCAAACATTCACCCCCAGTCACAGATCTGGGTTTAATCCATCGTTATTTTGCTTCACCACGCCACCCCAGTTCAGACATAGCCATATGCAAATCAGTCTTGACCCTGTGCCTCATGGGAACAGTCCAGACCGAACTGCCAAGCCATGTCTTCCCTGGACCGGAATCAGCATCCTAGGACCGGTTTCAGGCTATCAGCCTTCATCAGCCAGGATAGCTTGACTCCAGTGGCGTAGTGAGCACGGGACCCACGTCTGGGCATACCCTTCCCACATAGGGCGAAATGCAAAACACACAAGATGATGGACGGAATGCTGCACATTGGCAATTTTTCACCCCCAGTCACAGATCCGGGTTTAATCCATCGTTATTTTGCTTCACCACGCCACTCCAGGTCAGACATAGCCATATGCAAATCAGTCTTGACCCTGTGCTCATGGGAACAGTCCAGACGGACTGCCAAGCCATGTCTTCCTGGACCGGAATCACGCATCCTAGGACCAGTTTCAGGTTATCAGCCAGGATAGCTTGACTCCAGTGGCGTAGTGAGCACGGGACCCACGCCCGGGCATACCCCTGCCACATAGGGCTAAATGCAAAACACACAAGATGATGGACGGAATGCTGCACATTGGCAAACATTCACCCCCTGTCACAGATCTGGGTTTAATCCATCGCTATTTTGCTTCACCACGCCACCCCAGGTCAGACATACTATATGCAAATCAGTCTTGACCCTGTGCTTCATGGGAACAGTCCAGACCGAACTGCCAAGCCATGTCTTCCTGGACCGGAATCAAGCATCCTAGGACCGGTTTCAGGCTATCAGCCTTCATCAGCCAGGATAGCTTGACTCCAGTGGCGTAGTGAGCACGGGACCCACGTCTGGGCATACCCTTCCCACTGGAGTCAAGCTATCCTGGCTGATGAAGGCTGATAGCCTGAAACCGGTCCTAGGATGCTTGATTCCGGTCCAGGGAAGACATGGCTTGGCAGTTCGGTCTGGACTGTTCCCATGAGGCACAGGGTCAAGACTGATTTGCACATGGCTATGTCTAAACTGGGGTGGCGTGGTGAAGCAAAATAACAATGGATTAAACCCAGATCTGTGACTGGGGGTGAATGTTTGATAATGAGCAGCATTCCGTCCATCATCTTGTGTGTTTTGCATTTCGCCCTAAGTGGGAAGGGTATGCCCAGACGTGGGTCCCGTGCTCACTACGCCACTGGAGTCAAGCTATCCTGGCTGATGAAGGCTGATAGCCTGAAACCGGTCCTAGGATGCTTGATTCCGGTCCAGGGAAGACATGGCTTGGCAGTTCGGTTTGGACTGTTCCCATGAGGCACAGGGTCAAGACTGATTTGCACATGGCTATGTCTGAACTGGGGTGGCGTGGTGAAGCAAAATAACGATGGATTAAACACAGATCTGTGACTGGGGGTGAATGTTTGCCAATGTGCAGCATTCCGTCCATCATCTTGTGTGTTTTGCATTTCGCCCTAAGTGGGAAGGGTATGCCCAGACGTGGGTCCCGTGCTCACTACGCCACTGGAGTCAAGCTATCCTGGCTGATGAAGGCTGATAGCCTGAAACCGGTCCTAGGATGCTTGATTCCGGTCCAGGGAAGACATGGCTTGGCAGTTCGGTCTGGACTGTTCCCATGAGGCACAGGGTCAAGACTGATTTGCACATGGCTATGTCTGAACTGGGGTGGCATGGTGAAGCAAAATAACGATGGATTAAACCCAGATCTGTGACTGGGGGTGAATGTTTGCCAATGTGCAGCATTCCGTCCATCATCTTGTGTGTTTTGCATTTCGCCCTAAGTGGGAAGGGTATGCCCAGACGTGGGTCCCGTGCTCACTACGCCACTGGAGTCAAGCTATCCTGGCTGATGAAGGCTGATAGCCTGAAACCGGTCCTAGGATGCTTGATTCCGGTCCAGGGAAGACATGGCTTGGCAGTTCGGTCTGGACTGTTCCCATGAGCGACAAGGTCAAGACTGATTTGCACATGGCTATGTCTGAACTGGGGTGGCGTGGTGAAGCAAAATAACGATGGATTAAACCCAGATCTGTGACTGGGGGTGAATGTTTGCCAATGTGCAGCATTCCGTCCATCATCTTGTGTGTTTTGCATTTCGCCCTAAGTGGGAAGGGTATGCCCAGACGTGGTCCCGTGCTCACTACGCCACTGGAGTCAAGCTATCCTGGCTGATGAAGGCTGATAGCCTGAAACCGGTCCTAGGATGCTTGATTCCGGTCCAGGGAAGACATGGCTTGGCAGTTCGGTCTGGACTGTTCCCATGAGGCACAGGGTCAAGACTGATTTGCACATGGCGATGTCTGAACTGGGGTGGCGTGGTGAAGCAAAATAACGATGGATTAAACCCAGATCTGTGACTGGGGGTGAATGTTTGCCAATGTGCAGCATTCCGTCCATCATCTTGTGTGTTTTGCATTTCGCCCTAAGTGGGAAGGGTATGCCCAGACGTGGGTCCCGTGCTCACTACGCCACTGGAGTCAAGCTATCCTGGCTGATGAAGGCTGATAGCCTGAAACCGGTCCTAGGATGCTTGATTCTGGTCCAGGGAAGACATGGCTTGGCAGTTCGGTTTGGACTGTTCCCATGAGGCACAGGGTCAAGACTGATTTGCACATGGCTATGTCTGAACTGGGGTGGCGTGGTGAAGCAAAATAACGATGGATTAAACCCAGATCTGTGACTGGGGGTGAATGTTTGCCAATGTGCAGCATTCCGTCCATCATCTTGTGTGTTTTGCGTTGAGTGGGAATACCCACAGCAGCACCCATGGAACGCTTCCTTGACGCAGAGTAAGGCAACACAGCGATTTGCGGTGCCTTGCCTTACCCACATCTATGAGGCTATGCAAAGCCACGCAGAATGGCTTTGCGTCACCTCATAGATATGATTGAAAGGCTTGCACCAAAAGCAGTGACGCTCCGGCTGCGCAGGCCTCTTGTAAGTGAGGCCCCAAGTTTTGATGACTGTAGTGTAATCACATCAGTGATTGTATCCAGGGTGTTACACATGACATTCATCGTCGTCAATATTGGTTAGTCCAGTAATAGATTTTTGAGATTTTGATCTACGCATGCGGTAGCTAAATCATAACTTTGATCTATCAATTTTCCTTTGTTAGATATGTCGAATTTGTCGAGTATTAAACTCTCCAGCTGTGACTCTGATCCTCTGCTAACTGGTCTGACCTGCGTATTTTGAAAGAAGGAAGAATTCAAACACTGAATACTGCAGTTGAGAGAATTGCTTTTAGCTTTTGAACTTGAACAAGACAAGAACTATGTGGGGGTTTCTTTAATGAATTCCAGTTTAAGTTTCGGTTTGCAGCTTTTTGATAAATTTTCAGACCTACAATTAATGGTAGAGGAGGTGACTCCAAGGACAATGCTATGGCTTCCAAATATGCCAAAGACCTACTTGCCTTTTGGTTGGAGCCAGCTTTGTGCTGCAATGAAATTTTGGGCAAAGTTTTTAATGAGAACAGGTCTATGATTACCTTAACTGAAGGTTGTACTTGCACCTGTGCTACCGGAGATGTAGTTTACAGCAAGCCAGAAGAACATTCTAGCCCTGTAACGTTTGTTTTCGTAGGTACCAAAGATGAGCTTTCATATTGGTGGGCACGATGGTCCTGACTTTTTCGTTTAAATCTGTTTTTATTGATTATATTGTTTGATTGTACAGTTTTACAAATGCAGCCATGAACCGAAAAAGGATACAACATCATAAAAATCTAAGATGCTGCCATTTGCCAGACATGCTACCATCTTACACATAATCATGCAGCCACCCACGTATTCTGAAAACATTAAATACATTGGGTAATAACAATGTTGAGTTGTGAGTGAGGGTTGATGCATGAAAAGGTAAGTTGTGTCGTTGATTGACAAAGCGGAGCAGCCTGTTGTGGGTAGATTACCAAGCATAGCTCATGTGTAAAGGTGATACCTTGTTGTTCCTAGTTAACTCTGTATAGATCCGGAATGGAGAGGGAAAAATAGTGGGGCAAATCATAAATAACAGGAATAACTTAGCCCAACTGTAATAGCATTGGCCCATCCATACTGTAAATGACAAGGTATTATGCACCAAGGAAGCCCCTGACCTCGTCTACGCTTAGCCCTAAATGCATCCCATCACATACAAGTCATAAAGGGGGTGGGGCTCCTACTGCACCTCCCACCTCCCTCCGCTGCCTGATCTACATCTCCCAAAGAACTCGACTCCGCTGAGGGCCTCTCTTGAAAGTGATGTAGTGTCCCAGTGAGCCGTTATGGGGATTTTCAGGAGGCAGAGTGTTTCCTCTTTATGCAGGGTGAAGCTTTCTGACTTGGCCCATGCCAGTAGCAAACGTCTCCAGGCTACCAGAGAAGGAGGGTCTAGGGACTTCTACAGCCTAGTGATTAAGCGTTTAACCACCAGCAACCCTAAGTCTAAGAAACGTGAAGTTAACCTCTGTCATTTACTCCAACGAAATAGATGTAATATGCATTCCTCCCAGGTGTGTGTCATGGTGCGTTCAGTACAAGATGACAGAGAGGCTGTGACCGATCGACAATACGATGCAAGCGGCTGGCAGGAGCACATCATATGTAGCAGGTCCACATCAAAAGCACAGCCTCTAGGGCAAGCCGCATCAGTGCGATGGAAATATCGGTTAATTTTATCTGGGGTAAGATATGCTCTTTGTGTGATGTAATATTGGATTAGGTGACATGTCTCCCCATCAGCGCCCCAAAGCAGCGAGTAAGGAGGTGTGCAATAAAAACTGACCTAGGTGCAGACCGTCCTCCTCCACTAGTGTGCCATAGGGTAGCAGGACACCGTCACGATAGAGGTCACCCAGTGTTTGGCGGCCGCCGCCAACCACGTAGACAGTCATTGGACGACGTATCAGCTGGACCGCAGGGGGTACCAAGTATGGGCAGCGCCCGGCACATATTGAGTCATTATGGAGTCATCCTTCATGTGAGATACATGCTTCTGCGGAAGGAGCAGTAAGCAACTCCAAGCAGTAGGGAGTCCGGTTGCCAACCACGAGCACAGGGGTGAAAAATCGGAGCAGTGCTTGGAGCAACCAAGAGGGTGAGTGTGTGGCTCTGTCAGCGAGCTGTAGTCCCGCCATTCATCTGGCTACCCACTGAAGCTGGGACGCAAGGTAATAGTGTTCCATATTAGGGACAATTAGACCCCCCGATCCATGTGCAAATATAGCTTGGAGAGCGCCACTCAACGGGAACCATTCCAAATGAATTCTCTCATGGTGCGCTCGAATGTGTGAAAAAGGGGTGTGCAACATAGTGAGGCAGGTCAGTGAAATAGTATAACAGTCTCGGCAGGACCACCATTTTTAGTAGCTCTATTTGACCCATGACCGTTAGGGGAGCGTGCGCCAGAAAACCAACCGGGACCTAATAGCCGTCGCAGCTATGGTAAGATTACCATCAAGTAGATTGGTTGGTTGATGATGGATCCTAATCCCTAGATAGTGGAATGAATTAGGATGCCATGTAATTGGTATACCGCAGAGTGTCAAGGTGGGGCCAGGACATGTGGACGCAAATGGGAATAAACAGGATTTCGCCCAGTTCACCATCAAGCCAGAACGGGCAGCAGAGTCGGTGAGTGTGTGAGCCAGTGCAGTGGAAGTCGACCGTAGATCTCGGAGGTTTAGAAGGAGATCGTTTGTTTAGAGAGATATAATGTGGGTATCGTCTCCCAAGGGGAATGTCCCAATCAGCACCCCTCGCATGAATAATGGCGCTAACGGTAAAAACAGAGGGGATACCGGGCATCCCTGGCTCGTGTCAACAGCACAGCAGGATTGGGTCCAATATGTGGGAACCCGTCATCACACTGGCCGTTGGCACAGTAAAGAGCAGGCGAGGCAGGGTGGCAAAAAGGAAATCCCATTCCAGAGAATTGAATGCCTTTTCTAAGTTGAGCACAAGACAACCCGAGGAAGGCCAGAGAAGTGTGGAGTAAGTGGAAATGCGGAAGAAACGTTGAAGGTTCAGGGAGGTTTCTTGAGCTGGGACAAACTCATTTTGATCCGAATGCACTAGTGATGGAACTAGGGGCGCAACCGATTGACGAGTATTTTGGCCAATATTTTGTTATCCGAACTGAGTAAGGCTAGAGGGCGATAAGAGCCCAGGGCAGTGGGGTCCCTGTCTGGTTTAAGGAGATATGTAAGGAGCGCCTCCCGTGGTGACTCAGGAAGGATGGAGGTCATAAGGGCATCAGCGTATAAAGTGTGAACGCATGGAGTCAGGACTGAGACGTATGTTTTGTAGTATTCGGCGGGTAGGCCATCTGGTCCAGGGTGTAGGAGAGTAAGATCTGCCTCTTATGGTTACCCCCACTTTTTGCTGGTGTATCACTGTTTTTCGACTTTAGTCTGGCTGGGGCCCTGCTATTCAGGACCCCAGCCTAGCTGCTTCCTCTCTAAATTGATTCCATGTACTTTAGGTACATCCCAGATTAGATTCTGGGGTGCCCTTATAAGTCCCTAGTATATGGTATACTATGTACCAAGGGCATAGACACCCCAGAGGCCTACCAGGGGCTGAAGCATGTATTGTGCCACCCCTGGAAGGCCCTCCAAAATGACACCACAGGACTGCTACTGCAGCCTGGGTAAGGTGGTGCATGCACCCCTTACAGAGATATAGGTTCACTATATCTCACCTAACACTGCACATAGAAACCTATCAGTCACCCCTATGGCAGGCCTTATCAATCCTGAAGGCAGGGTGCTTGGTTATATGTGAGAGGGTGCCCATGCATGAGCAGAGCCCCTCTGCAGCCCTCGGAATCTCCTATCCGGGGTTGTCTGTGGTGCAGCCTGACCATATACTCTTAAGTGCATTATATCTAAACGGTAAATGCTAACTTTGGGATGGCTGCACGGAAACATGTCGTGTTTGGTGTCAAACACCTTGGAATCATACCCCCACACCAGTTCCTGGTGTGGGAGTATGATCCCACCCTTCTAGAGGGAGAGACAAGACAGCACCGGTATACCCGGTACCAACTAAACTGAGCCTGGCATCACAAAATGGATGCTGCAGCCACAGACACAAGTCTGGCCTCCTGCTGCTGACCGAAACTCTGGCAGGGGAGGCCTGGACAATAGGTTTCCTGTCTTAGGGAGGTGTTATCACCTCCCAGACAGGCCTTAGTGGACTGGGGCTGGGTGGTGCACTCTCTGAGTTCTTTGAAGTCCTGCACTGGGGGCACAATTGGTGTCCTCGTGCATACCCCAGTTCAAACCGGTTGCAGGGGCTGCCAACCCCTGCTCTGGTGCAAAACTGGACAAAGGAAATGGGTGTAGCCACCCCTCTTTCCAAACCCTCCCATAGGTGGGTCCCCAGAGTTAGTCCAACCCCCTTTCTTAGTATAAGTAAGGGAACCCTGGCAACAGGACTTTAGATATCCCTGGATGAAACTCTGAAGCTGAATCCTGCACCTTCGACGCTCTACATTAAGATTAGAGGACTGAAGAATCTCCCTTGGGGTCAAGGAGTGACTCCCTGCTTGGCAGGCACCAACAAAGCATCTGTCCGGTCTGCATCGCTGAAGCTCCCGCCGGACGCCAAAGTCTTTGCATCACCAGAGATGGATTTCCCCGAGTCTGCCCTGAGTCCCCAGCAAAGCTGAGGCCCGTAGCTGTCGTGGGTAACGTGGAACCGTGACCCCTAGACACTGAGCACATTTGCAAGTGCATCAACCTCCTGACATCTCTCGAAGCTGTGCTTTGGGTTCCAAGTAGCCCTAGCCCCGAGCACCAACTGCAGCGAAGATCACTGGCCTACACTCCACGAGTGTCCCGTGGGCAAGCTCCAAGTGCGACCGCTTGAGGCTCCTTCGCGATCTCTAGTCCGTTGGCTAGTTGGTCCCCACGAAGGCAACTCTTCAACTGCTTGGGCTTTTCTGGTTGCTCCAGACCTGCCCTGACTTACCCTTGCTGGGTGAGTCCCTCAGATCTTGCTGGTCTGCACCGCAGCCATTTCTTCACTTCCCCATGACTTGCCGTTGCCAAAGCTTGTTAGGTCCAATCCGGTCGCCAACACCGCAGCACTCGACAGACTTTGTGGGACAGCTCGAATCCAGCTCCTGGTTGTCGTTGACGCCTCCTGGACCTCGTGGCTGAAGAGTCAAGGCACCCGTCAACTCACCTGAAGCACCCGACATCTGAGGGCATTCGACTATCGTGCCCCTGGTCACTGGCTAGTGACCCAGACTCTGTCCCCTCTACTTTCAGGCCTTCCTTTTCCTCGATCCAGGCTTGGATCGCTCCGGACACTCTTCTTCTCCACGGCAGCAGCACTTTTCCAGCGGTCACCATTGAAAACGACGACGATTCCCGACACCTTTTAACACGTATGCACCCGGCTTCCCTGGGTGAGGTAACTCGAGTATTTCGGTACTCATGTGGGTGTGGGCCCTAGAAACTCTTAAGTTTTAAGGGGTTAACTGGAAGTCCTCTCCGAAGTGTCCCTTTTCTTTAAAAATCTAACCGCGACTTTCCCCATAGAAGTCAACGGTGGCTCGCGACTGTGTTCTCACACTGCACGAGTCCCCCGTGGGTCCATACCTTGGGTGGTTCCTTGGGGTCCAAGCACTTCTACAGGCTCTAGGCCTTGTGTCTAGTTCAGTCGTGGTTCTTATACCACTATTTTAGTATATGTTTTGGTACGCCCCTAGGGCTCAAACGTTTATTGTGCTAAATACTGCTGATATTTGACTTGTAACTTATGTATTTCGAACTCTAGCCTCATAAAGAGACTAGAGGGGTGTGTTTAAAACTAAATACATATATTTTATATATATACCTGGTGAGGTCCTCTTTCATTTGGTCACTCAAGAGATTATAGACTGGTAAAACAAGCTACTTTACATTCCTTCAAGACTTAGCCTGAAGGCTGCTCTCCATAGCTACCACTAGGATAGCTTTCAATAAAGGTTGTCTTTAACCTATCTCCATAAGGGGTTGTTTGGACTGGTGCAAGGTGCCCACTAGAACTTGTGGACAGCATATGCCAGGCCAACTTCTCACATCGGTGGCAGCGGTGGGATTCCAGCTTGCTATTGTTTTACCAGATAATCTCAAGTGTGTGACTAACTGAAAACCACTAAAGGTACCTAAGGTACATATAAATTCAAGCTTAGAAATACAGTAAGTTCTACTGAACTTAGAGTTGTGTGTCAAGGGCTTAGCACACCCTTTCTACAACTCAAGAGAGTTTAGTAGGCCACACTAGAGTAGGTATTGCATACACCACACCTCACTAGTAATGTCTTCACTGCCAGGAACCAGTGGGCTCCTGCCATCCAAATATGACAACCTCCCATTCTTGGAATTGAGAGAGTTGTGCAAGATTAGGAAGCTGAAGACAGGCAAAAGTGCCAACACCCAACGTCTCATGGAGATGCTTCTGCTAGATGATCTCAGAAGACCTATAGGGTCTGCAAGGGCAGGCAGAGAGGGTGGGCAGAAGATGAGGAAGGGACCAGGGGTGAAAATACCCAGGACCTGACCTCTGAAACTGGCCAGGAAGGTGACAATGACCTTGCCCTGGAAAATGCAGCTCCTCCTGCAGATGAGGAGGAGGATCAGAATGACCTCCCCTTTGTCCCACCAGGAAGAGTTGTGAGTGTGCCCAGAAGACCCAGATCTCCTTCTCAGGAGTCTAACCATTCTGTCACCTCAGTAGGGACCTCTGTTTCTTCTCATAGGAGGGAATCCTCTAATGAGAGGAAAAAGAGACTGCTCCAGTATGAAGAAGCTCAGCTTAGGATCAGAAGAGAGCAGTTGGCTATAGACAGGGAGTCCCTAGAGCTTCATAGACAAAGAAGAAAGTTGTGACTAGAGTCCCATGGTGGCAGCAACTTCCCTAGTGGTAGGGAAAGGTCTTATGACCATAGAAACCTGAGCAAGATTGTCCCTCCCTACCAGAGTGGGGATGACATCCACAAATGGATTACTGCACTGGAGAGGGCCTGTAAAGTACAGAGGGTCCCTCGGGGGCAGTGGGCAGCAATCTTGTGGCTCTCCTTTGCAGACAAAGGTAGAGACAAGCTCCTCACTGTAAGAGAAGAGGGTGCTGATGATTATCAAGTCCTGAAGAGTGCCCTAATAGATGGGTTTGGCCTAACCACTGAGCAATACAGGTTAAAGTTCAGAGATACCCAAAAGGCACAGACACAGGACTGGGTGGACTTTGTAGATTGTGCTACCAAGGCTCTGGAAGGCTGGTTACTGGGCAGTACGGTGTGTGACTTAAAGGATTTTATAATTTAATCATGAGGGAGCAGATTCTTAATAACTGTCAAAAGCAGTTGCTACATCAGTACCTGGTTGACTCTGATCTGACCTCTCCCCAAGAATTGGGAAAGAAGGCAGACAAATGGGTCAGAACCAGGGTGAAGCAGAAAGTACAGAACCAAGGTGGTGACCAGAAGAAGCAAGATTCCAAAAACTCTGATAAGCGTGGGGAGAAAGGTAAAGACCAGTTGTCTTCTCAAGGTCCCCAAAAATCTGCATCTGATGGGGAATCCCAATCTAATAAAGGAAAAGGCCAAAGGAAACCATGGTGCAAAGTCTGTATGCAAAAGACTCACTGGACCAGTGATTGCACCAAGTCCAAAGACTCCACTCCAGCCACCATTGCCCCTAAGGCAACTGTTCCCCCTAGTCCAGCTACAAGTGGTGGTGGAACCACTCAGAATAAGGGTTTAGTAGGGTTGACCCTGGGTACTGAGATGGACTCTGGCCTAGTCAGAGTGCCAACTCAGGCTGTCCTAGTCTGTGATGGGGGCATGGATATGTCCCCCTTTGTGAGTCCCAATAATTTGGGCAAATACAGACAGCAGCCTTTGATTAATGGAAGGGAGGCTTTGGCATTCAGGCACACAGGAGCAAGTGTCACCATGGTGACAGATCTTGTGGATCCTGGGCAGATTATACTTGGTGAAATGTACCAAGTAACCAATGCTAGCAACGTCAGAACAGACCATTCTCTGGCAGTTGTTAACTTCTCCTGGGGAGGGGTAACTGGCCTTAAGAATGCTGTGGTGAGTGCAGACCTACCAGTTGAATGCTTGCTTGGCAATGATCTTGAAACCTCAGCTTGGGCAGAGGTGGAGCTCAGGAAACATGCAGAAATGCTAGGGATCCCTGCACATGTCTTTGCTGTGACTAGGTCACAGGCAAAAATGTCAAAAGCTGAACAGGCCCTGGATTCTGGAATAATGGACCAGGTGCCTCCCAAGAAAAGGAGCAGTAGGGTTAAGGCAGTGCCTTCCCCTTGGCTCAGGAGGAAGATCAGTCTTTTGAGGAAGCTGATTTCAGGCCTGAAGAAGGAACTGTCCCAGAGGAGCTTGAACCTGATCAGGTTGAGTTCTTGGGGACAGGGGGCCCTTCCAGGGCAGACCTGAGCCAGGAGCAGCTGAACTGCCCCTCTCTTGAACCCCTCAGACAGCAGGCTGCTGCTGAGGCTGCTGGGAATGCTAGTGGCACCCATAAGATATATTGGGATGATGGACTCCTGTACTCAGAGAGTAGAGACCCCCAGCCTGGAGCAGCCAGGAGGTTGGTTATACCTCTGAAGTTCATGGGCTTCCTATTGACACTAGCCCATGATATTCCCTTAGCAGGTCACCTGGGCCAGAACAAGACTTGGGACAGAATTGTCCCTCACTTTCACTGGCCCCACATGTCTGAAGACACCAAGGAGTTTTGTCGCTCCTGTGTAACCTGCCAAGCCAGTGGGAAGGCAGGTGGCACCACAAAGGCCCCCCTGATACCACTACCTGTGGTGGGGATTCCCTTTGAGAGGGTGGGGATTGACATAGTTGGTCCCATGGATCCCCAAACAGCATCTGGGCACAGGTTTATCCTGGTGGTGGTTGACCATGCCACCAGGTACCCAGAAGCCATTCCCCTTAGGACCACTACAGCTCATGTGGTGGCAAGGGCCCTCCTGGGAATTTTCTCAAGAGTGGGCTTTCCTAAGGAGGTAGTATCTGACAGAGGTGCAAACTTTATGTCCAGTTACTTGACTGCAATGTGGAAGGAGTGTGGAGTGACTTATAAGTTCACCAAACCCTATCACCCACAATGCAAGTGTTTAGTTGAGAGATTCAACAAAATCTTAAAGGGCATGATTAAAGGGCTCCCAGAAAATCTTAGGCGAAGATTGGACATACTCTTGCCCTGCCTTTTATTTGCATACAGGGAGGTGCCTCAGAAGGGGGTTGGCTACAGCCCTTTTGAACTTTTGTTTGACCATCCTGTTAGGGGTCCATTTTGTCTGGTGAAGGAAGGTTGGGAGTTACCTCTCAAACCCCCTAAACAGGACATAGTGGACTATGTACTTGGTCTCCGCTCCCGGATGGCTGAGTATATGAAAAAGGCAACCAAAAACCTTGAGGCTAGCCAGGAATTACAGAAAGCCTGGCATGATCAAAAGGCTGTACTGACTGTTTACCAGCCAGGGCAGAAAGTGTGGGTGCTGGAGCCAGTGGCCCCAGCAGCCCTCCAAGACAAGTGGAGTGGCCCCCATACAATTGTTGAACAGAAGGGAGAGGTTACATATCTGGTAGACCTGGGAACTCCCAGGAGCCCCCACAGGGTGCTCCATGTCAACAGGCTGAAGCCATATGTGGACAGGGCTGACATGGGCTTGCTCATGGCAACTGATGAGGGCCAGGAGGAGGAGAGTGACCCTCTCCCTGACCTGCTCTCTCAGAACCCTGTTGATGGGTCAGTGTATGGTGTAGCCTTGGCAAGCAGCCTCACTGCCCAGCAGCAAACTGATTGTAGACAGGTGCCCAATCAGTTCAGACACATGTTTTCTCTGACTCCAAGTCAGACCACCTGGTGCACTCATGAAGTGGACACTGGGGACAGTCTGCCTGTTAAAAGTAAGATTTACAGGCAACCTGACCATGTCAGGGACTGTATCAGGACAGAAGTCCAGAAAATGTTGGAACTGGGTGTCATTGAACCTTCAGATAGCCCTTGGGCTAGTCCAGTGGTCCTGGTGCCAAAACCTCACACAAAAGATGGTAAGAGAGAGATGAGGTTTTTTGTGGACTACAGAGGCCTCAATGCAGTCACTAGGACTGATGCCCATCCAATCCCCAGGGCAGATGAGCTAATAGACACTTTGGCCTCCGCCAAGTATCTAAGCACATTTGACCTAACAGCTGGCTACTGGCAGATCAGACTAGCTGATGATGCAAAGCCAAAGACTGCATTTTCTACCCCTGGTGGGCTTTACCAATTTGTGATGATGCCCTTTGGTTTGAAAAATGCACCTGCCACTTTTCAGAGGTTGGTGAACACAGTCCTTACAGGTCTGGAGGCCTATAGTGCAGCATATCTAGATGATATTGCTGTCTTTAGCTCCACCTGGGAGGATCACCTGGTCCACCTCAGAAATGTTTTGGAGGCCCTGCAGAAGGCAGGCCTAACTATCAAGGCCACAAAGTGCCAGATAGGGCAGAGTCAGGTTGTGTACCTGGGCCACCTTGTGGGTGGAGGCCAGGTTCAACCATTGCAGAGCAAGATCCAGACCATCATGTACTGGGCTGCTCCAACTACCCAGACTCAGGTGAGAGCCTTTTTAGGCCTGACTGGGTACTACAGAAGATTTGTCAAGTGGTATGGATCAATAGTGACACCCCTGAATGACTTAACCTCTAAGAAAATGCCCAAAAAGGTTCAGTGGACAGTTAGCTGCCAAAAAGCATTTGATGACCTGAAGCAGGCCATGTGCACTGCTCCCATTCTGCAAGGTCCTGATTACTCCAAGAAGTTCATTGTGCAAACAGATGCATCTGAGTTGGGGGTAGAGGCTGTACTGTCACAGTTGAATGATGAAGGTCAGGATCAGCCAGTAGCTTTTATTAGCAGAAGGCTGACCCCCAGAGAGAAACGTTGGTCAGCCATAGAGAGGGAGGCCTTTGCTGTTGTTTGGGCTCTGAAGAAGCTGAGGCCATACTTGTTTGGCACTCACTTCCTTGTTCAAACAGACCACAAGCCCCTCTTATGGCTAAAACAGATGAAGGGTGTAAACCCCAAACTTTTGAGGTGGTCCATTTCCCTACAGGGGATGGACTATACAGTGGAACATAGACCTGGGAGTAACCATGCCAATGCAGATGGACTCTCCAGATATTTCCACTTAGAACATGAAGACTTAACTGGTCAAGGTTAGTTTAATGTCCCTGCGTTTGGGGGGGGGGGGTTGTGTAGGAGAGTAGGATCTGCCTCTTATGGTTACCCCCACTTTTTGCTGGTGTATCACTTTTTTTCGACTTTAGTCTGGCTGGGGCCCTGCTATTCAGGACCCCAGCCTAGCTGCTTCCTCTCTAAATTGATTCCATGTACTTTAGGTACATCCCAGATTAGATTCTGGGGTGCCCTTATAAGTCCCTAGTATATGGTATACTATGTACCAAGGGCATAGACACCCCAGAGGCCTACCAGGGGCTGAAGCATGTATTATGCCACCCCTGGAAGGCCCTCCAAAATGACACCACAGGACTGCTACTGCAGCCTGGGTAAGGTGGTGCATGCACCCCTTACAGAGATATAGGTTCACTATATCTCACCTAACACTGCACATAAAAACCTATCAGTCACCCCTATGGCAGGCCTTATCGATCCTGAAGGCAGGGTGCTTGGTTATATGTGAGAGGGTGCCCATGCATGAGCAGAGCCCCTCTGCAGCCCTCGGAATCTCCTATCAGGGGTTGTCTGTGGTGCAGCCTGACCATATACTCTTAAGTGCATTATATCTAAACGGTAAATGCAAACTTTGGGATGGCTGCACGGAAACATGTCGTGTTTGGTGTCAAACACCTTGGAATCATACCCCCACACCAGTTCCTGGTGTGGGAGTATGATCCCACCCTTCTAGAGGGAGAGACATGACAGCACCGGTATACCCGGTACCAACTAAACCGAGCCTGGCATCACAAAATGGATGCTGCAACCACAGACACAAGTCTGGCCTCCTGCTGCTGACCGAAACTCCGGCAGGGGAGGCCTGGACAATAGGTTTCCTGTCTCAGGGAGGTGTTATCACCTCCCAGACAGGCCTTAGTGGATTGGGGTGGGTGGTGCACTCTGAGTGCTTTGAAGTTCTGCACTGGGGGCACATTTGGTGTCCTCGTTCACACCCCAGTTCAAACCGGTTGCAGGGGCTGCCAGCCCCTGCTCTGGCGCAAAACTGGACAAAGGAAATGGGTGTAGCCACCCCTCTTTCCAAACCCTCCCATAGGTGGGTCCCCAGAGTTAGTCCAACCCCCTTTCTTAGTATAAGAAAGGGAACCCTGGCAACAGGACTTTAGATATCCCTGGATGAAACTCTGAAGCTGAATCCTGCACCTTCGACGCTCTACACTAAGATTAGAGGACTGAAGAATCTCCCTTGGGGTCAAGGAGTGACTCCCCTGCTTGGCAGGCACCAACAATGCATCTGTCCGGTCTGCATCGCTGAAGCTCCCGCCGGACGCCGAAGTCTTTGCATCACCAGAGGTGGATTTCCAGATTTCCCCGAGGCTGCCCTGAGTCCCCAGCAAAGCTGAGGCCCGTAGCTGTCGTGGGTAACGTGGAACCGTGACCCCTAGACACTGAGCACATTTGCAAGTGCATCAATTTCCTGACATCTCTCGAAGCTGTGCTTTGGGTTCCAAGTAGCCCTAGCCCCGAGCACTAACTTCAGCGAAGATCACTGGCCTACACTCCACGAGTGTCCCGTGGGCCAGCTCCAAGTGCGACCGCTCGAGGCTCCTTTGCGATCTCTAGTCCGTTGGCTAGTTGGTCCCCACGAAGGCAACTCTTCAACTGCTTGGGCTTTTCTGGTTGCTCCAGACCTGCCCTGACTTACCCTTGCTGGGTGAGTCCCTCAGATCTTGCTGGTCTGCACCGCAGCCTTTTCTTTACTTCCCCGTGACTTGCCGTTGCCAAAGCTTGTTAGGTACAATTCGGTCGCCAACACCGCAGCACTCAACAGACTTTGTGGGACAGCTCGAATCCAGCTCCTGGTTGTCGTCGACACCTCCTGGACCTCGTGGCTGAAGAGTCAAGGCACCCGTCAATTCACCTGAAGCACCCGACATCTGAGGGCATTCGACTATCGTGCCCCTGGTCACTGGCTAGTGACCCAGACTCTGTCCCCTCTGCTTTCAGGTCTTCCTTTTCCTCGATCCAGGCTTGGATCGCTCCGGACACTCTTCTTCTCCACGGCAGCAGCACTTTTCCAGCGGTCGCCATTAAAAACGACGACGATTCCCGACACCTTTTAACACGTATGCACCCGGCTTCCCTGGGTGAGGTAACTTGAGTATTTCGGTACTCACGTGGGTGTGGGCCCTAGAAACTCTTAAGTTTTAAGGGGTTAACTGGAAGTCCTCTCCGAAGTGTCCCTTTTCTTTACAAATCTAACCGCGACTTTCCCCATAGAAGTCAACGGTGACTCGCGGCTGTGTTCTCACACTGCACGAGTCCCCCGTGGTTCCCCTGTGTCACTACCTTGGGTGGTTCCTTGGGGTCCAAGCACTTCTACAGGCTCTAGGCCTTGTGTCTAGTTCAGTCGTGGTTCTTATACCACTATTTTAGTATATGTTTTGGTACGCCCCTAGGGCTCAAACGTGTATTGTGCTAAATACTGCTGATATTTGACTTGTAACTTATGTACTTCGAACTCTAGCCTCATAAAGAGACTAGAGGGGTGTGTTTAAGACTAAATACATATATTTTGTATATATATACCTGGTGTGGTCCTCTTTCATTTGGTCACTCAAGAGATTATAGACTGGTAAAACAAGCTGCTTTACATTCCTTCAAGACTTAGCCTGAAGGCTGCTCTCCATAGCTACCACTAGGATAGCTTTCAATAAAGGTTGTCTATAACCTATCTCCATAAGGAGTTGTTTGGACTGGTGCAAGGTGCCCACTAGAACTAGTGGACAGCATATGCCAGGCCAACTTCTCACACAGGGGTCTTGCCTGGCTCTAGGGTTTGGATGGCCTTGTGAATCTCAGAAAGCGAGATTGGTTCTTCCATCTCCTCCCACTGAATGAGGGAGATAGCAGGCAGGCATATGGTTGAGAAAAATTTGGCAAGGCGTTCTGGGGTGGATCTAACAGTGGATCTATAGAGTGAGGATTAGCGGTGTGTTAATTCAGCGTGTATTTCGTGCTGTGTGTGCAGGAGGTGACCCTCCTAAGTGCGTAGAGAGAGAATGAGGTGCCGGGGTTGTTCTAGACATATTAACCATGCTAGTAGTCGTCCTGCGCCCTCCTGTGTCACATGGTTACACACAGAATGTGCAGTGTAATTTAGACAGCGCAGACGTTCAAGTAATGTGGTATGTTTGCTGCTCGTTTCGTCCAGGAGACGTGCAGAGTCTGGGCATGTAACAGAACGTTTTTCAAGATGTATAAGCCTAAGTTCGATTATGGCAATGGCATTATCTAGTTGCTAATGAATGTTCCATGTGATGCCTAAGCTGTGTCCCCTAATGGTGACTTTAAAGGTGCCCCATTCGATCAGCCTGCCAGAAGCAGAGCCGGTGTTAAGATCAAAGTATTGTGTTGTGGTGGTGCTGAGGGACTCCCGAAATGGCGGGTCTTCTCGTTCCACTAGTTGGAGACGCCACGTGGGGATGGCAGGAACATCCCTGTCCCATGCCAGTGTCAGGAATTGGGGGGGTGTATGCGACCCAAGCAGTCGATTTGACAGACCGTAGGGAGAAGTATAGCTGACCCTACCATGCGGTTAATCTGCACATGCAGGTTGTGCGGTGTAGAGTAAAATTAATAGACTCATAAGGCAGGGTTGAGGCTGCGCCATATGTAAATGAGAGACCAGAGTTGTAGCCAATTGCTCTGTGCATGGGCATTAGACACGGCCGCCGTGTGTGGCAAGGAAGGGAAAGACCAGTCTAGGGTAGTGTCAAGAACGGAGTTAAAGTTCCCACCTAAAAGCTAGGGGATCACGCTCCAGTTAGATAGTATGCCAGATAGCTTGTGTAGGTTGGAAGCCTGGTCTGTGTTGGGGGCATATATTGCTCCTAAGAGAACCTGTCTACCATCCAGACGACCCCTACTGTCCGTGTCCGTTACCATATCCTCTCACATGAATGGAGTCCCCGACCTCACCCACACCAACACACCCTGGTGTATGAGGAGTAATCTGTGGCAAACAACTGGCCCCGCCATCGACGACAAAGGCGATCAGCCTCAGTAATTGTCAGGTGCATCTCCTGCAGCAGTGCTATGTGAGCGGATCTGCACTTAAAGTACAAATAGACTGCATACCGGCATGAGGATGTGTGCATGCCCCGTACATTCCAGGTGACTATGTTAGGTTGGGTCATGGTGATGGCATAATAGATCCACCCGCTCGTCCCTCCCACCTCTGAACAAAGGGCCTTGGCTTACGCGTAGGAGCCGGTGGGTATGGGCAGGTAGGGGGGCCGAATGTGTAAGGGCAACAGGGCGGAACCTTGAGAAAATAATAAGAGGGGGAGGAAATCCAAATGCATAAAACATTACTATGGCAGTAGCGCAAGAAGCGACCGTCCTAACTACCGAACAAATTGCGGCAACTACCAAGTGTATCGGTTAAATCCAGGGGGCATAAGAGTTTTCCAAGTCAGAAGGGCACAACCCAAAATGTGCAGGTATTACCATAACAGCAGGCAGCATACGTTAACAACAAATTATTACATTGAAGAAGCTCAAAAACTCCCTGTCTAGAAAACAATGCAAGGGGGCCCGTGCCATAACCAAACCCCCCTCATTCAAAACCCAGTAATAGATAACAGGCAACTGTATGACACAATGTGGGGAGACATTTGTATACTGTTGGGCAACTGCTGAGATAGCTGTGGTTAGAGTAAGGCATTCAGATTAAGTCATCTGCTGTTTGCAGCGTTATAGTAGGCAGAGTTAATGTTTCTGCTCTTGATGGGCAAGTGTTAGAGGAGCCGTCATCACTGAGGGATTTTGTGGAGCTGATATCATGGTCAGCACTGGAGGCATGGTCCCGCTTTGTAGATGCCATGTGTAGGGCTTGCCTGCGTTCTGCCAGCATCTGTTCCTAATTCGGGACAGCCTTGAGGGGAGGGGGGGACCGACTCGCTCGTTTACCCCTGTCCCACCAGTGCAACTTCCTGGCGTGCTGTTTCTCTGCACCTTCGGTAGAGGGGGGCCACGAGGCAACACATCCATTCTCCTCCACCCAGTTCCAGGCCTCCTCAGAGAAATCAAAGAAGTGAGTACACCCCCCCTCAAATGCCACTCGAAGGCGGGCAGGGAAGTGCAAGGAGTACCGCATGTGCAGCTTGCGTAATCACTTCTTGACAGCTTGGAAGGAGTTCCTTTGTTTTTGGACCGCTACTGTGTAGTCTGGGAAGAACATTATCGAAGCATTGTTTACCTTGATCTTTGGAAGCTTGCGCAATTCACACAGAATGGTGTTGCGATCCCTATAGTTCAGTAGGCAGAACAGAAAGGTTCTGCGGGTGGCTCCCGGCAGTGGCCTCCGTGTCGGAACCCGGTGGGCCCTCTCAACTGAGAAGAAGGGCATGAACGCAGCATCAGGTAGGAGCATGCTGATCCAATTTTTGGTGTGGGCTACAGCATCTAGGCTTTCCTCCCCTTCCTGCAGCCCCACCACCCTAATATTGTTCCTGCGGGAGTGGCCTACCGCATCTTCCACCTTGTGTTCAAAGGTGTGAACTCAATCAACCAGGAACTGGAGCAGAGCGGTGTGGTCACAAGTGATAGGTTGGAGTTCAGAAGGTGTGAGTTTGGCCTCTCACACTTTATCCATAAGCTTTCGATGGTCTGCATGTAGAAAATTAAAGTCTGCTGTGACTTTGTCAATCCTGCCTTCCAGCGATGTGCACGTCAGTTCAAGAGTGGCACCAATCTTCTCCACAGCTTGCAGGACTGTACCCAGTTTAGCTCCCAATGACACATCGGGGAGGGGCGACTCAGCCGCTGAATACGTCTCATTTGACTGTTCCATAGGTGACTCAGTATGGGCTGGAGCCAGTGGGCCAGCTGAGCGATGGCGACTAATGGCTAGCTGTTGGGCGGTGGGAATTGAAGGGGCCAGTATGAGGCAGGCTTGCGACAGGGAAGTGGAATGCTTCGTGAGTGAGCAGAGCATTTTTACCCCAAACATGTAGTTCTCCTGGTTGTAGAGCCAGCAATGAAAATCCTCTTCCACCTCCGAGACTGATGCGCTGTCAAGGATTGAGGTGATTCGCAACGTTGGTAGTGCCACAGGGAGGAGAGGGAAAGGAGGGGGGACTCGCATGCCCCAGGTTGTAATGACGTCATGGTGGGGCGACAGCACTCAGCAGTAAGGCAAGGCCAGCGAGTCTCAGAAACAATGAGTGTGGCCCTTGCATGTGCAATGGCAACGGTTGTGCTCAGAAGAGGCCCTATTTGTGGTATGCTCCTTCCAATAGAAGATGAGGCAGTGAAGGGGCTAGTCCATGGCAAACGCTGCTCTCAATGGGCGCTACACAGCATTTATTCTTGGGTTGAAAGACCTCACGCTGCGAGTGAGGCCGCTCGGCCCAAAGGAGAGCATCCCAGAGGTGTGTGGCCCGTCCGGTCATAATTGTCTGTCTGGGCACGGTCAGGGCAGGGCTCCACAGGTTCAGTGCATGCTGCAGCCACCGTAATCTTTGGTACGTGCATCCATGAGCAGGGGCCTGGGCCCGACACCACCCTCGTGCCACCTCTCACTCACTGTTCAGTTGACGGTCCCTGCCCAGATCCAGGCCAAGGTGCAGCTCCGCAGGTACCGACACCAGTGACCATCATAGGGGAGCTCACCACGGCACGCAGAGCAGCACCCACATCTCCCGCCATTCACTGCACCACAGAACCTAGGCCCGACATGGCCCCCAGGTCCCTGAGGCGAGGTGCAGCCAGAGGGGAGGGAAGCTGCTCAAGACCAACAGCACAAGAGTTTGCGCCCCATGCCGTCTTCTTGTCGCTGGCAGTTCGCCATGGCCTGGTTGCAACAACGCCCTACTCAGCCTCAGAGGGAAGTTGGCCAGCAGCGTCGTTACAATCAGGTAGAGCAAGTAGAGACCTAGTAGGGGCTCTTGTCAACACACCAAATGTTTGGGGGGGGGCCAGTCCAGGCCTAATGACACTGGCCTACAGTATGGCTTCCAGTCTGCAGGCAGGTAGCTTTGTCAGCACCACTGCTGCAGGGCGCTCAACTCCACAGCAGCCCGAGCTCCACTCCTATCTGAACGATGCCCTGAATCTGACTGTTCAATGGCTCGCCAACAACCAGCTCAAATTGAATGCCCAAAAAATGGAGTTCCTTCTCACCCCCCCCCCCCAAAAAAAGCATCCAATGACATCCCTGAATGGGTTAACTCGATCACAGCACTCAACTGCACGTCAACCATAGTGGATTCTGCCAAATCGCTCGGGATAACCTTGGACAGCAACCTGAATATGCGTGAACAAAACTGCCAGGTTCCATCTGAGCTACTTGAGAAAACTAAAACCCTTCCTTGATACTGCCGACCTAAAAACCGCAGTTCAGGCGTTAGTCATCTCCAGAATTTAATACGGCTGCTCTACCCTATCTGGCCTACCAAAGACTTCAACGGCCCCACTAAAAGCTTGCCTCAACGCAGCAGCTAGACTCTTATCTGGCTCAAAAAAATTTGACCACATCTCACCACATCTGAAGGCCTTGATCTGGCTTCCTCTTGAAGGCAGAATCCAGCTCAAGCTGGCCTGCATCACTCACAAAGCCTTGTACACGAACACCCCAAAGTATCTCGCCCAGAAAATTGTGATATCTGGGAGAACCAGAAACTCCCGGTCCGCCAGAGACCGTGTGCTCCAGCCACCCCGCTTCCGCTATGTAAAAACATATAACCGAGCGTTCTCTGGAGCCACACCAAGAATCTGGAACTCGCTACCTCCCTCCATCAGAAGAATTCCTAGTTTGTCGCGCTTCAAAAAGGAAGCGAAAACCTTCCTAATGAGCAAATTCCTCCAATAACTCTCCTTTATTGCGCATTCCGCCTTTTCATGGCTTATGTTTCTGTGCATAATCGCCTGTATTGCTTGGCCCTCTCCATGTATCAATTGTTCCCCTTGTTTTATTGCTGACATGTCGCTCGCTGATTTTGGTACTGTACTGTTTATTGTATATAGCGCTGACTTTTATCCTACTGTAGTCAATTCCCTAACCCCATCCTTGTATTTTGCCTATGCCTATACTGTACGCAACGTGTTTATCCATGTAAAGCGCTCTGATACCCTAACGGGTCATGTTCGTGCTATATAAAACCTCAAATAAAAATAAAAAATTAAATTAAAATACCACAACCCCGCCTCCAATCCCTGTATCACGGGAGCCAGTGAGTCAGAGATAGAAGAAGCCAGTAGCGAGGCACTCCGGGAGGCAGACAAGGTAGGCTGAGTCTGCTGATGCAGCTGCTTGTGTAGGATTGGCGGATAATGGGGAGATTGTACAGAGCCTCATTAGAGTGAGTCCGCCATCTTGGCTGGCTAGCCACGCCCCCCGGCATGATGGTCCTGATGTAATGGAGCTGACAAATTAACATAACTGTTGCTATGGTAGTTAGTTACTCTATTTATCAAATCAGGACTACTGGAGATGGGTGGAAATAGAAACGGTGGCACCAATTTTGGTGCACCTGTTCTATGTGGACCTTTTTTAAACAAGGCTTTTTGTTGAATATTGCTTCCAGCTGCGCTATCGGGGTGCACTTACTCCCAAACGTATAATATTCAGCATTGGCATTTACATTTGCATTTGCTTTACTGTGCTTAACCAGATTCAAAGATGAAGGCATGCCTAGCTCTTGGTTGCCCATATTTGAAACTTTGTGCTGCATAATCCTTAGAACTTGTGAGAAACATTATCTGCAACATCAGTGAATCATTCGCCTAGATGCTCAGGGTTGGCCTCTAGATGGTTAGTTATCAAGCATAGTTGATCAGTCTTTGTTTTTTTAGCCTTGAGTTTAGCACTTGTTTCACACATTTTGTCCTCTCAAGAGATTAAGTCAGCAGAGGACAGCAAACGACAACACAAATAAAAGAATTACCCAATTTAAAGTTTGGGTAGTTTAAATATTTTTCTATTTCCTGTTTTTCCTTTTTGACCTGTATTCTGGGCGATTTTTTACCCCCTGGCTTCCAGCTATAGTGCTCACAATATTGCTGGTTAATTTGGCCGGAGCTCCTTGCCAGTCCCGACCAAAAGTACTCCTGATAAAAACTCTGGGGCAGATTTACAATAAACTAACGCAGCACGGCGCAGGAAGTCATTTTGCTGCTCCATGCTGCGTTAGTTTGGAAAGCACAGGGATGCAACATATTTACAAGAATATGTCGCATCCTTGTGCTTCCCCCTGCGCTGGCGCACAAACTGCAGCCATGCGCCGGAGCAGGCACCCTTGCACCATGGTGCAAGGATGCCTGCGTCGTGGGGAGATTGTTTTTGTGCAGGAAGGGGAACCTTCCTGCACAAAAACAATCACTACAACCATTTTCCTCTTTCAATGCGTGCTGTAGAATGCAGCACGCATTGAAAGAGGAAAAACGAGGAGAAATTAAAACATTTCTCCTCGGTGCGCTCGCTACGCCACCTCTAGGGTGGCGTAGCTTTCAGACGCATCTCCAGAGTTACGATTTCTCGTAATTCTGGAGATATGTCTTGTTCCATGAGTGTTGCGTGGGAACACCCACAGCAACACCCATGGAACGCCCCTTCACCGCAAAGTGCTGCGTGTGAAGGGCCGTATTTACAAGGAGAGGAAAAGTCACGCAGGGTGGCTTTTCCTCTCCTTGTAAATATGGAGCAGCCCCCTGCGCCACCAGTACGTCACAAAAAGTGACGTACTGGTGGCGCAGGGGGCTTGTAAATCTGCCCCTCTGTGTCAGTCGCTATTAGGCAGGGGGCACCACGAGGGAAGCAGGTAAGCAAACAAACCCCTCCTACGAGGTTCTTAGGTGCTTGAATTCACGTGCCTCACCAGTCTCCTGAGAACTCCATTTAGAACAAGAACCCCCTTGCACCTCGAGGGGTAAGAGAGGCAACAAGCACCCTACTAAGGTCACTGCCCCCACCGCAAACCAGCAGGTCAGCATAACTGAGGGTAGATCTGTGGTGACTTTACCAAGTGATATCGGGCTGCCCCAACTTAATCCTCAGTGGGCAAAAGGTGCAAAAAAGGCAATAAAGTCAAAACAGTGAGCCTTGCCCTTATCAGGGGATTTCGAATGGGATTTTGATGTAATTGGATGCAACAACTTGTTATTTGTAGATTCCGTAGTTCCTTAAAAATGCCTTATTTTGCCGCGACTCCTGTTTAGCTCCTTATCACCTCTGTACATTTGCTCCAATTGTCTCCCTTTTTCTTGCAGGGAGAAACGAGTTCCGCCATTTTGAAAGCAAACACCCCCCATGCCACACTAGCCAAGCCTACAGCTGACTGCTTAGGCTTGCAGAGAGGTGTACTGCCAGTGCCTAGCACTTGAAAGGCTGGGCATGCCCTTTTTGCCACCAGCTGTCAGTTTTAGGGCACTTTTTTACTGCCCCACTGCCTAGAACATAGTGCAGCTCCAGGATATCTCACTCTGCTTCTTAACTGCGACTGGAGGGGCAGGCGAGCACATGAGCACTGCTCCCTAGGGCTGGTGAGAGGTAAGTGGGAGGCAAGAACTGAAGGGGCTAGGGGAGCGGAACTGGAAGATGAAAAATGATTGGCTGGAGTTTGGGGGGCTGGTCAATGCGACACGCCATGCTTACTGGGCTTTTATGGTTTGTAGCACTGCCCCGGCATGCCTTTCACCGCCCCGCTCCCGTGGAGGGGGGGGGGTCACAGCCTGCCGATATTAATGCTGAGGCCCGCTCGACCCCACACTGTTCAGCTCCGTGCACCGCTCATCCCCCATGAAGTTTGGTACACCACCACATCGTTCCTCTGCTCCTTTCCCTCGCTTCCGGATCCTGCAACTGGCGCTGACGATCACTTCCTTGTTGCTGCACGATGACGGAATAACTCTGGGACTACCTCAGGCAATAACCAGCATGCAATCAGACCTAAGTATTCACTGAGTGTAATTGACAGTTAGACTTTGTGAGCTCATCCCAGTCACACAATAGAGGGATTAGATGTGCCTGAATGGGCCATCTGTTGGCAGGATGGGGGGGCAGAGCTAATCACAGCCCCACTTACACCTGAATAACCTGTGCTCTGCCTTCCCTCAAAGCGCCTAATGACCTTGTATTGTCACTACAGCCAGCTTGGAGCCAGGGCAGGATAGTCAGGAAATTCCATGCACTTAAAAGAACCTTTCAAAGCTTCTCCCACTTTCCAGAAGAAGGTCCACGTGGTATAAAAATGGGATCTTCAGAACCACTCTTCAGTTGATTACAGGACCTACGGAAGGACTCTCAGAGAACTGGCTGATACTGTGAGGTGCTGTGCACTCTGCCAGACTGCTGCTGTATCTGGAAGGACTGCTTAGGCGTCTAGAGCCTGGGTTGAACCCTCAGAGGCCATCCCTGCTGTTGAGCCCTGCATCTATACCTGCACCCAGGACTACCAGAAGTGACTCCAAGGGCTAGTTTGCTGGCCTATTGTTCAGAGCCACAGAGACATAGTAGGCTCCCACCATCTTGAAACCACACCTGGACCCAGCCTGAGGGACTCCTGAACCCCCAAGAGGTGTCCTACCAGTCCTGGACCCTTGGTTGTGGTGCTAAACGTGCCCATATGGCAAATTTCCAAAACTGAGGACTTAAACAACATTTGGCCAAAAAGTGCTCTGAGAACCAGGAGGAGACTGGGACCAACCTGCTCGCCTATTTCCCTAAGGTGTATCGCCAATCGGATGGACTTTGCAGCTTCTCCCGCTATGTTCTTCTCTACAGCAGCAAATCTGTTTCAGATGTCCTTCTCCAAAAGGGTATCTGACCTCATGGAACAGAATTCGGCTACAGCCCTCAGCTTCGTCCGCTGGAGTTTTTCGACTCCCATTTCGGCAATTAATCTGAACGTAGAAATCTTCTGCGCGGTCTCCACCCATGGCCATCCGATGACAACTCTCCCTCAGACACCTTTTGCAGCCTTGTCCCGCTGAACTTTACCTTCTCAGACATTTTTCTCCAAGAATTTTTCTAAGTCCGAAGGTAAGGGCCCAATCCAGTTCTAGAATCCCAACTACAGTCCATCACGGTTGACTTTAACTTTCAACTTTGGCACGGTCTTGCACGACTAGATGTCTGCAGTTGGCTCTTTGATCTTTTAGGCACTATTTTGAACCTTAAACTTTTAAAAATCATAACTCCGGTTCCACAAATTGTATTTTTGTTGTTTTGGTGTCTTTTTTTCCAAATTGGTTTGGGATTTTTAATGTGTTGTGTTTCATTGTATTACTGTCTGTATCAGAGGCGCAACTAGAGCCAAATTTCGGTGAGGCTCAGAAAAATTTCGGGGGGGGGGCTAATTCTTCCAGCAATAGGCAGAGTGGGGATGCAGGGGCTCTAAAAAGGGGTGAAAAACAACAGAGCCTCATTTACAAGTAAATAGTCTTTTAAAGACCTGTGAAGTACTCGGGTGCGGCTGTGTGTGTGCCCGGGAAGCTCTCTCAGCCCGGGCTGCCACACACGACGGGGGGCTGAAGCCCTTTGAGCCCAATGGGTGTTGCGCGCCTGGTTTGTATGCTGTATACATACTTTACACATTGCCCTAAGTTAAGCCTGCCTTCATTTTGTGCCAAGCTTCCCAGGGTTAAGCACAGGTTAATTTAATTACTTTTTGTCATTCAACCTGCAAGGGATAGTGGCTGTGGCTTGACCAGGACTCACACCCCAGTTAACCAACAACCCAATTTCTCACAGTCTGTTACTTTAATGCTGCTGAACTATAGTCTTAGAAGTTCTCCTTGCCACTATTGGCATGAGGATTCACATTTCATCTAGCAGCGCTCTAACTGACGAATGTAGATAGGTGGAGAGTAATAATCCCATTTGACTTGATCAAAATAGAGAGATGAACAAATATTTTGCACATATTCTGGTTTGGACCGGTGCAAGGACATCACCATTGGATGGAATTGTAATAAAACGTGTCTGTCTTGTTTGCATAGTATGTATTTGCGAAACATTTGTAAGATAATCAGCACCCACTGCTGATGTCCAAAGTGCTTAAGAGTCAGGGTTATGGAAAAAACATGCATTGTTCAAACAACCCGCTCAGAACCGTGTCAGTCAGATGATTTGGTTAGCAATCAGAGTCGCTCAAACATATCAGTAGAACATGAATGGATCTGAAACGCCTCATCCATAATGGACACTTAGGTTTGAATACGCTTTATTGACATTTTAAAACAAGGTCGAACTGTACATAAAATGATAAAATGTCCTCAATGGACAAAAAAAACCATCCCAGAATGACTCCCCTCTCCCCGCCAGTTCCCACACTGCCCCCGCCCCGCCCCCGACTGACAATAAACACGCTGCTTGGTCCTCTCATATTGCGGGTAGTACTTGTGCCTGTGGGCCATTATAATGCAGACGAATCGCAGTATAGTGGTCATCTAGCTTGGACAGGCCTAATGGACACTTACGGCCTGATCACAAGTTGCCCATGTTAGATGCTATAATTATGCACTAGATAAAATCGGAGTCAAAGGTTTTCGGAAGCTATCGAGGGAGGTAATTATCACCTATTCTGTTTTTTGCCGAATAACATGTTGATTTTGGTGCTGTAAATACTGGGGGGCAGATTTACAAGCCCCTTGCGCCACTTTTGCGTCACTTTTAACATGGGAAAAGTGACGCAAAAGTGGCGCAAGGGGCTTGTAAATCTGCCCCTATATCTTTTTCCTCTGTTAAATTCTGGTAGCTTTGACCTGCTAAAACGTAACGGAAGTTGCGAACTTTATTGCGCCTCGTCATTATCGGGTGTGATAAACTTCACAACACTTATAACTGCAATCCTTCTGCTAACGTGTTTGCACAGGGATCGCAACAGACAGGCCACTTTTAAGGCAATCAGGCTCATGGGATTAGTGAGTACTCTCACAAGACTATGGACCTCATTTAGAGGCTGGTGGTAATGTGGCATCAGCCAAAAATTGAAGATGTCCTTCCTGTCTGCAAACCTCTTGGTTCCCATGGTCATTTATAACCGGGGAAATTCCTTACCACTGTTGACAACACCCTTACTGGCAATGGACCACCACCTGGATAACTCTTGATTAGAGAGAAGGGAAAGATTGGCTTAGGAGACCCTCACCCGCAATGTAACTTCCTGGGAGAATAGTTTAAGAGGCCATGAGAGAGCTTCTGGGTCCCAGAAGTAAAGTAATGATTAGATGATATTTTGAAAAGAGTTCAAAACTGCTAAAAATAGAAATTCATTCATTCACAATCACCATTGCTCTCTTCTTCCCTTTCACCTTTCCCTGACCCCATACTTCCTTTCTTCAGCTCAGTTGCTGTTCCTCATTCAGTCTCTCCCATTCATCATGTCTGATTATCATGCAACTATGTTCTCTTTCCGTTCCAGCCTTCTTCCTTTCTTTCCCCTTATTCTCTTATTCCTCTTTCATTCACTCTTTCCGTTTTTTCCTCACTTTTTTCTTTTCTCAGCCTCATTTCTTCCTTCCCTCCTGATACCTCTTTTTCACTTACTCCCTTCTTCGCTTCTCTTTCACTTACTCTCTCTTGTTCTGTCTCGTTTCCCATTTATTGCATTTCTTAATCCTATTGTGCTTTTTTGCAGCCTCAAGATTTCAACTTTGCTTCGCAGAGACAGGTGTACCAAGATATTGGTGAGGAGATGCTGCAACATGCTTTTGAAGGCTACAATGTCTGTATTTTTGCTTACGGCCAGACGGGAGCGGGAAAGTCCTACACCATGATGGGGAAGCAAGAGACCGATCAGCAAGGCATCATTCCACTGGTAAGGTGTCCCTTCCTGCACCAAACAATCATTTCAACAATGCAGACAACCTCATTGTGCAAGGGTGCCTGCGTTGGCCCTAGGAAGCCAATTGAGCACCAGTGCAAAGGAAAGGACAGGGATGCATCGTATTGTCGTAAATACGATGCATCCCTCCACTTTCCTTATGGCTCCTCGCCACCAGCTGGCTTGCGGTGCCGCGTTGCGTCCGTTTGTTGTATATATGCTCCTTTGTTTCCATCACACTTTAGAATTAGAAGAAAAGCGCTATATTTGTGCTTCTTTAACTGTTTATTTACTTTAAAATGTTTGTACAGTTCATTTCTAGGTTTTAAACTGCTGCTGTGTATTAGAAGAAAACGACCCTCTACAGTCTTTCCTTTCACATTAGCAAGATTGTCCCATATTTCACTATAAAAAAATTCACACTTTGCAGTAAGAAAAAGGAAAGTAAAAACCATCTCCATGTTAAAAGAAGAAGCAACAATTTGTCAGAAGACTCAACTGACATTTGACCTCAGTCTTTGAAGCAAAGCAAATGTGACAAGATAAGAACAAAATTTAAAGTCGTCTTTAAAGCTCATTCACTTTCGGACCTCCTGCATGTTTATTTTGGGGGTGCTAAAGCACCCCCACCCCGCCGGCCCTTCTTCCAGCACCTATGATGTAAACAGAAGATGGGGTCTCACTGTCTTAAAAATCTTCAAAGGAGGTGATAAATCAAAAGCAGGGAACTACAGACTAATCACTCTTATTGACAATGAGGCAAAATACTACGTGGGCATTCTGCTGGAGCATCTCCTTGATTGGGCAAACACAAACTCAATTATCCAGATCAGCCAGACAGGGTTTATAAAACAAACCGGGACCTTCACAAACATTATGGCACTATCATTACTGCTCGACTCCTCCAAAACTGCTAAGCTGCCTCGCTACCTCTGCTATATCGATTACAAAGGCGCCTTGGACTGCATCAACTGAAACAGGATTTGGAGCAAACTAAAAAATTGGTCAGTACCACCGGTGCTCTTAAGAGCCATTGAAAATCTACACTCCAACACCTGGGTCAGAATTAAACTGGGTAAAGAGGTCTACTTATCCAGGGCTATTCCCACATCCTGTGGACTCAAACAGTGGGTGTGTCTTGGTCCCCATCCTTTTCAATCTACTTTTGGCAGACCTTCCTCCTGCCCTGTCTTCCGTTATCTCTCAAGCCCCGAAGCTCGGTACCACGCTCCTTTCAAATCTCCTCTGAGCTGACGATTTGGTACTGATTACCCAGACAAAGGTCGGGCTACAACATCATCTGAATGCCACCCAAGAATTCACCACAAGAAATGGTTTGTCAATCAACACCACAAAAACCAAAATAATGAACTGCTCCAGAAAAATAAGTGGCAAAGTCAACTGGTTTCTATACTCCCCCAAGCTCTACTAAGTCAGCGAATACAAATACCTCGGCATTATATTTGACAAGGGGAACTTCAAGCCCCAAAAAGAGGAGATTAAAAGGAAAGGGCTAGCACTAGCAGATGGGCTAAGGGCCCTATTTAGAAATCTAAATGGGCTGTAGCACAGCCCCATATTAGAAACAGCCAGGGCAAAGGTGGTGCCTACGTTGGCATATGGAAGCGAAGCCCTGTGGGGCAGGGACTCAAAAACTCTGGACACAACCATTGTAAGAATCTATAAGAGAAATTTTCCAACTCCTCAGCTACACCTCCCCCACCCAAATTAAGCTGGAATTTGGTGTTGTCAAACAGTCAGTCGCCTGGCGTGCCTCATTCACCCGCATTCGCTCAGGCTTAAGTCGGCCGAAAAGAACACCATCAACCAAAAAGTCTGGGTGGAAATAACCAACAAATCTCACTTTGCGGTCAGAGGCTACCTCAAAAAATCAATCAACCTGTTTGAACTAGCACAACTGTGGTCTGCATCACCCAGTTTTGAAACATTCAAAAGAGACGTTAATAAAAAATCCAAACTAATATCATCCCTAGAAGACAGGGCAGCCCTTGAGAAACATGCCTGTGCCTGGATGGTGCTAAATAGCTACACCTCCTTGATGCCGCAACAATGTCTGGGTGAGGCCCTCAGTAGTAGGGTAGAAGGCAACTTCTTGAAACACTGGTTAGGTGCCCTCCCGTCTAATACACATGCTGCCCCCTGATTGAGGGTAAAAGGAGGGGAAGCCTGTAGGCTGTGTGGCCACCTAAAGGAGGTTGCAATTCACACCATCTTCCTCTGCAGGTCCACTCTGAGCCTTCGAAGGTGCTGGTTGTGTCCCTTTTGGAATCAGGCAGGTGTGCACTCCTGCAGACAACCCAAACTAGCATCTAAACCTTCAGGCTGTCGACAGGACCTTAAGCAAGGCACCTGACCTGCAAGGCTAAAACTGCCAGACTAAAACTGTAAGCGTTGAACATCTGCTAACCTCGAAAATTTGTTCAATCTGAGGAAGGGGGCAACATAGCACCCCAACACCCTGTACCACTGCCTAAACAACTCCTTCTGGATATCTGGGGCACACAGAAACTAGTTCCCCTACATGAAACCACGCCCTAACAACACAAAAGGACTAACCAAGTTGCACCAGTCACAGCACTGCAGCACAGGAACTGATGTTTACTTATTTATTTATTTATTACTGTGTTTTATAGAGCGCAAACTTGACCCGTTAGGGTACCAGAGCACTTTACAGGACCTCCATGCGAGTTCTGTACCTGCACAAGCATTTTTTAATAGGATTAGCGCACAGCTTTAACGCAATGATAGGTTTACAAGTAATGACTACACTAACCATGTCCCTATTTGAGTCAGATTGATAAATGGAAAGGCCCGCTAGACAAATTGATCGGCATGCTTGCATCGACAATGATAGCTCACTGTAGAAGCTTGCCCTAAGCTGCATAGTAGGACTTTTAATATTTTAATATTTTTACCCATGACTTTAAAAGTTTTTTATTGAATACCATTTTTTATTGTATTTATTCATTTAGTAAGATAGTAAGAGTCATATTGTAATGATTTTAATGAATCGAACAATAAAGATTATTGATTGAGTAATTGACTGAGGCTAAGTGATCCTGAATACTTGACTGTCCAACTAGTTACATGTATATATACATAAATATGGATGAATTTCCTTGTGAAATTAAACTTGAATTTCAATACAAAGAGCATCCACTTTGCCTATTAAATAATTATGTTTAAATTCATATTTTTATTTTACCGGCAAATACATCATTGATCAACATAAGGTGAACAGTGCGCTGCCAAACAATAATCCACACTATCTATTTTTAGTATACAACATTTTCTTGTTGATTTAAATTGTTAGCAGGCAATTGAAATACACAGGTCAAACACTGCTGTAAACAGCATATAAACATGTATTTCTTCTCCCTCTGTCCAGGTTTATGATTTGATTTGTTTATCATTACTAGCTCCAGTATGTAAACTAAGGGCCTGATTTAGATCTTGGCAGATGGGTTACTCCGTCACAACGGTGACGGATATCCCGTCCACTGACTTATAAATCCCATTATATCCTATGGGACTTATATATCGCAGATGGTATATCCGTCACCACTGTGACGGAGTAACCCGTCTGCCAAGATCTAAATCAGGCCCTAAGATTGAGAGATTACTCATCCTAAAATATACCTTACAAGTTCATGTTGAAAGTAAATATTTTAAATACATACCATGAAACTGCTGTGAATGCTTCAGGTTGAGCGCAGTTGTAAATCATTCAGAGTACTTATATTCCTACTGAATACTGCTTACTCTGACGACCTTCCTTCAAAGGGTTTGTACATGACAGTCTGTCTCATGTATGCAACTTTCATGTTCACCTGAAGCATATATGATCTCTGACCTTTCGGCTATAACCCGTACCCTTTGGCATAATGCTCTTGTGGATATTCCAATGCTTTGCCTAGTTTTTATTATTAGCCTATGTTTTTTATTATGGCATGCCGACAATCTATGTATACAATGCACATGCACGGTATGGCTGCTTATTAGCATTGCAAAGCTCTGCCCATCCTACCATGACGTACATGAGACATACGTGAAGGAAGTGGCCCGATTAGGGTCACCCGGGTCACTCACGACCACCTCTCAGCCTTCCGCACCAAATGAAGAGTCAGTCAGACAGTAGAGAATACAAACCAATAACAGTTTATTCAAAGGACACTCAAAGCGGAGCCCTGTCTGCCCAGTCGCTAGGAGTGTTGCAGAGGGTCTGGCATCAGCAAACATAACGATACATTATGTACACTTTGAAACCAATAAAAGCACACCCACCATGGAATTTTCCAGAGAGATGCAGCTGGACAGTATATTACAAAGGAGTAAGTTTCGATTCTGAGGCCGTGCACACATTATCTACTATTCAAGGTCACTCTGCCTGTACCCACCACTAGACAAGTGGGAGAAGGCCTACATCTAAAGGAAAGGTATGCGCTAATAAGAACAGTGCATTCATTAGTGTAGCAAAACTCAGCTCCGAAGAAACATAACCTAGAGAAGGCCGTTTCTCAGAAATGGCAAAGGATTAGTTTCGATCATGATACAAAATGGCACCCTTACACAAAATGGCGCCGCAATTGCTAACTTACGTAAAACAATGCCAAAGCATATTTTTGTATTCCAACAGACCCTCCATTTAGCATGAGCTAAACATTTTGTATAATAGCAAAAAGACATATAAATGTAAATTGTTTTAGGAGCACTCCATATTTTCAGCTTTGGGAAGGGAAACAGTAAGGAGGGAAGAAGTCTCAAAAATACCCTCATCTATTTGCATGAGATCTTCTACTTCCTTTTGAATCAGAATTGTTGCATTAGTATCATGAATCGATATTCTCTTAGGGGAAAGAAGGGTGGTGCAATAAGAGGAACACAAGGGAAGACACTGGACCAGGACACAGCAAGAAATCAAAACCACAATGAAATAAATCAGTTTTTCAAGGACCCAACCCCATCCATCAAAAAGTGACCAACTCCAGTTCCCACTCTCCATTCCTTTAACATTTTCTAGGATGTCTAAAATGTGTTGGGTAATGTTCTTTTCCATATTAGTGATCCCGACTACACACTACCGCGCACACACCACCGCTCTTAGTAAGATGAAATCAACAGCATATCTAGTTTGCTCAGAATATATCCGCATACTTTCCCATTGGGTGGTGATGTCGCGCAAAGCCGCTAGTGTGGAGTTAGACAGTATCTGCAACTTACATCCAAAATATTCTCTAGCTTTTTCACCCCTGGCCATTGCAGTACCACCAAAGGTAATAATGGAGGAAAGAATATATCCAAAGGTGATACCATTACTATAATTATTGACTTCCAAATCTGTCACTCCATCACAGAACTCTGCAGTCAAAGTTCTTTTTACCCATCTTACACTTGGCTTACTGTACTTACAAGGCACGCCTAGAGGGAGCACCATCCCTAGAGCAACATCATCTGTACCGTTATAAACATTTGAATAGGTACCATTAAACAAAAAATAAAATCCTGGGTGTGCATAAAGTGGGCCTTGATAATCTACAGGAGCATATCTGGTGTTTATTCCAAAAGTACTCGGGTCCTTCTTTTTCACTAAAGACATCGTATTTTTTAACAATATTATTCCAGAACAATTGACATACAAAAATGCGTCAGTACTATTTACTATTGGACAACATGCAGGATAATAACCAGCTTTCCGGGTAACCGTTAAATCTTGGTAATGCCAGGCCACTAAGGTAATGTTCTCCTCTCTCATATACAGATTATCACAATACGTATTATTGTCACAACCCGGATATCCCTTTCCTCGTGGCTTCCTGTAATATAAACAAGGGCCAGGGTACCCCATTCCAAACTCACCCCTTACCTCTACGAATTGGGCTGGGCAGGTATACGTATAATTGACAAGTGACAACGGGTAAGTAGTCCATAAACTTGTAACAGATTCGGTGGGCTAACAAGCTGTACCCTCTCCAAAAATTCTTTTATGTGCGTCTAGGAATACATTACTCGAGGCTGTCCTTTTTGTGCGCATTTGAGAAACAACCTTATGTTTGGTACATGACGGTGCATCCTGATCACATTCCAAAACCCAGGACACCCCACCCAGTCAATAGCAGTAAAATCACAAGAATAGCACATAGTATCTTTTTCTTGGTAGACCAGAATATGCGTGTATGAACAAGAGGAATCACTGGATGCTCTTCATCAGCAACCATTCTGCCAAAGAGATGCATAGCAAATGATAAAGCAAGGGGGCAAAATGCCAGCAAGAAGAATATTCAAGTTTCCAGTGTCCGTCAGAGCCTCACTGGTACAGGCTCCTATCGTCCATCAAAACGTTGGCACTCTTAAGCACCGATGGTGGAGCTTGCTCTGTCCTAAGCTCGAGTTCCCACATCGACCAGGATAATGTACCCCCAAAGGGTATACTTTCGATCTATCCTGTCCAATGTTCAAACAGTGCACAAATTTCACATCACCTTAAACTAACTACGTTGGTACTATAGCAAAGTACACACTAACTTACACAGTCCATCCCTAACTAATCTGACTTCTCCTTTGGTGTACCATTCCTCAGCCGAGGGCGCAGATTGTACCTAGTGACTCCAGGCACAGAGGGATCCATGAAAAGGGGCTCCTGGATAGCCCATATTTCCGGAGGTACTGCTGCATTCAGTACTTCATAATTTTCCTCATCCATTTTGGTCCAGGTCAGCCTGGCATCACTGAAGGGGACAAACTGAGGCACCGTCTCACACTCGGAGTCCCCTAATCCATCCCTCACCCATTGATCATAGGGCAAGGGTAGAGGTATCCTGCGACTGTGAGTCGCGTGCACCCAGTTCTTTCGGCCAGCAACCTTGACAGCTGTGCGTGTAGCCAGGAGGACCTGCTCCTGCCCCTTCCACCGCGGCTCCAAACTCTTCTTCCGCTGGAAGTTTCGTACCAACACAAAATCGCCAGGTTGAATATCGTGTCCGAGCCCCTCTGGTGTAGCTGGCAGGGCTTCCCAGACCTGTTGGTGAATAGAACGCAAACTTTCAGTTAACTGAGCAAGATAGTCAACTAGCAATGGATACTCAATATCTGAAAACCGCCGAGGGCGCGGGACTCCTCAGACATTTGCCGGGAGTCCGAACACGACCTCATACAGTGACAATCCTGTCCTAGAATGTGCTGTTGTTCTTGTCGACAAAAGAGCTAATGGTAAAGCATCTGGCCACTGTAACCCTGTTACCTCCTGTATTTTCGCCAATTTTAATTTGAGAGTACCATTGTACTTCTCAACCAAACCTGCAGACTGTGGGTGATTGGCAGCATGGAACTTCTGCTTGATACTCAAACCCATTTACTGAATGCACAAACAACTACGAAAAATACTTCAAATTATTGCACCTATCTAATTCTATATAATCCATCTGAAGGACCTCAAAAAGAAAAGTGGGTGGTGCAAAATTACCGGGTGGTGTAGGGGTACCTTTTCCAGGATTGTGCATCATACACACCATGCAGTACTTCACTAAATGTGCAGCTGTTTTCGAAATGTTATCATTCTGCCATGCAGGGTCTAACAACTTGCAAATACCCTAGCACTAATATGGGCTGGGCCATGGGCCATCGTAACTACAGGAAGAACATATGCATCTGGCAACATCCATCTTTGCTTCCCTGACTTATCAATCCAACATCCCTCATCGTTCAATTGTGCTGTACTTTCTTGCCACATTGCTAATTCCTCTATCGTGGCCTCACTTTTTATCTCTTTCACATTCTCGAATGTATCCTCAAACATGGTAACTTCAGGAACCCACCTAGCGGGACTGATACGAACATTCTTTTCATTTTAGACCGGGCCGTTTCCTTAGCTGTCTGATCTGCAAAAGCATTTCCCCTACCTACATCATCAGTAACTTTCCGGTGGGCACTACAGTTTACTATAGCTGATTTCTTAGGAAGTGTCAAAGCAGACAAAAGCCTCAATATAAGGTGCCCATGCTGAATTTTGGTGCCATGCGAAGTAATAAACCCACTCTCAGCCCAGAGTCGCCCAAAGTTATGTGCGACTCCAAAGGCGTACTGGTTGTCAGTATAAATATTGACAACCAGTCCCTCACTCAATTCGCAAGCTCATATTAAGGCAACAGGCTCAGCAGCTTGGGCCGATTGATAGGGAACTCGTGATGTCTCAACTACCGTACGCAGCGTGGTGATAGCATACTCAGCAGTTGTAGTGCCATCTGGTAATTTAAAACAAGAGCCATCGACATATAGTTCCCCTTGTGGGTCAGATAAAGGAACATCAGTCAAGTCTACCCGTCCTTTCGTCTCCTCTTCCGTCCGGAAGATACAGTCATGTTTATCAATCTCATCATTTTCAGAAGCGAGGGGCAGTAACATGGCTGGATTCAGAGTGGCACATCTTTTAATTGTGATGTGTTTAGCGAACAATGTTAATTCATAGCCAGTCAGACGTGCACTGGTGAGGTGCTGTGTCTTATTCTTATTCAAAAGTGTATCCACAGCATGGGGTACCATGACTGTGAGATCAGTATCAAGTATGAGGCCAGCCGATTGTCTTATCTAGACAGCCACAGCCGCGACCGCTCTTAGACAGCTCGGGAGGACTCGTGCGACAGGGTCAAGAACAGCAGAGAAATAAGCACACAGCTGTTGCTTATCTCCAAATTTTTGTGTTAAAACAGAAAGCGCGCAACCAGCCATCTCATGGACGAACAACACAAACGGTTTGTTATAATCAAGGATGCCAAGCACTGGAGCTGAACAAAGCGCAGCTTTCAATTGCTCAAAAGACTGCTGACATTCAGGCGTCCAAGGCAGGGGCTCATGCACGTCTTTAGTGGTTAGTGCAAGCAAGGGTTTGATTAGTAAGGAGTAATTAGGTATCCACTGCTGACAGTAGGAAGTGATACCTATGAAAGTGCGCACATCTTTCTGAGTCTGTGGGATGGGCATTTTAACAATGATACTGATGCACTCAGGGGTCAATCTCCTACCCTCCTTCGACAGTAGGTGACCTAAATAGGTGACCTCCTGTCGACAATATTGAAATTTAGAAAGAGACACATTATGTCCATGTTGGGCCAAATGCAACAACAATTTACCTGTGCTATCTCTACAACCCTGTTCTGTGTCAGAAGCGATAAGAAGCTCGTCAACATACTGCACCAATACATTATCTGCAGGAAGCAAAAGGGAATCCAATTGGCTCTTTAGAGCCTGACTATAAATACTTGGACTCTCAGTATAGCCCTGAGGAGCTCGACAGAACCTAAAGCTTCTGCCAGCTAGTGTAAACCCAAACAAGTACCTACTATCTGGATGAATAGGAATACTGAAGAATGCATTTTTCAAGTCGATGACAGAGAAGAATTTAGCAGTAGAAGGAATCTTTGTTAAAAGAGTAGTGATGTCAGGGACCACTGGAAACTGGGGAACCACTATTTTATCAACTTCGCGCAAATCAATCACAAAACGGTAAACATCTTCATGTTCATCAAGGGAACCTGAGGGTGTCCGTTTAAGAATTGGAAGGATAGGGCTATTACAAACATTAGCAGTCGTCTATTCTACCACTCCCTTCTTAATCAAATCCTGAACAATTTGCAATAGGGCTCGCTCTCCTGCCTGTGGTATTTTATACTGAGGGATACGGGGTAAAATAGCACCATCCTTAACTTGTATCGAGACTGAAGGTATCTGCAGTAGTCCCACGTCTGTATCACCTGTCGCCCACAAAGTGGGTGGCACATCAGGAAATTAAACAGGAAGAGGCGCATCTTTGGACAAACACTGTTTAGCACGTACTACATCTGGTCCCATTGTCATATAAACACCTGCTGGGGAACAATAAATAGTAGCATGCAGTTTCTTCAACAAATCAAGACCCATCAAATTTTCACCAATATTGGATGTCAGCAAGAATGGCGAATCCACATTGAAAGGACCAATGGTCAACGCAAGGGGTCTTGAAATGGGGCTCACAACCAGTACACCAGAAAAACCTACCGAAACATTAATATGGCCAGACAGAGCTGCCCCAGGGATCATATTTCGAGAAACAGAACTTTTTGTCGCACCTGTGTCCACCAAAAATTCCTTAGTCGAACCTTGCAGTTCCGCTGTTACATAAGGACCACGCTGGTCTACAGGTATCGGAATTGGTCCCCCACTCAGCCCCTGGCTGTCCTAGCTGTAAGACATTCCTGTCTCTTCCTCCACATCATAATCATCATGATAGTACTGTCCTTCACGAGGGTCATCAAAGTAATTATTATCAGAACGACCCTGTGAGGCTACAGCATTCTGAGCCCTATCTGCCCCACCAGCTCCATGACCCCATCCACGAGAACCTCGTCCTCTCGGGACCGCTATCTTCTGCAAAAGCACAGGACACTCGCTACGCCAATGTCCCTCCTCTTTACAGTACGCACACTGATTTGGGCCCAAAGGCGTAGTAGTTGGCTGCCTACTAGTGCGTGGAAGCTGTCGGGCAGGACCACCACATCCTCTCCCATTCCCTCTAAAAGCCTGATGTAACAATACCTTTGTCTTTAAATCCTTATGCCTCTTCTTTGTCCTCCTTTTCCTCATTATCCCTATGCTCATAATACTGTGCCCTATTCAAAATAACATAGGGGGAAGAGGTGAACCAAGTACTTTCAGAAGCCTGCAATCAAGTCGCAATTTCAGGAAGCAAATTAGAAACAAATCTATTAACAAACAACCGAACACCTCCCTCAATAGACAAATCCTGCCCATTGTAATCCAAAAACGTACCTTCAAATCGGGTGAAGAAATCAGACAAGCCGACAATTTATCCCAGTCTACTTTTCTCAGCGGAATAAGAGAATGCATATACATAATAATGCGGCCTGGCAACGCTGAAATTTCAGCTCAGGGCTTATCACCTGGTTTTCTTTCCTGGTCCCATGCTTTAATTTGATCCCAAGTACCCCCCAACTCAGGAACATGGTCCTGGGTATGGACCTGTCTCCAAATATCAACTGGAACAAGAAGACAAAAAAACATTTCAATATCAGCAACAGTCATTACAGTGGAAGAGGCAGCTTCAGTCAATTCTTTATAATATGCAGTAGGATTTTTCCTAGGGTCAGGCAAATGAGTCTTAAGAGATAAAACGTCACTTATTTTCCACTGAGTATAAACCCATTGTTCTTGGAACCTAGCTGCCACTGCCGCTCGAGTAACGTTACCACGTTGGTCCGTTAACTCCGCTATCTCAGGGTGATACATTGGATGAACCTCTCTCATCGGAAACTGGGACACCGACCTGGGACTTTTCTCATGCAGTCTTATCCTATAAGCTATTATTGTCATAACATTAGCAAAGACTTGTTCTGGCCCCAGTTCACTAATATACACTTGATCTCTAATGTCATATCAAATTTGAGGTGCTTCCACTTCAAAGTACTGTTGCCAAAGACCAATCAAATTAGCGGACATGTGTTTGAGGGCATGCTGCTGTATAAAGGGCTCAAAATCTCTCATAGTCGCCCAGACATCTTCTACACTATAAATACGATTACGGGTCCACTGTGCAGCCTGATTGGCTATTACCTGTTTCTCTTCATCTCCCACATCAGATCGCACTAACGGTCCCATGCGCTCCTTAAATTTCGTCCACTCCCTATCCTCAAATCCATGTACCGGTGTTCCACTACTTACTAATGTCAGAGGATGAAAAACCACAGTGGGAGAAGCAACAGAAGTAACAGGCACTATCGTCGCTGAGGGTTGTGTCGCGGGGGAAGGAGCTGGCGAAAGGGACGCTGAGATAATAGGTATGGCAGGAGTGCTAACAGTCACAGGGGCCACAGACGGCAAACAAACAGAAGAAAGAGGAGGAGGAGGTGCTGAAGCCACAGCTGTTGACATAACAGCGGTAGACACAGAGACAGAATGTGGATGCAACTGTAACGGGCGGCTGTGAGGGCACCGGAACAGTGGGATATATTCTTTGCAAGGCATATGGAGGCGGGGGTCGGGTATCCAACATTTCTTCCACAAAAGTGTCATCTTCTTCCTGAGCCACATACGATTTATCAATTTGTGTAATCGAAACCTTTTATCTTCACACTCAACACCCTTTTCCTGTTTTTTCCTGTCATATGCTACAGCTTTCTGTGTCAATGTGTGCATTTTCCCTTTCCGGGCCTCTTTTTCTGCCTTCAATCGCCTCTGTCTAGCTGCTTTCTTCCATGTTCTGAGGGAATCAAACATAGACTGTCTACTTCGTCTCTTAAACAACTGTTCTTGTAAGTACTCAATCTTTTGTTCATCAAAAGTGCCTGTCAACGTCCACTGCAACTCGGCATTGTCCCTCGTATATTTATGCCATAATGTACTAAACATAATAGGGCCACGACCATGCTTCCCATACATATCAAAATTCGGAGTGCCTTCTGGAGGCGCCGGCTGAGCTTCTTCCAATCAAGCATCTGCAGAACAACAACGACAACACAAAGAAAATAATTTACTGACACCAGGCATTCTCAAAAGAAAACAAATACACTATTTATGCCTGGAAAAGCAATTTCAAATGCTTTTATCCAAAAGACGGCCCGTAGACCGTACCAAATACAAACCAAAATGGTACCATATCCACCAAGAACCAAAACAAACTCACCTGATATATGCAGGTCAAAGGGAATTAATTCTCCACTGCCGACTCTTCAGACCAAACGGTCAGATCCAAGGGTTTCGCCGTTCAGGACTCTAGTTGGGATGACCACTGGGCGAGGAACCGTCCGGCAGGACAGAAGGGGCAGCTGCGAGCAATCAATGCTCCTCATACAGGGATCCCTGATTCATCAGTCCGATCCAACAATAGCCTCGACCTCCTCCCCCGTACGCGAAAGGAGATGGGTCACTCATCCGAAGGAGTCCCTGTTCGGGCACCAACTGAAGGAAGTGGCCCGATTAGGGTCACCCGGGTCACTCACGACCACCTCTCAGCCTTCCGCACCAAATGAAGAGTCGGTCAGACAGTAGAGAATACAAACCAATAACAGTTTATTCAAAGTACACTCAGAGCGGAGCCCTGTCTGCCCAGTCGCTAGGAGTGCTGCAGAGGGACTGGCATCAGTAAACATAATGATACATTATGTACACTTTGAAACCAATGAAAGCACGCCCACCATGTACTTTTCCAGAGAGATGCAGCTGGACAGTAAATTACAAAGGAGTACATTTCGATTCTGAGGCAGGGCACACATTATCTACTATTCAAGGTCAATCTGCCTGTACCCACCACTAGACAAGTGGGAGAAAGGTATGCGCTAATAAGAACAGTGCATTCATTTGTGTAGCAAAACTCAGCTCCGAAGAAACATAACCTAGAGAAGGCCGTTTCTCAGAAATGGCAAAGGATTAGTTTCGATCATGATACAAAATGGCGCCCTTACACAAAATGGCGCCGCGAACGCTAGCGTGCGTAAAACAATGCCAAAGCATATTTTTCTATTCCAACATACGTTAAACCAGTAGGCCTTGTATGTAAGTGGTCTTCCAATACAATTTCTCAAGTTTTTCTCTCACGCCACATGGACGAAAGCATCTTCTCACACATATTTTTCATTCCATGATAAAGGATGCAAAAGGGCACAATGCTCGATCTAATGGGCAGAAATGACCAGACCATCGAGGTCAGTGATTCCCAAACATTTTAGAACCAGGCCCCAATTTTCAGAACAACAAACTTTTGCAACCCACCTGCCTTTAATGGACATGAGGCAGGGCGATTTATGTATGTAACTAAGGGCCTCATTACGATGGTGGTTGGACTGTACACCGACAGTCCGTCGGTGGCAGTCCAACTGCCGTCAGCCCATCTGTCCAGCTGCCGCATTACAATGCTGGCGGTCGGACCCTATTTGGTCGGATGAAAGACTACCGCCTCCGCCGGGATTAGAAATCCCAATGGGGCCTTGATCGGAACAGCGTCCGACAATGGCAGATCGGTGCGAGGCTGGCACCGCCGTCTGGATTACAATGTCCCTTTCCGACAACCTTTTCATGGCGGGAGCACCGCCATGTAAAGGTTGTAGGAAAGGGATTTTAGGTTCCCCAAACAGGGCCCCTGTTTGTCGCGGGCCACGATAAAGTGGCCTTGTGCCTCCACTCACCGCCATGCAACGTGTGCCGTGCATGACATGGTGCATGGTACACGGTGCACGGACGTACAGGATGTGCCTTCATGGCATCGGCATATGCTGTGGGCCTTTCCCATGGTCGCAGCATGCCCCCGCAGTGTTGCTGACGGCCACCCCGGCGGTCGCATCCTAATGGGGCAGTCTGACCACCTGCATGCATGTCGGCGGTCTCCTGACCGGTGCAATAGCAGTTGGCGGTCCAACCATCCAGCATCAAAATGATGCCCTAAGTTTGGTAGCCCAATGTCATTTATAAACAATGCATTTTTCATGGAACTTGCCATTAAATTTGGACAGAAATACAGTTTTACTGATGAACCTTTATGGCGCACAAATGATAATGTCTGGAAATTGGGTTTCTGTCAATATTTATATTTGTGCATCACCAAATAAGTGTCTTGATTTGTTTTGATCCTATTAAAATTTCTGTTTCCTGTGTGCTGGAATCTCTTGTTTCCAGCACACTTCAGAATTACAAAAAAATGCTTTATTTAACTGCTGGATGCATACAGTTAATGTACAGGTATTTACATTTGCAGTGTATTGCAAAAAAGAACATTCAAGAATGTCACATAATTCACTTTAAAAACTCCTCTTACTTTGCTGTCGGAAAGAAAAGTAAACTCCAATCTCCAAGTTAAATGAATAAAGCATCTCCTGTCTTTGAATCACCGGCAAATGTGACAGGTTAAACACAGAATTCACAGGTATCTTTATTTACTGCTCTGACTTTCATGACCCACCAAAAATCAGCTTGCGACCAACCCCAGTTTTGGAAACACTGATCTAGATAGTTGGAACTAGAAGGACATCTGGCATATTTCATTAGCGTAGTCCAGGGTTAACTGTGCTGGGTTTGGCTGTTTTGTTTTGCTGTATGGCGCTGGATGTGGGCAGAAGTGAAGGAGAGCTCACTCCTTACAGACACTTAAGCCTCATTAGGTGATCAAGGCCCTACTACGCACACCCTTCTCCTTGTACAGAAGTCTTTATGTAGGGCCCACTCCCCCTAGGCACCCTTGTCCCCTAAGGTGGCCAAGCCTCTACTACATGCGGCCTTCGCCTTATACAGAAGTCTTCATGGAGAGCCCACTCCCTCCAGACACCCAAGCCCCATTAGATGGCCAAGCCCTTGCTACACACACCCTTCACCTCGTACAAAAGTCTTCACAGAGAGTCTATTCACCTTAGAACCAAAGACCCATTAGGGGGCCAAGCCACTATTATACAAAGCCTTCCCCCATGCAGAATTGTGGTATATCTACAAAGGAATGACAATGTTGTGCTCTCTCAATGTGCTGACACATTTAGTGCTGCTTTTCGTCAATGCAGACACACTTGTGCTAAAGAGCAAGAGTGTCACAATTGCAGTAATAGCAGTTTTTTGAAGGAAAGGGGTCCCTTCCTGCACAAAACCTGTCTTTTAAGGCTATATAAATGAATGAAAGAATGAATGACATTACTTGTAAAGCGCAAACAGCTATTCATAAAGAGTGTCCCGGCATTACCACGTGCAAATGAAGGGGGAAGGGGAGAACTTACTGGCTAAAGAGATAGGTCTTTTAGGATTTGCGAAAGGCAGATTCAGCTCAAGGCTCCTAAGCTGTACTGGTAGTAGATTGCACACTTTGGCTGTCTGTACTAGAAAAGATGCACCACCACGTCTTGTTTTTTTTAAACAGGGACTGATATCGAATGGGCTTTACTAGAACGAAAGATTCTATTTGGTTGGTACTCTTTGATTCTTTTATTCAGATAATGGGGCCAGTTTTGTTCAGTGCCTAGTGAGCCAGTGTGAGTGGTTTAAAGGGAATCCTTTTTTTTAGAGAGGAAGCCAATGCAGTTTGGCAAGGAAAGGTGAAGTAGGGGTGCATTCTTTGAGGTTGAAAAGCAAATAAACTGCAGTGTTTTGAACTACTTGCTAGCGGCGCATCATATAAGTACAAAACATTTGAATAGTCCAGGCCGGAAATAATCGTGACACTGACATTTTACGAGCATCCCAGGGGAGATGGGGTAGAAATTTTATGAGTGCTCTCAAGATCCATATACAATTTCTGGCAACTGAATTGGACCTTAAAAGATAAGTCATTATCAAAGATTACTCACAAGTGTTTCACTGACTGGGTTGGCCGAGGGGGAGTAGGTCAATCCCTGGACCAAGAGCAGGTCTAGCCCAGTTTAGGATTGGATTTTAGCAATAGTATTTCAGTTTTATCTGGATTACAATGTAGCTTATTTTCCCGGAGCCAACCTAAGACTGCTCTCCTGCAGTCAGAGAAAGTCTCCTTGCTAATGTCTGAATTGCCCTCAAAATATTGACTGTGTATCGTCAGCGTAAGAGACTACAGTAATGCCAAAAGATTCCACAAGGGTGGCAAGAGGGGACATGTATACATTATAAAGTGTAAGACTAAATGCAGATTCTTGGGGTACTCCACATTTGAGTGATTTGGCTTCAGAGAAATGTGGTTTTGTCTAAATTGATTCTTCTCTCGCTGTTAGGAAAGAGGATAGCCACTTTAAGGCTGATACCCTAATTCCACAGTTAGACAAGCGGTGATAGAGAATGCCATGGTAACAGTGGATGCTTTCTTGGGGTGCATAGGAATAGACAGGGAGGGGAGAGAAGAAACGGGCGCTTAGATTAGTTTGTATTTTAATGATTTTATCTTCAAAGAAATTGCTCAGCTCCTGGCCTAGCTTCGGGTTCAATTCAACAGGGGAGCACACGCTTTGGCGTCCATAAAACAAGATACAATATTAAAGATTTCTTTTGGCACATTACGAGCGCTGATTCTGGACTTCCCGTTGGAGCCGGAGTCTTTTACACCACTGACTCTGTTGATTACAAACACAGGGGGGAACATTTAATTTCAAAATTATACAAAGCCTGCATGGCATTAATCCCCATAAGAGATGCCAAAGTCCGGGAGATCTGGGAACGGGACCTGGGACACCCTATAGAGGACTCCCATTGGACCTTTTGCTGTACTCAAACTAAGGAGATCGCCCGGAACAGTCGACACAAACTGATACACTTCAAATTCCTATGGCGAGTTTACATGTCCCCTGCTAAGCTTAATTCGATAGATCCCTCTCGATCTCACTTGTGTCCTAAGTGCGGGGCGCATCATGCTGATTTTGTACTCATGACCTGGAACTGCGAGAAGATAAAAGGGTACTGGAGAGCAGTGTATACAATTCTTTCAAATATGACACACCTTGACCTCTACCCCACATCGGAGGTGGCTCTATTAGGATATGTACACAACATCCCTAAGCAGACACGCCGATTTATCGCTATAGCGCTGCTACTTGCTAAACGTGAAATAGCATAGCATTGGGGCAACAAGTTTATTCCCACCACTAAAGCATGGTTGAATAGCCTTATTTATTGCAACACTAATTGTGAGCTGTTTGCATCAACCTTACCCGTGACATCAAGACCCAAAGATATTTGGGGCCCCCTGAAAAACTATTCGATGGAGTTGGGTTCCGCCAGCCCTCCGCAGCCACCTGCAGGGGTGGTTCCTGTGGAAGTGGGCTGAGCCCCTCTCCCCGCACTCAGACAGTTAGAGACATATTGGCTTCTGTAATACATGGGGACTCTTAAGGAAGGGGACAGATGATCAGATTCTCAGCAAAGCCATGTACAAATTGCCATTGTATAAATATGTGTATTGCCAAGTTAATCAATGCCTTTCTACTGTACTACTGATACTGTACAGATACTATATGAGTAAGCTTTGTATTGTTACGAATATGGATGAAAATGGTAAATAAAGTTAAAAAAAAAAAAAAGATTTCTTTTGGCCTATTTTCCGCTTCCATGATTTTCACAGTATAAAAATTTGATCGAGCTATTTTAATGTTATTGTGATAGTTCCTGAAGGCCATTTTATATGCCTTTTTGTCTACATCTAGATATATTTCCTTCTCCAGGATCGCTCACGTTTTTTGCAATTTTTCCTTTCCGTGCCTAACTCAGGGGAGAACTCTGATGCGGTAGGGGTGGATCTTTGCTTCTTCAAAATTAAGACTTTTTTTAGGGCCGATCTTATCTGCCATGTCCAAAAGCCATTGATTGACTAAGAATGCGTCCCTGTTAGCGTCTCCTAATAGCTTGGTTGTAAAGAGATTTAGAGTTTCCTTCAGTTTCTTCATATTTCCTTTGTTCCATGGCCTTATCAAAGTGCTTGAGGTGTTGGTATGTGTATCCACCTTTGTCCTGGTGGAGTACCAGGTGAATTTCAATGAAAAATGGTCAGACCAAGTTAATTCAGTCGGTGTCTCCAAGACAACCGGCGTATTAGACAAAATTAAATCAATAGTATGCCCGGCTTTATGTGTGGACCCTATGGAATGTGTGCAAGGTTGAGGGCTGCTGTGGAGTCTAAAAAGCTCTGGTCAATTTGTTGTCAGATTTATCCACACAGAGATTTTGGTCTCCTAGGATGGTGAAACTGGAGTTTTTTATTACCAGGGGGATGAAGGATGAGTCTAGTAAGTCGATGAATTCGCTGGTGTAGCCAGGGAGTTGATATAGATGAACTCCTGCAAAGGATATCCTATGTGCACACCTGCAAAGAGAAAAAAACGAAGAGAAATAAAATATTTCTCCTCTTTGCGCCAACCTCAGAAAGATGCAGAATTTTGGCATAAATCCATCTCTACAAGTCATTGTAGATATGGATGTGCATCAAACTCCCTGGATGGATGAATGGGAACGGCCTTATAACACCAATGGAACACCCCCCCTTGACAGATAGTAATGCAAGGCAGTGCTTTACACTACATTAAATTACTTTTGTTTAGAAATCAATACGAATAATTATACACCAGGTCGGCATTAAAAAAGTATCATAACACAAATGTGAAACAAAATCTTAGTAAATGTGATGTAAATCTAGTGTTATAATTGTTTGGGTTTTAATTACTTATAACTAGGGCTCCCGGTTTTATGGTATTTATATTTTTGTCATTTCCGTCTGTATTTATCCATATTTATTTTTTCCTAATTTTACCTGTATTTTTCCATATTTATTTTAGGTTTTGTGAAAAAAGTAAGCTGAAATGTGTATATTTCTGCATTCTGCCTCTAGCTACTCACCTGGGATTGATCTGAGGGCCTAACGCTTTACCGGTCATCTGATTCTCCACCGTAACTACGCGAGCGTCCCCCTCTCCCCAACTACGAGCACAGACTGACCGCTCCTGGGTCCCAGGTGGGCTGGTGACATACGGTCAGTTCCGCACCTCGGGGTTGTGGCCGCATGGACACTGCGATCTTACCTGGTGCATCTGTGTAACTCTGCATGCAGCGGATCGAGGACTCAGACGCCTGTCCCTTCTCTTGCCCTGCGCTCTTCCCCTTTCTGGCGACGCACTCTGGGCGAACCGGCTCCCCGACAAACTTGTGATAAAGTGAGACCCACCATGGGGAGGGACAGAGGGGCAAAGACCCAACCGACCCAAACCAAGATGGACCAGTATGCGGTCAACGCCCCCACCCAGAGCGAATCCGCACTTTCCACGACTGGCCGCCCTGAAGGGGGTTTGGCTACCATACTACAAGCCATCAAGACCTGTCAGGAGTCGATGAAAACCAAAATTGGAGAGGTCCGGGTGGACATGGCTCTCCTTTGTCAGGATCTCCGTAACGCAACTGCCCAGGTTGCGGCAGCGGAATCCCGCATATCAGACGTGGAGGATGACGTCTCCACCTTGAAAAAGAAAATGCAGCAACTCCTGTCCCACACATCGGACCGCCACAAACGGGCTGTGGATGCGGAAAACCCTTCCCGCCGGAACAACCTCCGCCTGGTCGGACTTCCCGAGGGCACGGAACCTACCCAGGTCACCACCTTCATCAAGGAATGGATTAGGTCTTGGATGCTGGCAAACACCCTCTCTCCATGGTTTGTGGTGGAACGTGCCCATTGTGCTCTTGCCCCGAGGCCGCCGCAGGGGGCCCCACACCGGCCCAGCATCATGAGAATCATTAACTTCAGGGATCGGGATGCCATCCTTCAAGAGGCCCGCGCACGTCCAGAGCTGCTCCACAAGGGGGTCAAAATTAGGCTGTTTCCCGACTACACCAGAGAGGTGCAAGCTCACAGACGCTCTTTTTTTCATGTAAAACAAAAGCTCCATGATCTCAACCTGCCCTACAGGCTCCTTTTTCCAGCTCATCTTAGAGTGATCTTCCAGTGCAAATCCATTTTCTTTGATACGCCAGAGGCGGCGTGGACATGGGCCACCGAGGACTGCCCGGTGCGCCCAGTGAGGAACATCCCTGAGGCGGACCCCCGATCGGGGCCATGCGGGACTGTGCCGGCGTCCCGCGTGGGCGACGTGCTGGGTCCCGGAAGAGGCACAATACCCGGGGAGCGGCGTCCGCCTCGCCGACTGGCTCCCTCTCTCGCAGAAGCGAATCACCTGGACTGCGAGACAACTCCAATGGTCCAGATCCACAGACCACAGGAAATCCTTGCGACTCGAGACCCAGCTCTGTGGATACGGACCTATCAAGAAGCCCCCGTATCTGAACTTCAGCGCCGCCCATATGTAAAGTTTAACTAGAGGAACTGTTATCCTTGTAAACTGAGGGATTTAACAGATAACCTTGCAACACGCCCCACCAGTAATTGACTGATCAATTGTTTCTATTTCAGGCCGTTTATGGGACGACAGATGCTTCAGTTTGGGAAGTATGGGGTGGGGGTTGGTTGGGGGTTTCGGCTGGAACTGTTCTCTCAGCATTAAGTTGTGTTCTCTTATGTTATGACGGCACCTTACACTGCACCTGGGACCTCTCCTGGGCTGATCCCTGCGATGACCCCAATTGCATCCGACCTTTGCCAGAGCCCAGGGATTTAATCCACCCTAAAGGCTTCACCCGCTGGGTCCACTCTTCACCACATGGCCACAATGCCCAATCCATACATTGGGGGTGAACCCCTGATGGTTCTTTTTTGGAACGTCAATGACCTCTTAGATAAAATTAAACGTACTGAGGTCTAAAGATACGCCCGAAGGGTTAATCCCGATGCCATACTGCTGCAGGAAACGCACTTGATGGGCAATCACTGCCCCTTTCTGGCACGTCAAGGATTTGATGGAGTTTGGCACTCTGGCTTCTCCAGAGGTTCCCGTGGGAAGGCAATCCTCCTGCGATGCTCCTTCCCCTTCTCACTCACCCGAATGCACACGGAGTCACAAGGCCGGTTCACTGCCCTTACAGGGACTCTTGGGGACTCCATTATTAATCTTATGCCACTATATGCGCCTCCGGCGACTTTAGAGCCCACCCTCCGAGACGCGCTTGGAACAATATCTGCCCTTCCTCAAGGCCTGACCATAATAGTGGGGGATTTTAACGCTGTTTCTGATCCCAGTATTGATACCACGGGCACCGCCACATCCCATAGGAACAAGGGAAGCAAACGCCTCAATGACTGGGCCTCCACACTGGGCCTCTGCGACGTCTGGAGCACTTGGCACTCTCGGACACCGCAATACACACACACGTCAGCGGCGCACCACACTAACTCCCAGGTAGACCTTTTCTTTATGCCCGGCCCAGACTGTCGAGCTGTATCTGACATTCAAATATTGGTGCACGGAGTGTCGGACCACTCCCCGCTCCTCTTGCGGGTGGGGGACCCCTCGGGAGCGCAGCGACCCATCTGGCGTCTAAACGCCTGATTTCTTCAAGATTCCAAATATAAGAAGAAACTTGGGGAAGAACTCACTACATATTTTCGCACAAATGAGGGTACAGTGCAACTACAGGGCACACTGTGGGAGGCGGGTAAAGCCACGATCCGGGGGTACGCGAAAGGGTTCCTCAAACCTAAACGGCAGGCCCAGGACCACCGAATCTCCCAGCTCGAAGCCCAGGCTCTGCGCTTGGAGCGCTCGGTGGGGTCCGGGGAAGGGGATGTGGAACGTCATCAGCTACAACTCATACGTGAGGAGATCTAAAATATCTCCCTTGAATCTGCTAAGTTGATCTGGAGAGCTTCGGTGGCCAGGGTTTACGGATGGGGAGACAAATATGGCAAACTGATCCATTGGCTCGCCACCCATCCCATGGCCAGCCGGATTGTACCTGAGATCTGTGATGCACAAGGCCAAATCTCTCGTACCCCTGTAGCAATTGCACAGGCTTTCGCGGCCTATTACAAAGAGTTGTACTCTGCGGATCTCTCCCACAACCAGCAGAATAGTTCCTCCTTTCTGTGGAATACCCCACTTCCGCGGCTCTCCCAGGCCGAAAGTGCCAGCTTAGACACACCCATCACAAGTGAAGAAATTGGGAACGCTATCTCCTCTTTAGCTACCCATAAGACTCCTGGCCCAGATGGGCTTCCTGCGGAATATTATGCAGCTTTCCGTGAGACATTGATCCCGAAGCTCCACGCCCTCTTTGAGGAGACAATAGAAAGGGGTGTCTTCCCCTCGCTTACAGACAGCGCCACCATTGTAGTCATACCAAAGGTACATCCTCCGCCATCCTCCTGTGCTCAGTACCGCCCTATCTCCCTTATCAACACAGAGATCAAAATCTATGCAACCTTCCTCGCCACCCGCATGAAACAGGTGCTCCACACCCTCATCCATCCCGACCAGTGTGGCTTCATGCCATGCCGTAGTACGAGGCACTGTCTCAGGCGTGTGCAGATAGCCCTCGCCCATCATAGTCGCCAGTCGCCATACCTGGCCCTAGTCCTACTCGACTTTGAAAAGGCTTTTGATATGGTGAACTGGTACTATATCAGAGAGGTACTGGAGAGGGCGGGATTTGGGCCCTCCTACCAAGGGATGGTGAAGGTCCTTTACTCCACTCCATCAGCTAGATTTCTCATAAATGGTGCACTGTTGAATGCCTTTACGATCGAGAGAGGAACCCGACAGGGATGTCCGCTTTCCCCTCTCCTGTTCCCTCTCGCGATTGAACCCTTGTCGTGTAATATCCGCAGCGATGCCCAGATCCAAGGCTGGCGTTGGCAGGAATCTCATGAGGACCGAATCGCCCTCTATGCCGATGACGTCCTCCTCTATCTGTCAGACCCGGCCCACTCAGGGCCAAGAGCTCTCCACATCCTCCACCTGTTCGAGAAGGAATCGGGGCTGCGTCTTAACCCGGCTAAATCCACAGTGGTACCTCTCCATGTCTCAAGAGAATGTGTGGACTGGCAGGGAACCATTCCCCTGCGTAGGCTCTCATTTAAATATCTTGGGATGTGGATGGCACTCCTTACTGAATTGGTCTGGTCCCTTAATCTCACTCCACTCCTCAAACGCGTGAAAGAGGACCTCCGTCACTGGCAGACCCTTGCGTTGAACCCTCTAGGCAGGGCCGCACTTTTTAAGATGATGGTTCTCCCAGTCTTCTCTATATTATTCAAAACCTTCCACTCCATCTCCCCTGCAGCTGGTTCCGCGAACTAGATGGTCTAATCACGACCTTCCTCTGGGGCGGAGCGAGATCGCAGCTGGCTCTCACAACGTGTCAACGGCCCACATATGATGGGGGATGGGAATGACGAACCCATTCCTGTACTACCTGGCCACTCGCCTTTTAGTGATCTATGACTGGTACAATGGAGGGTGGTCAGACCCCACTTATCGACTTGAGCTAGATAGCCTTGGATTCTTCCGTGTTCAGGCCATGCTCTATGGGGCCCCAATCCCCGCACCCTGCCACCAGTTACCCATACAGTACACCTGGCATGGCGTTCTGCGCTGCGACATATCCAGTGGGACAATAAACTTTCACTACAAACACCACTATGGCAGGGCACATGTCTACGGGAGGTTGCGACTTTGCCAGGGTTCCATAAATGGGACCTCATCTGCATGACCTGCTTGGGAGACATATGGAGGGGGGAGCACTTGTCCTCCTTCCAAGACCTTCAGAAGATGTATTCCTTGCACTCCACTCAATTCTTTCGATATCTCCAGCTGCGACACGCCCTGACCTTTCATGTCCCTGATCACACTATCCTCCCTGAGTTTAGCCCCTTAGAGGCTAAAATCCTTATGGGGAGTTTGGGAAGAGGGGGGATATCCCATATTTACCGCTCCTTGGTCAATAACACCCCATCAACAATAGAACCTCTCAAGGCCCGATGGGATCAGTGGCTTGGCCCTCTTGATGAAGAGGACTGGCGGGACGCCCTTATGGCCCCCAGGACACTTACAATCCACATGGAACGTCATCAGCTACAACTCATACGTGAGGAGATCAAAAATATCTCCCTTTAATCTGCTAAGTTGATCTGGAGAGCTTCGGGGGCCAGGGTTTACGGATGGGGAGACAAAAATGGCAAACTGCTTCATTGGCTCGCCACCCATCCCGTGGCCAGCCGGATTGTCCCTGAGATCTGTGATGTAAGCTTCAGCTCATTCAGATCTATTATCTCCACTGTGCCTATCTTACCCCGGTGCGACTCCATAGGGCAGGTTTTCTGCTGGCCCCACGCTGCCCGCGCTGTAAAGCAGACACGCCAGACTTCTATTACATGGTTTGGTCTTGTGATGATCTCACCAAATACTGGGCTTCCATTGTGTCTGATTTGAATGAGGTGCTGGGGTGGGAGGTTCCCCTTGGTCCTCGTGCCCTTCTCCTGGGAGTGATGGAGGGACTAGATGGCTCACGGGCTGACAGGCTGTTCCTAGGGACCGCTGCTCTAGTGGCCAAGAGAGATATAGCTGGAGCCTGGAAATATTCAGCGCCTCCCTCATTATCTAAATGGCCCAGAGGAGTGGATTGGTGCGCCACCCAGGAAAGAGCCGTCTATGAGGCAAGAGGGTGCCAAGCATAAACATGTATGGGACAAATGGCTGGGACCTCTAGATTGACTGTTCGCCGGTTGGGTGGAGGCAGATTCCATACGAACATATTGGGGAAATCTCTTGTATCTGTATCGCAGTATTTATTGTGTCTGAATGGTGCTAAGTCTATGTTGTTGTTGCTGTTTTTTGGGGGGTTTTTTCTCCAAAAATGTCAATAAAATTGATTATCAAAAAACAAATCAGCATTAACCATTAAAGAGAATTTTTAATTACAATATGTCCGACAGCGAACAAGATATTCCCATCTGCTCCTAATTGAGAGTTATCACGTTTTAAATGTAATAAGATAACCCAGTGTTATCTTATGGGAGAGATAGGCCTTGGAGTAGTGAGAAACCAATGTAAGAGTTTTTCACTACCAAGGCTTGTAAAAGTTAAAAGTACATGTCCAACTTTAGAAATACAATGCACCCTGCCCTAGGGGTAATGTATATATATTAAAAAAGAAGTATTAGGCCTGGCAAAAGTTCATTTTGCCAGGCCCAAATAACAGTTTTAAAAACTATAACTCTATGTTATAGCTATAACTTTAAGTTATAGCTTTAACTTTAGAGTTTTCTAAAGGTTATGTAATTTAAGTTGCTTAGTTATTTAAGTTTTCATAACTATAACTTATCCCCAACCTTTATTTTTTCATTGAATATATATGTGTGTGTATGTGACATCACATGTGTAATCTTTACTAAACTTCCCAAAAATACTTTGTGATAGAGACTACTAACCACAGATTCCTCCCCTTTTTAATATTCCCCAGGTGTAAGACTGGATCTGGAACTTTGGCGCAGTATCTCTGTGCACTTTGGAGCAGTATCTCTGTGCACCGGTAGATTGCGCTGTGCGGCTCTGCACTGACAATAATCCGCTCTGGAAATGACGTGTGGGGTCCATACAAGTGCCACTCCTGTGCGCAGATGTCAAGTCCTTTCTTTTCTTCTCCCCAGACGCGGATCCAGAACTACCTCTCGTCTTTTCGAGATAGTTGTTTTGACCAATATTTTTTCAGTGTGTAAGGGAAATGGCACCCAAAATGACAGGATTTAAATGCTTTAAGGACTGTTGCAAGCAAATGTCAGTGCCATATCCTCACCAGGTTTGCCTGAGCTACCTGGGGTCATGTCACAACTCCAAGGCCTGCATTGATTGCGCGTTGATGAACCTAATTGCCATTTGGGACTGCGAGGTGAAGGTCTACATCACCAAACATTGAAAAAACCCCAAGTCCTGACCGGTCATAGTCGAATGGTTGGTCTTTGTCCCGTTTCTGGTCTAGGAGCCACTGGAGTCGATCGTGGGGTCAATTGTCTTCGCTTTACAACTCTTCGGTGAGTCAAAGAAAAAGCACAAAGAAATCCAAATGGGACACAACCCCTTCCTGAGTCTCTTGAACTCCTGAGAAGGCACACGGAAGGTTCTATGCCTCCCGATCCCGCTCCTGAAGTCGGTTGACTTTGGAGCCCACCCCTCAACTACTCCCATCACAACCCCAATTTCCAGGGTCATCTCCAACAAGACAAATCCAGGAGTTCCACAAGGCCATGCTCGGACTTTTCAGATCCTTTTCAACTCCCTATGGCGCACCTTCAGGCCCCATGGAGTCGCGAGGCCCTCCATGTGGGTTGCTGCTGGCGGGTTCACCCTTGGTGCTAATTGGACCCTCCAAACCCATTACTGGGCCGCTTCTGGCTCCCATACCGACTCTGTCTCTAGTTCTACGTCACAAGCCAGTTCCCAGAGCGTGGATGTAGATGCCGACTCCATCAAAGCTGGAGGTTCCCATCACCCTTTGGCACAAAGTAAAAAAACAGGCTGAGGTGGCACGACACTCTATCTCAATTCACACTGCTCTGGGAAAGTGAGAAGTTCGGCCGGCTACATAGTAGCACGGGATTCAACAAGTGGGACCTTATTGAAATCTCGGCAGTGGGAGATTTGTGGACTGGAGGGGTTGATCCCTTTTGCTGATTTGCACTTGAAATTCACTCTTGACACAACTGAAACATTCAGGTAGCTACAGGTGAGACATGCCCTTATGGCGGCCATTCCACCAGGGAGTAACCTCCCGAAGCCTCACCGTCAGAGGACAGGCTTCTTACAGACTTAATGGAATGTAGAGCAATCTCCTTGACCTATCAAAAGCTAATGCATAACTTCTCCGATCCCCTGCAAAAACTTTGTGGGCAATGGCACTGGAACTTAGGAGAGCTGGAAGACAAGGATTGGCAGGAATCCCTCGGTTCCCCTAAAGAAGTAGCCATCTCCATGAAATTACGGCTCATTCAATTTAGAATCTTACATAGAGCCTACTTCCCCAGAGCTACATTGGTCAATATGGGTAGGGAAACTACCGCACTTTGTCAGCGATTATGGGGACAAGAAGGAACATTTTATCATCTATTATGGGAATGTCCGATGATTAAACAATATTGGAAAACAGTGGTGAACACAATGGCAAGTGTGTGCGGGGGAGACTTAGAACTCGAAGCAAAACAGTGTCTCCTCAACATATGGGAGGGGACTGATCTGAGCTTAAAAGACCAAATATGGGTAACACTAGGAATGATGATAGCAAAGCACAATATAGCTAGGCACTGGGGGGCTCAGGCTGCACCATCTTCTGTTGAGTGGGAAAAAATATGGACTGATGCATGATCAATCACAGAAAGGGTGGTGTATGATATCAGGGGTTGCCCCAGGAAATGGTACCAGGTCTCGGAAAAGTGCAATGCTCACAGGGGAGGAATCTGCACTAGCCCCTCTCTGCGGCCTGGTGGTGCAGCCATGATGTGTATAATATAAGGAAAGATTCGGCAGAGGAAACAATGGAGATGCATTAACATTATGATTCAACAATGTGCACTGTTTTGCGACTTAATTGTAGAAATGTACGACTGCTATGTCATAATGATTTTATCCAATTTGACTATATCATTCTCAAATAAAAAGATTTAAAAAAAAAAAAAAAGCTGAAGGTTCCCACTGTGCTCTCTGACTCCGAGTTGGTGCCGCTTGGCCTCGCCTGAGACCACACTCAATTGCTGTAGGAAAGTGCCTCTTTTGACATGGTTAGCCCCCAATTTTTGCCTGGAACATGACACTTCAGGGTTTTTAGTGTGCTTTATAAGTCTCAGTTTCTTGTGATTTCAAATGAAAGTGCACTGGGTCCCTGCTAACTAGGTTCCCAGTGCCAGAGCTCTTTCCTAAAAGTTCCTAAAACTTCAGCAACCCCTGTAGGTCCCTAGTAAATGGTACCCCTAGTACCTAGGGCATTGGGACTGAAGAAGATCCCCTAGGGCTACAGCACAATTTGTGTCACCCTAGGGGCCCCTCACCAAGACCATGCAAGCTGTCATTGCAGGCTGGGTGTCTTGGTGCAGAGAAAACTGAAGAGTCCATATTGCACACATCCCTGTGTGCTATGCCCACAAACACTGCATGAGATATAGGTAAGTCACCCCAACTGCAGGCCTTACTGCCCTAAGTCAGGGTGCACTATATCACATATGTGGTCATATCTACCTGAGCAGATATTACCCTACAGTATCTAAGTCCATTCTTGGATATTGTAAGTATGCTGAGAAGCCATATAGTGTACATGGGCTGGACACCCGTTATTACGGGTTCCCCAGCACCATTATGGCATTACTATACCCAGGGATGTTTGGTACCAAACATCCCATCCTAATAAATCCACACTGATGCCAGTGTTGGATTTATTATTCAATACACACAGAGGGCACCTTAGAGGTGCCCCCTGAAAACCCACCAGACACTGGTGTGGTCTCTGACTAGTCTTAGCCAGCCTGCCACCACCAGACATGTTTCTGACCTCATGGGGTGAAAACCTTCGCTCTCAGATGCCAGGAACAATGCCTGCTCTGGACAGAGGTGCTTCACACCTCCTCCAGACCAGAATGGCATTCCAAGGCTGGAAACTTCAAAGGCGATGCAGCGTTTGAAATGCAACCCAGGCATATCCAGTTAGTGGAGGGTGCCGACCCCCTGTGCTGCCCACGTTTGGCAGGAGGACAGGTGGAAAAATGTGTTAGATCAGGAGGTGTGCCCACATTCAGCCAGCACCACCCACATTCAGCCAGCACCACCCCTAAGGTGGGCCAGGCGATGTGAACACCACTTTTCCAATTCCTCCATTTTGTCTTGGAGAGAATTAGCCAACCAGGGTCACGCTATGCCCACCTCCCAACGGAAGTGGTCATGGGAGTGTGTAGTCACCCTAAAGGTAGGTAGTCCATTAGCTACAACCTGGTACTCCCTTTAGCGCCACTAGATTTAATATTTAGGTCGCACCCCTGGGCCCTAACTCAGATGCTGCTGACCTAAGATGAGGGACACAGAAGAGCCAAAAAGAGAAAGGAGAAGAGGATTTGTGGCTGACCTGGCACCAATCCTTCCTGTTGTCTCCGACTCCTGCACCAAAATCCAACTCATCCTGCAGCTGAACTCCAAAAACCCAGGAGGCCCGCCTGCCTTTGACAAAGAACCAGAAACTCCCTTGGATGGGTGGAACCAGTCCCCTGCACATCGCAGACCAAGTCCGAAGCAGCAAAAGAGTGCTCCATCACTGGGTCCGTTGAGGTGGTGACCCACAGCGAAGTGGCAAGAGCACTCCAAGAGTGGTAGCCAGCTTTCACCGATGTTCCAAGCCCCAACCTCACTCCCAACGACCTGCAGCCTGTGAGGTTCCTTTCAACTGTATTTGCCACAGCCAAGGTTTCGTGGTAGCCAGCCCAGCCACCGACTTCTTCAGTCTTCACTTCAACAAGAGGGCACTCCACAGCACTTGTGATTTTGCATCTCCTATTTGGTGATGTCAACTGTGTGATAGAAACCGTCTTGGCACAACCACTGTTCGTTGACGGACCAACTGAGGTGCATTTTTGGTGCACCCGCCCCCGGTGATGGACATTTTGTCCCTCAGGTCCATCAATACCAGTTGCCTGCTAGGCCACTATTCCCACACTCTTTGGGATGCGGTGGCTCAAGTCCTCCCAAGTGTCCCAGAATATCTCCAACCTGTCCTCACCCAAGCTATATGGTACGGTCATGACGCGGCCAAATTCACAATTCATTATGGCCTAGACACCACTCATTCCATCTGTGAGCCCTTGGCACCAGTGTCACCATTCATCGCTATTCCTGGCTGCGATCGAAGGGATTATCAGGTGATGTCCAATTGTCCCTTATAGACATGCCCTTTGATGGAAATCGCCCCAGGCATTCAACAACCACCTCCAGACTACAGTGAACCTCCTGTCATCTATTAACATGCTAAAGTCTGCATCGTAGCACCCAAGGGAGTGAATCACATGCAGATGAACTTGGTAGCATGGAGCTTGTAGACTCACCTGGTATCACCCCAGTCAAATTAATCAGTACTACCAAGACCTGAGATATACCTGAAAACTGTCCCCTGGCTCCTAATCTAACATCAAATGGTATCCCTGGTAGGGAGGGGCCCGGTCTGCCAACTCCGGTTATAATGCCTGCCACCAATAATGTATCTGTGGGATTGGCGAACCAGGGACATACCATATCCCCACTTAAAATCATTTCATGGAATATTGCAGGAAATCACCCTAAACTGACAGATGAAGTATGGTTAAAATATATCAGGGGCTTTGACATAATTTGCCTCCAAGAGATGTGGCACAAGGAAGATAGCGTGATGGATGGTTACTGCTCCTTCACGGTCCACGCAACACCTTCGATAGCAGGGAGGGCAAAAGGTGGGTTGGTATTGTTAATTTCAGTTAAATATGTGTCCATAAAAACCCTTGTTGTTAGTACGTCACCATGGTATCAACTAATTATGGTTTCTAACATGATACAGGTTAAGCTACTAGTGGGGAATTGGTACTATAATATCTTCGACCAAAATAATAGTCATGTCATCGAGGCACTACAGGTGGAAATCAACAACATTTCTGGGAAATGGCAACCATTATGCATTCTCTGGGTGGGGTGATTTTAATTGCTCTACCTGCTTATATAGCTCTAACCGAGTTTGTGGGATGGTGGATACAGGGGTCAGCCTCAGCCGCACTTAGTTCACACCCCACAGGGTGAGGCATTAAATTCTATCATCATCGAGAATGACCTAGCCCTCATTAATGACTTAGCTATTAGTCCCTCTTTACAGTGCCCCACTTATGTTGGAGGTGGCAGGGAAAGCTTTATTGATTTTATGTTTATTTCACGGAAGTTCTTGCCGCTTGTTGGAGGCTTTGAGGTGGAACCAAATAATGCCAGTGACCACAACCCCCTCATAGCTTCTCTTAGTATATCAGCTCAGACAGGGAAGGGTGATGGTCGCTTGATCCATTATAACCCCAATAAAGGGGTGAGACTAAACTGGAATAAAATAGACCCCTCCAATTTGAGGCACAAATTGTCATAGCTAACCATGACTCTATTATGAGGTGTCTTCAATATGATTCACCCCCTGATGTGGTCATCCGCGAATTTGAATTGATTTGCACGGATGTAGCAAAAAACCTGACCAAATCGATTAAGAACAGGAGATACTGTGGTTAACACAGAATGTTCTAGAGCCCAAAAGATTCTAGAAATGGCCCTCTATGCTAGCCCTCGTGATAGGTCCCAAATTAAAAATGCAAAGAAGGCTTATAAAAGTACAGTCAGACGAAGGAAAGAAGAACTGAGGAGCCTAGCCTGGGACGATTTGGAGAGAGCTAGTTCCCTCAAAGACTCCAAAAGTTTCTGGGACATTATCAATCGTCCTCTTTTTACTGAAGAGGTGAGGTAGTTGGATTCCCTGATTTTGGGGGATGCCTTGGTAACTCACTATTCGGCCATATTTAATCCAAACGGCCACCAGCCAGAGGCGAATAGTGGGGATTTGCCCTCAGACTCAATATCGGCTTCCCAATTAAGTGCATCAATCTCAGCAGCCGAGGTTGAGGAGGCCATAGCGATGGGAATATGCATGAAAGCACCAGGTCCTGACGGAGTCCCATTAGATCTGTTCAAAAGTAATCCTAAGCTGTTTTATTTTTTATTTTATTTTTTTAGTTGTGGGCTCCTGTATTGACCAATATCTTTAAAGCTGCGGTGATCGGCCCCATCCCAGCAACTTGGAAGGAAGCCATTGTGGCTCCAGTGTTCAAAAAAGGTAATAGGAGTGACCCCGCCTGTTATAGGCCAATATCCCTTATTGACGCCACGGAAATGTTGTTGGGGAGGGTTGTCCTTGCCCGACTTGATACCTGGGCAACCAATACAGGGGTTTTGGCAAAAACGCAATATGGCTTTAGGAGGGGGATGGGCACAATAGAGCAGTGCCTCAATCTGTCCCTGATCATGAGCAAGTACATGAAGGCCAGGAGGGGTTCTATCCACCTGGCTTTCATGGACGTGTCCAGTGCTTTTGACACTGTAAATCGGAAGAAGTTGTGGGCACTTATGGGGAAAATGGGTGTTGAAGAAGCATTAATTACCCTTCTGCGCAGGCTTCACGCTTCCACCATGGTTACCATAAGATACGGCCCACAAGGGGAGAAGACCATGCCTATAGTCTCCACAGAAGGTGTTCGGCAGGGGTGCATTTTAGCTCCTTTTCTTTTTTTTATTTATACCAATGGCTTAGAGGCTTTTTTAGCAGATAAGGAAATCGATTGCCCATGAATTTGGGGCACTCTGGTTCCGCTACTTTCTTATGCAGATGACACTGTGTTAATGGCCCTGACAGCAAATGGCCTCCAAAAATCACTTAATGCTTTTGAAGATTTTATGCTGGCTCTTGACCTAAAAGTAAATTTTATTAAATCATACACTATGGTGTGTGGACCCAAAGGGACTAAAACGCGAAAATTTGCTGTAAGGGATAAGAGAATTGACAAATTGAATAATTTTAATTATTTAGGGAATATTTTTAACAATAAGATGAATTGGGAACCACTTGTTTCTGCAAGGGTGCAACATGCGGGCAGGGTTGTGGAGGGGCTTTTTCGCTTTGCCTGTAATCTGGGCCACAAGCCAGTGACCGAGCTGGTTACCCTCTATAAAGCCAAATGTTTGTCTGCTGCAACATACGGGGCAGGAGTCTGGGGTTATCATAAAAGCCGCCATCTCCAGGTCATGGAGAACAAATTCATTAAAAGGCTACTGATGACCCCAAATAGTGCCCCCACATTTTTCTGTCACCAAGAGCTGGGGCTTGAATTCTTTGAGGATTGCAGAGACTTGGCCCCCTTGCTCTTATGGGCAAAAATGTGGTTGTCTGAGGAGTTAACGTTCTCAAGGGAGGTATTTAAAGATTGCATTAACCTAGACGGAGCATTATCTATTCCTTGGCTCTGATTTGTAAGAGATAAACTCCATGGGTTAGGCCTGGGAAATTACTTTGACAACCCTGCTAGCATTAAAAAAAATGCAAAAGTCATCATAAAAGAAGCACATTACTTAGGGGTAAAAATACGCCGCTCACAACCCAAGGCGACAGGTCTTCCATGTTTATTCCCTGCCCAGCAGCAATTTTATTTAACATTTACTATAAATGTACAGACACGATTTTAGCTAACAAGATTTCGTTTACGTACTCTGCACTTTTTAGTGGCCTTCCAGAGACAATCGGGATGGGCTGATAAACTTACGCCTTCCCTTGCGATAATTTGGCAGTCCAAAGCACTTTGAACTTTACGCTATTTTGCCCCCTTTATAAAGAGCCGAGGGGTACATTTTTAGCCCCACTTTTAAGAGAAATTAGGCCATGTTCTTATATTGAAGGTTTTAATCATCTGCACTTTCTGGCTACCCCTCTCATATGTACTATGGTTTCTAATTACATTAAAATCGCAATGGCCATTAGATCACGTTATGAGTCATAGCAGACGAAGATGAATGCTGCAACCTTCTTATACATAACTTAAGTACTTATGACATTGTAAGATGGGGGTCATGATTTGCTGTGGTGTCATGTGCTTTGTACTATGGATTTCTATAATTGAATTTTATGAATCACTTTTTAATAGTTACCTTGCTGCTATGTAAAGAGGCCATGGGAATACTAATTTGTAATGTTGGTTTTTAAAAACTTGTAATGGTTTTTTGTGCTTTGTTCTATGGATTATATGATTTTTATGAATTTGTTTTTAATAGTTACTTATGCTGTTATGTAAAGAGGCCATGGGAATACTAATTTGTAATGTTGGTTTTTTAAACTTTTATGGTTTCTTCTTGGAACCGAATAAAGTTATTTTGACTTGACTTGAACATGCTAAAGTCTCAACTGACTTCTTCTGAAGACGGTCCCCTTCATCAGAGCCATTCTGGACTCCAAACTTGTGTTGTTGGTTGAGAGGGGGAACCCTACTCAGGTAACAGCCACAATCCTTGTCAGGGCAAACCACAAAAAGTCACTAAATTAACTTGTGCTTAACCCTCTAGTACCTTGCAGAAAAGCAGTCAGGCTTAACTTAAAGGCAATGTGTAAAGTATTTACTCAGCATTCAATCAGCAATAAAGTGACAACACATCACAAGAAAAATTCCACACCAATTTAAAAAAAATTGAGTAAAATGTAATTAATTATTTCACACCAAAATTACAAAAAGCCAACACTAGAATCGGAGATATGCAATTTCATAGCTTTAAGTATATCACCTAAAAGCACAAAGTGCCGCTTGCAGATATCTGGTCATGCAAGACCGAGTGATAGTCACAAGTTCAGGCCGACTGCGATGGAGTGGGGGCCAGATACAGGGACCAGGTTAGACCCATTGAAAAAGCTACCTTCAAAAGTCTAGCGCAAAGAGTTTCGTACATGATGGAGGAGGCCGCAAGGAGTAGGGAGAGTGTCATGGTTGGTCGTCACTGTATCGCAAAGCGCAGGCCAGTTGTCGCAGATGATCATCGCTGTAGTGTGAAGATCCTGTCGGGTCTCACGGATGGTTGATGCTGGAGGTTGGCGGTCATCACAAGCTGTTGGTGCTGTAAGTTGTTGGTCATTGCTGGTGGGTTGGGTTGGATCCACTGAAGCTTCGCTTTGGTGGTCGGCATGGGTGGCAAGATCTTCCTTCCCTTTCTACTATGAGGAGCTCAATTGATGCCTTACCAAGGGTCCAGGACCAGGGAGGCACTTCTTGAGGATCAGGAACTTACTCCAGCAGAGGCCAGCAGAGCTCAGGCATGTCCAGTTGCAGGTCCAGTTGCAGCCGGTCAGCTGAGCAGTTGCATAGGAGCATGTTTTGCTTGTTGTGTCCCTGTAGCTCAGAACAGGATGTCAGTTAGCTAACCTTTGGAGTCACTTCAACCTGGGGTAAAGGGTGCAGATCCAGCATTCCTTCTCAGCAAGCAGGACAGGCCTCAAGCAGCAGGGCATCATTCTTCTGTAGTATCCACAGGTTCAGGAGTGTACTGAAGTAGGAGTCTGAGGGCCCTCTTTTTATACCTGGTACCCTCTTTTAAGTGGGAAAAGCTTCTGGAGTTTTATCCCACAGAAGTGTCAGGAAGTTGCTGCCTCCCTGCCTTGGTTCCAGGCTTCCTGGGAGTACAATAGGCTAGTGTGAGGTCCTTTGTGTGTGAGCTGGCCATGTGCCTTTGAAGTGAAAGTATAGTAGGTGACGTCTCTGCCACCCCCAATTAAACCAGGATGGCCCATCGTGCCAACACCCAAAACCTCCATTGTGCTGGGAAAAATACACAAAGCCAACTCCACCTTCTCATGCAACCCAAGTATAGTCTGCAGACACCAAATGGTTAGGACAAGAAAATTACAACTTTCTAAAAGTGGTATTTTCAGAATTGTGTCTTGAAATCTGACTTTACCATTAAAAAGGATTTAAATTGCAATTCCTCAGACACCAAACATGATATTCCCACCTGCTCCCATACAGAAGTTATCAATTATTAAATGTAATAAGGTAACCCAGTGTTATCCAATGGGAGAGGTAGGCCTTGCATTATTGAAAAAAAATTAATTTAGGAGCTTTTCACCACCAGGACATTTAAACTTAAATGTATATGTCCAACTTTTTAAATACAAGCACCCTGCCATCTGAGCTGTTTAGTGCCTACCCTAGGGGTGACTTATATGTGATAAAAAAGAAGGTGTAGGTCTGGCCAGGTCGCAATGGCAGGTTAAAACTGAACACACAGGCCGCAATGGCAGACCTGGGACACGTTTTAAAAGGCTACTTAAGTGTGTGGCACAATCAATGTTGCAGGCCCACTAGTAGCATTTAATTTACCAGCCATGGGTACCTGTAGTACCACTTTACCTAGGGTTTACAAGTACATTTAATGTGTCAATTGAGTGTAAGCCAGTTTCACCATTTTTAAAGGAGAGAGCTCAAGCACTTTAGCACTGGTTAGCATTGGTAAAGTGTGCTGAGTCCCAAAAGCCAATAAAAACAGGTTACGAAAACAGGAGGGGTGAGGGAAAAAGTTTGGGGATGACCCTGCAGAAAGCGTTCAACACTTATTAACAACACCACCGCCATGTGGTATTGTAACAAGCCATGTAAATTGGGGACCTGGGCCCTGTGCCAGGAGGCACTGCGCCTCTGGAAAGGGCTACACCATCAGGGGATTTTCCTGGTGGTGAACTCCTAGCAGAATCTTTAAATGCTAGTGCAGACTAACTCAGCCCCTGACGCCTAGCCGATTAGGAGTAGTAATTATATCCGGAGGTGGCACGAGGCCTTGTCTGCAAATGGGGAGAACCTTGGCTCTATTTATTTGCCACAGTCCAGGGAATGTGCAATGTCAGCAATTCTGTGCGTTGGAGATTCCCAGGACTCTTTCACTGGGAGATGCGTCCCCCTAGAGTAGAACTCAGAGTTCCTTTATGCCTTCCTGCCAACACCTCTTCGGCTCCAAGTTCTGAAGATCAGGACCGACCGGGCCGATGATGTTATGCTATGTTATGTTATAGTATTTATAAAGCGCATAGCTGCTCCAATCAACTGAGTTTCACAGCGCTGGACCTAGAGAAAACTTGTGCTGCATCTTCCGACTTATAGAGGGATGAGGAGTGAGAAGATACTAAATAGAAAAAAGCCAAGTCTTCAGGGTTTCCCTAAAATGCAGATGGTTCCCAGTAATCCTGGAAAGTGGTAGCGAATTCCAGAGTACGGGGGCCTTGGCGTGAAAAGACCGACTGTAAGGAAATATAAGGTTGGACAGGATGGGGGCCTCCTGGGAATGCAGAATTTTATGAGTGACACCAAAGGTCTTGAAGTGGATGTGCTTATCCACTGGGAGCCAATGTAGTTTATGAGGAAGGCTGAAGACAGAGCTGAATTTCATGAGGGAGAAATGCAGCTTGGCCACAGCATTTTGAGCCAGCAGGAGTCTACTAATAACTGACTTTTTCCTTCTCATATTTGGGAATTCTTTTTAATAGTAAGGGCACTTGGAGCGCACATATTAACCTATGTAAATTGAAATTTGTAAAATCGGTTGAGGCTATTTTTAGATTCTCCCAAAAAATAGGTAAAAAACCAGTGCGGGAAATTCTTAAACTCTATGGAGCAAAATGTATTACAGGGAGTTGTTATGGGGGAGCCCTGTGGGGTGTGGCAGATACTTCTCAGCTACAAATTCTGGAAAATAATTTTTAAAAAGATTATTAGCTGTGCCAGTTTCTACTGCCACTTTTATAATACACAGGGAGACTAATACCCCCTACATTCTTGATCTGATCAGTATAGCCGCCCTTACTTTATGGCACCGCATTTGGACTCGGGAAGAGACACATTTTACGAGGGACATTATTTTGGATTGTTTGAATCAAGATCATTATAAGAAAATAACATGGTTAAGTTATATTTGTAGCCTCTTAAAGGAATGTGAGATGGATGTGAATTTAAAAAATCCCGAGGACATAGAGAATATGAGTAAAAAGGAATTAAAATTGAGGCTTTGTAAAGTGAGGTCCTCAGCAAGGGACGTTGCCATGAGTAACAAATCATGTATATCTTTTTATCTTGAAGGGCCGATAGCAATGGGTATTCAGCCATATCTCATTTTTATAACCAATATACAACACAGATTTTACTTAACTAGATTACGGTTGAATACTCTCCATTATCTTTTAGCATTTCCCAAAAGGGACAAGTGGTGTGCCAACTTACCAAAGTGTCCATGTGATGGCAGGTCCCCACAGAGTACTCTTCATTTTTACTTTTTTGCAAATTTTATAATGAAATCAGGAAAACATTTTTACGACCTTTTTTTAAAGCAAACAGCCTGTACTCTTTTAAAGCTGCTTTTAATTATATTCGAAAATTGGAGAATGTTTTAATTTGTAATGCGGTAATTTGTTACATATCCTTGGCTATGAAACAAAGGAAGGACCTTGTTTACCTGGAAATATTGAATTATGAAATTGATTAGTTTTTGTATGTTAATTGATTTGTTGAATTATAAAATGAATTAGATTTTAATTGTTAGTAGATTTATTCTAAAAATCAAAAAAGTATTTTCTTCTGAGACTTTTTGAATATAAAATGTATTTTTCATCTCAAATTGTAATAATTGTATATATCTCCGTTCTTATTGACATTATAGTATGCTTTTATGGACATTTTTGTATGTGCCGAATAAAGCTTGATTTGATCTGAACTGACTTGTTGGCTCCCAGATAGAGGACATTACAGTAGTCTAGCCAGGGCAGGATTATCACCTGGATGAAGGTGTGTCCGGTGCTAGGGTCTAAAAGACCAAGGATGGACTTGAGTCTTCCCAAGAGCCCAAAACAGATGTCTGTGACTGATTTGGCTTGAGCCTCTATGGCCAGGGTGTTGTCCATGAAGACACCTAGTTTTTTGATGGAGGGCTTAAGTATAGGAGGTGGGCCGATGGAGGAGGGCCACCAGTGGTCACCCTAGAGGTGGGTATCTTTTCCCAGTAAGAGTACCTCTATTTTATTTGCATTCAAGTGAAGGCAATTGGCATTCATCCACTCCGCAACAGCTAACAGTCCTCTTTAGAAGTTTGTCCAGTTAATCGTGGGATTATCTGTGAAGGAGAACACCAGCTGAGTGTCATCGGCATAGGGTATCAGCGCCATCCCTGTAGATTTATTAACCTGTGCCAGCGGTTGAATATAGACGTTGAACAAGGTAGGGCTCAGTGCAGAGCCCTGGGGAATGCTGTAATGTAAGGTTTAGGGTTGGGAACTGTAGGGGGAGAAAGGTCATCTTAGCAGCCTGGCATCCCCCGACAAAAACTGTATATGCCTGAAGTTGGGACTAATATGTGGTTTGATGTAGCACATGCCAGATTGATACCCTCCAAGCCTAGTTATCTGATGTTCTGTTTTTTTGTTTTGTCTCTCGCCCGGCAAGGCCTTGCTTTGGCCACAGTTAAAGTTACCTTTCAGCTTTTTTGGCCTTTTTATGATTGCTGGACCGGCCCCCCTTATTTAAATCACCAGTTGTGATGCGTTTTTTTGAGAGGCCTACAACACTTGTTTCCTCCATCTGCGTTCGTCATGCCACAGTGGGACGTTAATTTAGTCCTCACATATTTGATGTGCACTCCCTTTGAGCTGCTTCACAGCTGCCCTTTGCGGCTTCTTACCCTCAAGACAGTGTTCTTTGCGGCCATAACATCGGTGTGGTGAGTGAGTGAGCTGCAGCTTCACTGCATCACTCTGCCCTACACCCCCTTCTTTTCAGCATCCTTCTGTAACAGCATTCCACGTTAGTCAAACCGTCACCCTGCTGGTGTCCTATACTTCGTCTCACCTCTCAAAGGAAGAGGAGAGACTCCACTGCTTGGACCTTAAAAGAGCACTCAGCTTTTACATTGAATGTACTAAAGAACATTGGGGGAACAATCAGGTCTATGTGTGGATCACTGGAGTGAAAAAAGGCAAGGCTGTGCAGAAAAGCACAATCTCCTGCTGGATCTTACTCTGCATCAAGATCTGCCACGCGCTGGCCAAAAATCAGTCTCCAAAAGGACTGCAAGCTCATTACAACAGGGCCAAAGCTGCTATCACTGTATTGGCATGCAGAGTTCTTGTTCTAGACATCTGTCAGGTGACTACGTGGGCATCACTCCACACTTTCACAAAAAACTACTGTCTGGACAGCCAGGTTAGCCAAGAGAGGCATTTCACCCGTTCGGTTCTACAGGACATTGTGGTTTGAGCCAGTTCTCCAACCCACGCCCCAATAGGTACTGCTCTGGTAACTATTCAAACACTGAGGAATCTGCAGAAGTCTCTATCAGAAGAACAAGTTACTTTCTTTGTTAATCCTTTTTCCGCTAGAGAGTCTATCTAACCACAAATTCCTCACCAGCTTCCCCGTTCTGTGAATTTGGATGTATCCATTAATAAGATCCCAAGCCTTGGAATCTTCACACTGGTCAAAGCCAATTTGCCTGTTGGGGTTGTGCATCTGGAGGCACAAGCAGCCTCAAAGCAACCGGAATCAGCATGCGGGAGTGGTGCCTATATGGGTCCCACACCTCACTTCCGGAGCAGAGCGGCATCAGTGTGGAGCTACACAGCGATACCGACCAGTGCTCGAAGGTACTGCTCAAAAGTTGCCAGGTCCAGTCTGACACCTGGGAATATTAAAAAGGAGAGGAATGTGCAGTTAGAATTAGTCTCTACCAAAAAAGCGTTACCAAAGATAAGTGACATGTTCTTATCCACCTCACCTCATACCTTGAAAGTTTCAATGTAATCCATCATGCGAAGGCCAAGAAAAAAAGGGTCCCCAAAACGTTGATTTACTATGGTATTCCCATAGGAGATTTTTGGAAGCAATACTGAAAAAATGGCTGAACGGAATTACACCAAATTGGCAAAAATATGGAACTTTATTCAGTAAGCGTACTTTTCATTATTTGGAGTAATTCTGTTCAGCCGTTTGAGAAATTCACGTTTAAGGGGTGCTTGAGGTGGTCATGAAGGGGTTAAAATTGTAACGATATTTGGATGGTTGGTCCCAAGGGAGTCAACCTGGACTATTTATTTTCTGAAATAGATCCATCTGATTGGCCCAGGCAGCATGTTCTCTCAGGGGCCATTTCTGGACTGTGGTACTTAGGCAGCTACTGTGATACAAAGGGATTTGATAGGCTGGCTGCGGCTAGAAACTAAGTGCTGTGGCTGCCATTACAGGACACAGGCAGTCAGTTCTCAAGCACTGAAATCTTTTTCTGAAAAGCACGTAAGGGGGCAGGGTGGACCCACCCTGACCTCCAGGGCTATGTGGAGGGAGCCCAAGTGAACTTCCTATTATGTTAAATTAAAATTAAAAACGAATCAGATAGTGGGTATCACAGTACCCAACAGCTGGTACCACAGCACCTAGCGATAATCCCCGTGTTGTACTGTGATTCTGGTGGCAGAAGTGCAGTACTATCGTGAATACTTTAAAAAATATATATATTTATTCTCCCAACATTGTAGCACTTACTCTACTCTTACATTACTCATCTAGTGGAATGAGCTCATGTTGGGTGGACATTTGATGCAAAACTGTGGACTCTTCTTGGATTAATATACAGGCAAGTTTCCATGCTAGCACAAATGCTCAGTTCACTGAAATTAAACGTAAACGGGAAGCACTTAAGCACTTACAAATGTAAACATAGCAGGTGCTCCAGTTGATGCTCCACTTCTGTAAATGTCAAAACGATCCTAAATCCTTGTGCTTCACTAAGGTAAGGCTAGGTGTGTTCTCTCTACACTTTCACAATGAAAAATGATCTGAACGGGGGTGGCAGAGGCAGCAGCAGAGGGCAGTGGCAGCACAGGAGCAGTGGCAGCACAATGGACCAGGGAGGTAGGAGGCAGAGGCATACACACAGATAACAGAGGGCAGGTTGATGGGCAAGGGCACCAACGGAGGGCAGGGACAGCACAACAGACCAGGGAGGGAGCAGACAGACACACATACATCAAAAACAGGGGGGAAGGCAGGAGCAACAACGGAGGGCAGTGGCAGCACAATGGACCAGGGAGAGAAGGGGCAAGGGTACTCACACAGAGAATGGAGGAGGGCAAATGGTGAGGGGGCATGGTCGCAACAGAGGACAGTGGCACAGTGGCAGCACAGGGGCATATATATGTATGTACATATGTGTCGTGTGTGTGTGCGTGCGTGTATGTGTGTGTGTGTATGTGTGTGTGTGTGTGTGTGTGTGTGTGGGTTTGTGTTACTATCCTTGTGGGGACTTGGGTGTGATAACACACTCACGCTGTGGGGACTTGATTGCACAGTGGGGACCTGAACCCAGGTCCCCACTAGGCAATGTCTTTTAAATGTTAAAAAATGACTTCAGGAACATCTGTGTCAATTTTTACATCTTTTTAAAAAAATGCCTTGTGGGGACCTGTGTTTCATGAAGTGTGTTTATATTTCTGCTCAGCTCTGCCCCTGTAGACAGGAGGTGGTACTGCAGTCTTAAACACACTTTGCATTTAAACACACTTTGCTCACCAGAAACACGTTAGCAGCAGAAAGGACAGACAATTCAATGGAAAAGCTGCATAACACCGTCTTTATCCAAATATTTTTCATGCAATTAACCTTTTCTCTATTCATTAAAATAACATTTTATTTACATGAAGCATTTAATTTAGACTTTTTGCGTCTGGAATATTGGTATTGTTTTTTAAATATTGCTAAAAGCAATTTTGGTCAGTTTCGGGTCCCAGAATACTTCACTATTGTCATTTGATTCTTAACTGCAATTAACCCCTTGAACACGTCCGGAATTTCCCCGCGGTGCGGGAAAATTCCACGCGTGCGCAGATCGGACGGCTCACGTCCGTCCGACGCACACGCCCACTGTGACGTCGGACGGCCGGGGGCCGTCCGACGCATGGAAGGGGTTAAAGTATGATGGTGCACTACGCTGCGATAAATATAAATTGGTTTGATCATTTTTGGCAAATAACTAGAGGCATCAATACTTATTGTTACATTTGAATGGTTGTACCAGGAATTCTGAGCCTTTATGTTGCCTTTGTAATTTTAGGTTTTTTTTGGGTAGATAGTGGTAAAGGGTGGGCAGGGAAAATTGCTGCAATGCAGCTCAAATTCTGATTCAGGTTTCACTAAACTACATGGCATAACAATGTACATTATGCACTTAGATACACACAGGCTCAGATTTACAAAACTGTCACACAATACAGCACAACACCCAATGTTGCTGCACTGCATTGCAGTGCATGAGAAGGAGAGAGCAGGAAAGCACCAAATCTACTAAGATATGGTACTGTCCTACTCCTTACCTAGTGCTGGCGCACAATGAGGTTGCCGAGCGCCATGCACACACCTTTGCACCATGGTGCAATGGTGTCTGTGTGAGTCTTGCTAGGTTTTGTACTGGAAGGATATCCTTCCATAAAAATAAAAATACAAGTTTCAGATGTGTTTATGTGCTAATCTAAGCAAAAGCAGAGAAGTTATGCCTGCAGCATAGGATGGAAAATCACACACATTTTACCTATAAAATTAAAAATATGTAAAAAGTTCAAACTCATACAAAGTACTTTACATTGTGTGCATTTAAAAAATACTGCTGTGTTAGTGCATGAGTAGAAATAGATTTGTTTTTAAAGAACTGTTTAGGGAATTTAATAGGAAAAATGTTTCTTTCACTCTCGGGATATGCAATTAATTTGTATATGGGAATGTCATTATTTTCTTGAAATTGTCGTGCAGATGCTAGTAGAATTTTGCGTTGGGTTTCCATGTCAAGAGATTAAGTTACTGAAATGCCCAGGAATGTATGTTTCCTCTCTTCATTCTCGGCTAACTCTCCTAACCTGAAATATGCAGGCAAGATATTCATTGCAAAATGGGTTAGACCTGCACACCTTATTTTAAGATATTGTTAGAAATTTATCATTGAGAATCAAAATAAATTGTTTTGCGTGCTACAGCGTGATGGGGTATAGCCCACCCCCAGTGTGAGAATTAACGGTATGAGAACACGAATAAATCCGCGCCTGCGCAGTGCACAGCTAATGTCCATGCGGTTTCAACATGTATATTCAATTTTTTCAACTTTCATTATGCTAAATAAAACAATTGCTCAACGATGATTTCTCAGTGTATTTTTCTTAATACATTCTTATGTACAATAATTTTCTTGATTCAGAAAACTTTGTTGATAACAACATTAAATGCAGTTTTTTGAAAATATAATAAACAAATGACAATTAACATGCGACCCAATGCATTTCAGGTTAATAAACCCTTCTTCAGGGGTACATATACTCAAATTACAAGACATATGCCAGATAGCTGCCGCCGTTTGGAACTACAAAAATAAGATTGAAAACATAGTCAATTCCATAGTATTTTTGAAAATTACAAGTGACCAAATAGGATTACCACGCTACATGAATAAACCCAATCTGAAACGTGCAAAGGACAAGTGAAAGTTGAAAGAACATGCAAAGTCAATCGCGATTCAGAAAATAATTAGCAAAGCCACCATATGCCCAACCCCCGTGTTTTAGTGAGTGAATTGTGCTGTATAAAGATATAGTCCAGTGAAACTCTCATCTGTGTAGTAACCTAATCCAATAACGGTGTTACCTATGTGTTCACTATTAACCTTCTTAGCGTGCTAAATCGGCTTGCAATCGTGCTCATTAAAACTAAGCTATCTAAATCTATTTAATATTCTTGACCCAAAAATTCAAATAAACCAATGTAAAATCATGCCACGCTTACCGCCAATGTTTAGAAATGCACACTCAAAACTCTGTTCAAACAGACATAAACATGAGGTTACACCGCCGCCAACCAAATTAACCAAATGCAATCACCCGTGTTCCAAATTTAAAATGACTTCTTACCAGGCTCAAAATATGCGCGTCCTGTGTCTAAAAAGTAATCACAATGAGCCGAAATATCAATAATTATACCAAACTATGTGATCTAATTTAAAATCCAAAGTATTGTGAGCCTTCGAAACTCACCCGTGAATCGCTCCGTAGGACAGAAAATGAAGGAAAACCTCGTGACCGCTATCCAAAGTACGTGCGTCATGACGTATGCCATATTTAAAGGGAAAGCTATTGCAAGAAACTTTACTGACAACCGTGTTTACAAATCCCAACACAAATGCAACCATGTCCCAAACCACATATATAGTTATGTACCCATATCATCATCGATCCTAAGCAAACCATATATCTATGTGTAAAGATTATAAAGATCATGAAATAAACCTAGAACGTTCTGAACACTTGTAGAAGTATGTAAAGAAAAAAGTACACACTCATGTGCGTGACTTAACGAGTGAATTGCACCAGCCCTCCCAACTTACCTGTCATATGCAAGTTGAGGGCCTCTCCTCGGCCTCTGTTGTCATGGCGATGGCCAGGGCCGGACTGGCTACCGGGCGTTTTGGAATGCTGCAGAGCTGGGGGCTGATGTCACTGCGGTGGGGGCTAATTTCGTTGATGGAGACCTGCGTGTGCTTCGAAATAAACAAGGCAAAACGAATTTCGTTCAGCACACGCAGGTCCCCATCAACGAAATCAGCCCCCAGCTCGGCAGCATTCCAAAACGCCCGGTAGCCAGTCCGGCCCTGGCGATGGCCCAGGGTTAGGTGCGAATGCGCTCTGACCCAAGTTCAGCATAACAAAGGACCGAACGCCTGACTCTCGGCTCCATTCAAGTCCTTCTTCACACCCTGACATAAGCGTCTAAACAGAGTGAACATTCCCGGGCACACCTGCAGCACGGGGCTGTAGTTGTGGAGGAGCAGATCCAGTGGGGCTGATGTGTTGTGCTGATTTCTGCCTCTCAAACGAAGCTGTCTGCAGACAAGTTCAGCAGACAAAATACTGGCTTTTAACTAACTGCGGTTACTTTGATTTAAGTAGGGCATGCAGGCTTATAGCATGCTCGTTAGTGAAAAACGAACATTTTACAGAACTGCATCTCTTCAAATCTTGAACCTAGGAAGGGAGGTGTTCCCATGTATACAACACTATATTATGCTTTTCTGTTTAGTGACAAACTTTAGGCTCTTTCTCCACATGTAAAAAGCAATGTTGTTGCAAGCTGCTGCTATCAAAAATTACATTTTACAATAAATATCTCAAAGTTGTAAAATGGTTAAACCAGATCAGTTGCAAGAAGGCTGTGCATTCACAAGCATAGCATACTTAATGATTTAGCAAAAACAAATGATTTCATTTGCAATTCTATATGTCTTTGAAAAGTTCATACACGAAGAAGCATTCAAAGTTGTAAATATAGATGGTGAAGAGTGACTTATTAATTTTGTTAGGACAATTTAAGTTAATGGTTTTGAACCGCAACACTTTGAGGCTCATTTATGAGAAAGTGACGCAGAGCAGCAAGTCGCCTTACTGCACTGTGTGACAGGGAAAGGGCAAGAATGGCTGTATTTAAGGCATTACGCTGCATTCCTGTTCTTTTCTCCTGCGCTGGCACCGCCTGTGTTGTTGGCAGTATTGTTTTTGTGCAGTAAGGAGCACCTTCCTGCACAAAAGCAATCTCTGAAGACATATTCCTCTTTCCATGTGTGCTACACACCTAGAAAGAGGAAGAAAATAGGAGAAATAGAGATATTTCTCCTCGTCATGCCTCCCCTGGAAAGGCATAACGTTTTGGCGCATTCCCAGGTTTACCAGTACCATGGGAGTTGCGTGGGAACATCCATGCAACCCCTTCCCAGGGCAGACTAATGCAATGCAGCGAATTGCGCTGCATTGCGTTACTACAGATTGTTGGAGCCACTCAGAGCCATGCAAAGTGGCTTTGCGTGGCTCCAAAAATCTGACTTAGAGGTTTGCGTCACACATGTGCCACGTTGCATGGTACAAACGCAATGCAAGCCTCTCATAAATGTGCCGCTTTGGTTTTAACAGTGCCTTCTGTGCCAGACAAAAACATTTGGCAGATCTGAGGAAGTCTTTTTATCTCCATTGGCGACTGTCCTTATGTTCTGCAAGTTATTATCATGTCCTTGTTTCTGTAATAGTAGCTACTGGTGATGCACACTTTTTATTATGTGCGGCACCTCATATTTGAGATGCCCCAGCCAAAATAAAAGTGTTTCCTGTATAATGGCCTGCTTTTCCTGAAAAGTATAGGTCTGGCCTTCATTGAAGACAAAAATAGTGCAACGCGGGAAAGCTTCCTTTTGCTGATGTTTTCTATTCAGCCACTGCAGATAGACACATAGGCAGAGTCCAACAGTCTCTGTCTGTTATGTTATCATTCTGAAAATGTCACTAATACTCAGTAATGCTGTCCAAGCGCTGGGTGGAATCTGCACTGATAGGTGTTGTGTAACTGGTATTGTTTTCAGTACACTTGCAATGGTGATCCTACTGGGTTCTCAATGATCTTGCTCATTGTGGGATAACCTGGTAAGGGCCGATAATTATTAGGTACTTTTGGATCTAAGTTGGGTTTTATTATCAATGGTATGATTATTTACCAAAAAATAAAAGCCTATGGAAAACCTAAGTAGCATAGATCATGAAATAGTGTCACAGGGAAGTTCTGTAGGTCTTTCTTTAAACAGGTGATCAGGTCCTCTTTGTCGCTAGATTTAAAATCAAAAGGTGGTAGTAAGGTAAGCGGGCTCTTTTGATATAACGTGGTGTAACTCTTGGTATTTCTTGTTATGAAGACCTTATTTCTTAAATCTGAGATAATCTCACCACATAGTCCTTGTGAAGAAGCTAAGGCAAAGGTATATGTATATTTTGCAAGATGATGAACACAGACTTCAACAATGTTTTTCACAGTACTTATTTTAGGAGACGCGCGAGCACAAGATGGCCGCCTCCCGGTGAGCTCCGTCACAAAGGGGCCCGTTTTCATCACCGAACATCGCATTTCCAGTCAGAATTTACTGGAAAGGAGTGTAGCAGCCTTGTGAAGCCTCACCTGTTGCTGTGGTACTGTTTGTTTGCTGTTTGGGACGTCGGAAGTGCATTTTTTCTGCCACCTGCTCCAGCCTCGAGCACTGCATTAAGGTACTGCCCAGATTTCCTGTCAGGGGGGCGGAGCATCTTCTCAGGAAAGGGCCTGGCTTTGGCCTAACCACTCCCACAGTCTGGTTTAGCTGCTGCACCAGCATTTTCAGTGAAGCAATTTCTGTACTTTTCTTACTCACTTGTTTCATTACATTTAATTACTCCTATTCATTTTATTATATGAAAATGGAGAATAAAAATCTGCAAATTCCTAATAATAAGAGGAAGAATCAGATTTCTCCTCCTCCAGTAAAATTTAAAGTGGTGGAATCCAGTGAGCCATCCTTGGCTTTAATTCTTGACGAGCTTCATGCATTGCGTGCAAATACTGATACCATTGCGTCCGAGATTAAAAACGTACGTAAAGATATGGCCAGCATGGGGGCGTGGCTTGGACGGAGAGGATGGCGGACGCGTGAGCGAGAAGCTCCGCACCAGCCGAACATTTCTCCTGTTAAATCCGGCAACCGGGGAACTTTACGGCGTACACCTCGCCAGCGGAGTGTTAGAGGTGGCCAGGTGACCACTCGGTGTGAGTCCTGGGGCTTCCGGTGCATCGGGCGGAACGCCGCGGTGGTCGGGGCGGCCGGGCTGCGGCTGGCCGGGCCGGTTGCTTTCAGGGGCGGCCTCAACATAAATTTACACCCCGGCCGCTGGGCTGCATGGAGGCCGCAAAGACCAGCGAGCGCCTTTCCTGGAACCGGAGGATCACGGAGGGGCCGGATGACGACTGAGGTGGACTGCGCCTTGCTTGGCTGCCACTGGTAGTGTGGAGACTCGGTCCGATAGTGGTCTAAGGCTAGGGGGTGAAACCTGGAGGGGCCCGGGACTGTGCAGTTGGGACAGTCTGGAGTCGGTAAAGGTGTCCCCTCTGAATCATCGGGTGCCTGACCTGCACAGGGGATTCCAAGCCTGATCGGGGGCTCCCCGGGAACACGACGACTGGGCCCTGCACAGACAGGAACTGGGGACATCGGTATTTGGTGCGGACGGCGGAGTACGGCGTAAGTGCGCAACTCGTTCCTCTATCCTCCCTGCCTTGGATGAGTATCTGAGGGGGGCCCTTGCTGCCTTGGCCTGGGCTCCTGCATAGAGTGGTGACTGGCGAGTGGCATCCTGGCAGCTCATAGTCCGGACTATCAGGGGGCAGCCAGGTCTTGGGCGACGACTGGGCCTACCACGTGGCGGAGGCCTACGCCCCTGACCAGACCTTGGGGCGAGTAGGTGTGAGCCCTTGGATTCCTGGGGCGGCTGAGGGGGCAGTTCGGATCAGCTCAGTGCGTTGTAGCAACGACCCCACCGTAGTGGGTGACCCGCGCTGACTCAGGCCCTTGTGGGTGGTGGCCATCGGAGGAAGAGTCCCCGCCCGGGGTTGACAGCTGCCATGGGGAAACCGAAGGGTCGCCACACTGGTGCCTCGCTGGACCCGGAGGACAGCACGCAGGAGCAGTCACACACCTACCCGGATGACCCATTCCAAAAACAATTCGACAAAGTCCTGGAGGCAATCGCAGATACTAAAGCGACCCTCCACCAAGATATCAATACTGTCGCGGTGGGTCTTGGCCTGCTGCGCGAGGAACACAAAAAGCTCTCAGAGAGGGTCAAAGAGACGGAATCGACTGTGGCGGAATTGTTACCATCACACAAGGCCTTGGAGCACCAGGTGGGGGCGCTTACAGACAGAGTGGGACTATTAGAACGCAGAGCGGAGGATGCTGAGGGGCGCAACAGGAGGAACAATGTACGTGTTCTAGGCCTGCCGGAAGGCTCGGAAGGTGGTGACATGGTGGCCTTTCTTGAGAACTCACTTAAAACTGTGGTTGCGCCGGAGGGTCTCTCCTCCTTTTACACTCTCGAAAGGGCGCATAGGGTGCCTGCCAGACTTTTGGCGCCTGGGAGGCCGCCGCGGCCGGTGGTGGCCCGGCTGCTCCATTTCCGCGACAGGGATCTTCTGCTACAAAAGGCGAGGACGGATGGCCCCTTCACTGTAGATAACAGTAAGGTTTCACTCTTTCCGGATTACACTCTGGAGGTCCAGAGGAAACGGACTTCATACTTGGAGGTTAAGAGAGCCTTTAGAGATAAAGGCCTCCAGTATTCTTTGATGTTTCCGGCCCGCCTTCGGGTCTTGCTGGATGGGTCCACTCACTACTTTGATTGCCCTAAGGATGCCTGTGACTGGTTCGAGGCCTACAGAGGCGAACATCCTAAACCTGGAGGCCCTAAGGGCGCTGGACAGAGACCTTTGGAGCAGCGGAAACGACAGCGACGGCGCACACGCAAGGGGCCCTTCGGGAAGCCGCCTCCCTCGCAGACCGAGAGAGAGAGGGCTGGAGCCCTTCGGGCTGTGGCTCAGCTGATGGGGAGCCAGGATACGGCTCCAGGGGACGAGGTTGGATCTACTAGAGAGTCAGATGGCGCCGAAACAGACGTCTCTATTAGCAGCAGTGTGCAGATGCCTGTGGTGACGCCTCGCACCGCAGACGACATTGCCTGAAGTGACTGGTAACTTGGGTCAGCTGTGTTACTTAGTGACTTATTGCCTGAATGCTGTTCATCCAGTGCCCCGAGTTGTGGCTTGTGTATTGGCGGCTGGTGCTCTCCTCCTCATGGGAACGCTTTCCTCTAACTATTTGCTTGCTCTTCTCTGTTTAGCCTACCCCCCGTTGAGTGCCGCACTAGGTTGAGGCCTCTCTTAGCACGTATTGTTGCATATGATGTTTGGGCGGCTAGCCGTTGTTGGACTGCCCTGGGATCGGGGAGTTGATCACCATAAGGGTTTTTTTATTGTTGTTTTTATGACCTGGTATGTTTGCAGAGGGGTGGGAAGTTTTGTGCAATGGATGGCTGGAGTGGGGGACCTGGTAGCGGGGAGGGTTCCTGGTATATGACAGCAGGAATGGCGGGGACCCAACAGCATGTAAGGTTCCTAACGTGGAACGTTCGAGGGATGGGTTCCATGGCAAAACGGCATAATATTTATTCATACCTGCGGCGCAGGGACATCCACATAGGGTTTTTGCAGGAAACCCATTTAAATTGTGCGGAGGCTGGGCAATTGAAACGACGTTGGAGAGGACAGGTCTTTGCGACCACCTGCTCTGCCTTTGCCAAAGGGGTGTTGATCTGGGTAAAGCCGGGAGTCCCCCTTGCTGTAAAGAAAACATGGGTGGATGGCGAAGGTAGATATGTCTTAGTGGCTGGGAGACTGGCGGGTCGTGAAGTCACACTTGGGAATATCTATGCCCCTAATCAGGATCAGGTTGGCTTTCTGGACATATTATCTGCTACTTTAGCGGGTAGTGTGCAGGGCAGTTTAATCTTGGGGGGGACTTCAATTGTGTTGCGGATGTCGACGTAGATCGTTCGCATCCGCCTCTACTGGGGTCCTCGACTCGCCGTACTGCTCTAGGGTTCCGCTCTTGGATGGCCCACTGGGGGATACAAGATACATGGCGGCTACAACATGACAGTCATAGGGAATTTTCCTTTTTCTCCTCAGTGCACCAAGTACATACGCGCCTTGATATGTTTCTATGCTCCCCTGCCTTCAATAATACGGTTACATGCACGGAATATTTGGGCCGTACTCTGTCGGACCATAGTCCATTACTGATGACGCATCAACCCCTGGGGCGGTGTCCTCCTGTCCCCACTTGGAGACTCAATCCGGCGATGTTGGAGGATGACCCGTTTCGAGCTTCGTTACATACTCTACTGGATACTTACTTCCCTATTAACACCAACACTGCTTCCTCTGTCCGGGTAGAATGGGTGGCGTTTAAAGTGGTGGTGCGGGGCCATTGTTTGGGCCAGGCGGCCGGGGTCTACAGGGAGCTTTGTCGAAAGATATTCACCCTGGAAGAGAATATTCACGGGTTAGATAATGCTCAGGGTACAGGGGATGCGTCTCGCTTGGCGCTGCAGGAGGCGCGTACTCGCTATGATGAGGCCCTGGGACGCCTACGCTGTTACAACTATAATGAGTATCTTGACAGAGTGCAGAGGGTGGAAGGGAAGGCAGGTCGTCTCTTGGCTAGATTAATCCAACCCGAACTGGGTGGCTCCCCTATTACCCAACTGGAAACGGCAGCTGGCGGAGTACAGTATTGCCCAGATGAAATTAACGACTCCTTTGCCTCATACTATGAACGCCTTTATAAGGCACCGAAGGCAGCCTCCTGTTATGCGGTAAGAGAGTTCTTGGAACCCCTTTCCCTTAGGGTGCTGGCGGATGAAGACCGGGAGGGGTTGGGAGACCCAATCACCCTGCAGGAAATTAAAGCCGCTATCCATGCGTTAGCACCCGGTAAGACTCCGGGGCCGGATGGACTTCCGGCCGAGTTTTACCAGCGTTTTTCTGCTACACTTGCGCCTCACTTGGTCCGGATGTATGCGGAGGCCTATGAGACCGGGGTTCTGCCTGCATCCACTCGGAGTGCACTGGTGATTCCTCTTCCAAAATCCAGGTCACCGAGGGCCGGGGTTAAAGATTATAGGCCCCTATCTATGCTCAACCTAGATTTCAAGATACTGAGCAAGGTATTAGCCGGTAGGTTGGTACCGCATATGAAGGCGCTCGTGCACCCGGATCAGAATGGGTTTATTCCCACCCGTAACACCTCATGTAACCTTCGTAGGCTTTACTCAGTACTGTACCATGCTGATGCCCCGCTTTACCCCCAGGCCGCGGTGCTATCGGTCAACCTGGAAAAAGCTTTTGACACAGTGGGATAGCAGTATTTATTTGAAGTGATGGGGCGCATGGGGCTAGGGGACGACTGGATCCGTTGGGTGCAGTTGTTATATGCGGTGCCCACTGCCAGGGTTCGAACGGGTAAGACAATATCTAGGGAGTATGGGGTGTTCCGTGGAACCAGACAGGGTGCCCCTCTCCCCCTTCTATTCGCCTTAGCGATTGAACCTATAGCCGAGAGACTTCGCCGGGGGGTAGTGGAATTGGATTTGACTTTGCTGGGCGGACACATTACGTTTCCCTATATGCGGATGACCTTTTGGTGTACTTGGACGGCGCTGTGGTGGGTGCCCGGTCGGTAATGCAACTATTAGAGGACTTTGCTGGCTTGTCGGGTTTGCGGGTTAACAAGACAAAAACGTACCTGTTCCCCGTGGCGGGCCCCCTCCCTAGGCCTGACGCTCAACTCCTGACATTGTTTGGGCTCCGACCACATTGAAATATCTGGGTGTACAGGTGTTCCACTCGCTAGATGACTTGAAAGAGGGTAATCTCGGAAGGGCAGTGCGCTCCCTACGTGGGTGTGTCCACTTTTGGCGCTCGTTGCAGCTGCCAGTGATGGCTCGGGTTTCCTTAGCCAAGATGGTCATGCTTCCACGCCTACTGTACTTCTTTGTGAACCTCCCTGTCCTTATGCCTAGTAGTTGGTTCCGTCCACTGAATGCTATGCTCCGGGATCTGGTGTGGGGAGAGGGTCGTTCCCGGGTGGCTCTAGCGACGCTGCAGCGTCCAGCTGCAGAGGGTGGCCTGGGCTTGCCGAATTTTGAATTCTATATGCTGGCTGGTCAGTTGCAGTGGTTGGCGCAATGGATAGGGGAGGTGAATGAGGAGGGTACCTGTTTGTCATTTCCAGATACTAGTCCCAGACTGGTAATGGCGAAGGTGCTTAAACCAAAGACGTCCTCGCCGTACTGTTCCCTACTGCAACGCACTGCCTTTCAAGCCTGGCAGAGATGCGGGAATAGAGGACGGCAACCTGCTAAATATACCCCAGTGTTGCCCTTGGTGGGTCTGCCGCATGGTGACCCTCAATCCGTCTTTACCATTGAACAGTTGGCCCCCTGGACAGATGCAGGCCTGGACACTGTCGGAGACTGCTTTTTGGATAAAACTCTAATCCCCTTTGATGACCTGGTGGAGGACTGTGGTCTACCCCCAGGTCAGTTCTTGCATTATGAGGCCCTAACCCGAGCCTTCGCGCAGCTGTGGGAGGTGGGTAGAAGTGAACCGGAGACGCATCCGGTGTTACATGCTTTGTTCACGCTTGGGACAGCAAGACACCTGGTGAAATGGTTCTATGTGGCTCTCCAGGAGGCCTCGGTGCGCCCCCTGACCGGATTACGCACCAAATGGGATGAGATTGGGGGTAAGGTGTTAACAGATGCGGAATGGCGACGGGTCTTGCATTATCCGAAGAAAATATCCCGAAATTCCCGACTTCAATATATACAGTTCAATTACACCCATATGGCTTACTTGACCCCGCATCGACTTAATGTGGCATATGGTGGGGAGGTCCGTTCTTGCCCCAGATGTTCTCACCCGGACGCGGACTTCGGACATATGATTTGGGAGTGTGGAGTCCTGCGGCCCTTCTGGGAGGCGGTGCTGGGGAAGCTGGCGGAGGTGCTAAGTAGGGATTTACCTCTCACACTGCAGATCTGCATCTTGGGCCTCTTTCCTAGACCGCCGAAACGAAAGGTAGGGAATAGGCTTATGGATCTGGCGCTGGGACTAGCGAAACGCTGTGTTGCAATGGACTGGAAATCTGCTAGGGGACCACAATTTGAATCCTGGAACAGAGATGTTGTTGTGTGGGGTGGAGCAGAGGGTAGAACGCTCGCCTGGGAGGAATCAAGGGGTGCGAGGAAGCTCCCCATAGCGGGCCAATGGAGGGAAGTGCTGGCGTCCTGGGGGTCTCCGGGGGGACGGGAGGTGAGGGAGTTGGGTTCGGGCCCTGGCTCGGATACGGATCCACCCCCGGTGGAGATCTAGACCACCTCATTTACTGCTATTCGGGAGGGTCTGTGGCCCTGCGGGTACTGGGAGCCTGGTTATTGTGTAAGAGAGGGTTCGTGCATTGGTTGTACCCGGGAGGAGGCAACCACATTGATAGCTATGGGTCCATTCCTTGTGTGTCAACATATTTGTTTTCAGTTGTAACCTTTCCCCACCACATACTGGCAGGATAAACATGATATATTTCCCCTTCTGCAGAAGGTCTTTTATTGTTTTCTTTTGTTATAAGTTCCCCAGTTGGGTCATTTGTTTTGGAGTCATCTTATACTGTTATTATGTGGTATCATCTTTGTATGTTTGAAATGACACATTGAGCATCTATTACCATTTGAACACCCTGCACTATTGGTGGTTAACCCCACACTTTATTTTGTAAAGTACTATATAGTATGGTTCATGTATTGTGCTCTAGGGCTCGAACTGGGCGCCGTGACTATTCTGGTATTCTTATATAGGCCTGCTTGGCCTTTGCTTTGTGCATGAGATCTGTGTTACATAAATTGAAAATGCCAATAAAGAAACTTCAAAAAAAAAAAAAAAAAAAGGATATGGCCAGCATGTCGATGAAAGTCTCAGATAATTCAATTAAAATACAAGACAATAAAGTAAAGATTGACGCTTTTACACCACTTGTGTCAAAAATTTCCCCCATGTCTACCCTTCTTCTGGATATGGAAAACCGTAACAGGCAATATAACTGGCGTATTTTTAATTTACCAGAGGAGGTTGAAGGCTCTAATTGCAGATTATACCTGGAAAATTTGTTACCTGGCCTTTTAAACATCAACTTTCCGGAGAAATTTGAAATTGATAAAGCGCATAGGATTCCATCCCATCGCAATCCTCAGCATACTATGCCAAGGCAAATGATTTTTAAGGTACTGCGTCATCATCATTTGGTCATGATAAGGAAAGCAGCACGGGAAATTCCATCTTTAATAGTTAATGGCAACAGAATCTTTATTCACCAAGACTTTGCCAAAGAGACTGTCAAGATTCGTAAAGAATTCACTGATTGTCGCCCTCAATTGAGAAGTCTTGGATTTAAATATGGCTTATTTGATCCTTCAACAATGAGAATCTGGAAAGATAATTTTTCTAAGTCCTTCCAACGTCCAGAAGATTAAAATTATTCCTGGAACATCGTCCACAGCTCTCACAACATTCTATGGATACGCATGACTCTGCTACTTGAATCTTGTCTTAATACGTATTTCTGACTAATTTTCTAGCTCTTTCCACGCTGGGCTCCAACGGGTTGGCCATGCTTGTAGAGCGCGTGTGCGTCTCAAAATTCGTATTAATGTTTATGTGTGGTCGTCTTTTTTATGTTTGTCTGTTTCTGTTTCTGTTCTTTTTCCTCCTGTTCCTTGTATATTGTTCTAGAGCTACTACTCTCTCTATTTTTCTTCAACGTTTTCTCCTCTTCTTAAATCTTATTTCCTCTTCCTCTCTATTCCACTATGGCTAGTATTCATAATGTTAAAATTACTTCTTTAAATGTTAAGGGTTTGAGACCTCCAGTAAAACGTACAAAGATTTTAAACTATTTAGGAAGCTGTAAAGCAGATATTTGTTTTATTCAGGAAACACATATTGACGACAAAATATTGGATTATATGAAGATACTATTGTCTCTTCTCCTGCCAAAGGGAGAAAAAATGGTGTTGCTATTCTTTTTGCTAAAAGACTACATTGTCAAATTTTAAGTAAATCATCAGATTTAGAAGGTAGACATGTCATAGTTAAAGTTAAAATTTATGATTCTGTTATGTTTTTAATTAATGTTTATGGTCCAACTGCTGATGACCCTTTGTTTTGGTCTAATTTAACTACTGAAGTACTAAAGTTAGGTAACATTCCTCTTATAGTTGGAGGAGACTTTAACCTTATTTCTGATCCTTTATTGGATAGATCATCCTTCACTAAATTTAGACCTCCAAAAGCTTTTCTAACTTTTAAATCTTTCCTTAAAGTTACAAAATTAATTGATATTTGGCGATTACATTTCCCTACGGAAAAAGTGTTCACTTTTTTTCCAACCCTCATAATTCACATTCTAGACTTGATTATTTATTAATTTCCAGGCAGCTCCTTAATTCTGTGGTTTCTCCTAACATTGGCAATATTGATATATCGGATCATGCTCTAGTATCTTTTGCTTTACAATTTAATACAAATTATAAAACACAATCTAGATGGCGAATGAATACTGATATTGTTCTTAATGAACAAAACAAACTGAAAATATTAGATGCTATACAGGATTACTTTCAGCTCAACCCAGAAGGTTCTACTTCCCTGGTGAATAGATGGGATGCCTTTAAAGCTTATGTTAGAGGTGCTTCTATCTCTCTCATAGCGCATGAAAATAAAACCTTTAATGTAAGAATTAAAGAATTGGATAAGCAAATTGCAAAATTTGAGAGGCTTTTTATCACTTCTAACGATCCTCAATATAAATTTAAATTACAAAAACTCAGATATGAATTTAATTCCATTCTTAGTAGAAGAGCTGGTATCCAACTTTCCAAATCCAAAGCTAAATTTTGTTTTAATGCTAACAGGTCTGGACGGCTTTTAGCTAATTATTTACGTATAAAAAAAGATAAAGCCCAAATAAATTCGATTCATGGTCCCAATGGGAAAATTGCCATATCACAGAATGACATTGTTAATGAATTTTTAAATTATTATACTAATTTATATAATCAACCTAGTTCTAATGATTCTTCTTTAATTGATTCTTTTTTATCTACTTGTGGATTACCCAAAATTTCTCATTTAGCGAAAAATAAATTGGACCTGCCCATTACTGAAGATGAAATTCGATTAGCTATTAAATTTCTCAAACAAAAAAAATCATCTGGGCCTGATGGCATCCCAGCTGAATTTTATAAAGAATTTCAAATACAACTTATTCCTTATTTATTTAAATTATTTACCTTTTTTAGCACTACAGGGACTATTACGGGCTCTTTTACTGAAGCGTTAATTGTTGTATTACCTAAACCCAATAAAGATCCTACACTAGTTTCAAATTATCGCCCTATTTCCTTTTTAAATCAAGATTGTAAATTATACACCAAAATACTTGCTACCAGGTTAACCTCTGTTTTAGATTCTATTATTCATCCGGATCAATCTGGGTTTATGAGAAATAGACACTCTGCAAATAATACAAGAACATTATTACATGTTATAGAACAAGGGTTTAAGTTATCTATACCAGCAGGAGTGTTAGCACTGGATGCTGAAAAAGCCTTCGATAAAGTTCATTGGCAGTTTTTATTCCATACTTTAGTTGCATTTAATTTTGGTGATATATTTATTCGTATGATAACTGCTTTGTATTCTACACCTACAGCCCGGTTATTTATTAATGGCCAAATCTCTAAACAATTTTCTCTTTTCAGAGGTACCAGACAAGGTTGCCCCCTCTCCCCGCTCCTATTTCTTCTTGTGATTGAACCTTTGCTTGTGTCAATTAGGAAAAGTAATGATATTAATGGTATTAATATTAACAAGGTCAATGTTAAAACACTAGCATATGCAGATGATGTACTTTTATGTATTAGTAATCCTATCTCATCCTATTCCATACTTTCTGGTTATAAGCTAAATACTAATAAAACAGAATTTTTTCCGATAAATATTCATTGTACCCCAGATATGTTACCCATGAAGGATATAATTTGGCAAAGAGAAAAATTAAATATTTAGGTATTTCATTCTCATCTACTATAAAATCTACAATTTCATTAAATTGTGAGTCTATTCTAAGTTATATTAAAGATAAAATATCTAAATGGTCTCCACTTCATCTTTCGTGGTGGGGGAGAATGGACTCCATAAAAATGAATATAGCGCCAAAAATTTTCTACTCCCTCTCCATGATTCCTACCCAATTTCCTATGAAGTTTTATAAAGATATAGATCGGCTTCTCACTAAATTTCTTTGGTGCAATAAAGCAACTCGTATCAGTTATAAAAAATTAAAACTGCCTAAATGTAATGGAGGTTTTGGTATACCAGATTTTTTTGTTATCATAAAGCCTTTATTTTAAAGCAAAGTTCTCTTTGGTTTAATCATTCTCAATTGAGTAACCCCCTGCATGGCTTTCTATAGAAAAGAGTTTAATAGATCCGTTTCCCTTACCTTCTTTATTAACTATGTCTAATAGGTCAATATTTTTTAATAGATCTGTTATTCTGAAATCTACTAAGTTAATATTACATGATTTTGATTTAATTTTCCAATCACCCATGTCTATTACTGAAGACATGTCGTTATGGTATAATTCAAACATAAAACTCACTAAAAATGTTAGATTTTGGCATTCATGGATTAAGAGTGGTATTTTTTATCTCAAAGATATTTATTATAATAATACTTTTATAGCTTTTGATGTTCTGCAGGAAAAATTTAACTTACCTTTTTCTGATTTATTCAAGTATGAATATTTATGCAATTCAATTTTGGATTCATTTCCTCATTCTATACCTCTTAGTGCTAAATCAGATTTATTGATTTATATTCAAACCCTTTCCACCTTACCGCATGGCGTTTCTAGACTGTATAAAAAAATGATTACATTTAAAGGCGACAATATTAATATGTTATTGACATATTGGAATAATGAGCTCTCTTTATCCTTATCCTACGAAATATGGAAAACTATTTGGCTTAATAGTATTTCAGGATGGCTACCTGTGTCGCTTTATCAAACAAACTCATATATTTTACATAATTGTCTATGGTCGCCATTAAGACTGTTTAAAGCTAAACTCATCCCATTCCCTAAATGTTGGCATTGTAATTTACATACTGGTTCGTTAAAACATTTGCTTTTTGAATGCTCTCTTATTTTCAAGTTTTGGACTGAAGTCTGGGATGTTATAAAAAACATACTTAATATTCAAGATGATTTAACATTTAATTTGATAATTTGTAAATCTGCTGTTCTTTCTCATAAATTAATTGACTTAGAATGTAAACTTTTTAATTTCTTATTATTAGCTGCCTTAAAGTCTATTACCTCATGCTGGAAAGACGTTTCATCACTATCTGTTCATGCTTGGTGGTCTTGGGTTATTTTGTACAAAAAGAGGAGCACATTTATCCTTGAATGGTGTTATTCATGATTGTAAATCTTTTCATTTATTCTGGAAACCTATTGATAATTATTTATCTTCTTAAAATGTTTTCTCTATAAGTTAAGTGTTTATCAATATTTCTATATATCTTTTATTGGATAGTAGTTCTATTTTAGGATCATCAATAACGTATGTATATTATCTATGTTCTCCCCCCTTCCCTTTTTAATTTAATACAATAATATATTATATTATAATGTACCTGTTATAATTTTAATATGGTTGTTAAATATCATATATGCATGTTAGGTACTTTTAATGTACTATTTCTTTTTGTATTGTCTGTTTATTAACTTAAAATTCAATAAAATATTTTGAACTCACAGTACTTATTTTATTCTCCCAGTGTGCATTTGTTTATGATTACTACTGTTCTGTGATAGATTTACATGCATTCTTTATAGTGTGCTATTCCTGTCATCTTATTTCATCATCATTTCCCTTCACTACTTTATTTTTTTGTTTCAGATGTTTAAGGTTCGTGCATGTGTTTGCATTTTTCTTGGTGCTTAAGTGAGCTCTCAGCTCCACAGGTGTATTCTTCGGTTGTGCTGTCATTTTATGAGTGACACTGCATTTGCCCTGAATTATTAGAGATTGCTAGGTTGCACATGTGGGTGTGTAAGACTTGCTAAGGGAAGGTCACAGGGCAAGAAGGGGATACTGGGCTACAAGTCTGGTGATGTGGTAATCTGTCTTTGGTGTCCTGTAGTTCTTCACACTATTGATCAGCAAACTGGGCCAAGCACACCTCTTCTGCACTGGACTCTCATCATAGTCAGGGCCATCAGTCAAAATCTTCTTAGGGAAGTAGTGTAGAACTAGAGACGCAGTACTCAAGTAGTCAAAAAGCAGACATATTAATTCAGTAGCAGTGGCGGCTGGTGGAATTTGAAACTGGTGGGCGTATGCAGAACGAATTAATGTATGCGAGCGAGCGCAGCGAGCGAGCCCGACGGCAATAAGGGGGGTTCGGGGGCGTTCTCCCCCCGTGAAGATTTTTTTTTAAATTGGCATCTTTTTGGTGCGATTTTCAGCACTATTTCTGTGATAAATGGACTAAAAATTCAGTTCTTCTAGGTATTCATAAAAGAAAACTCATACATTATTTCAGAGAATTTCTGGGTTGCCAAGCAAGTCTGACTTCTGAAGAGGGCTAGGGTACTAAGCAAGACTGCTTTGGCTCTACCCTTTCCAATAGAAAACACTAGTTAGCGATGTGAACAAGTTCAATGGACAAACCTGGGGTCTAGGGAGAGTCCCTCTCCTGAGAAAGAAATTAAAAAAATATTGGCAAATGGTGCATTTTAAAGCAAATGAATGCAGCGATAAAGCAAGGCTTATTAAGCAGTGGGAACGTATAGTCTTGAAATATTAAACACATTAAAAACTGCGCCGTATCTTCTTGCATTAATTTGTTCAACGGTTACTGTAATATGTAAATTGTTCTGCATGACAACTTTAGCCCTTTAAAATGTATGCTTGCCCAGTGTCTTGCACTGCATGCAACATTAACTTTTTGAAAAATATGCTCTAACCAGACTTCGGGAAGCACCCACAGCTGCTGGCTGTAACCAGTCATATAGAAATATGTGCAGACATGTCTTTAAGTGAGATGAAAAAAGTGGGTGCTCCCTATAAAGGAACATGCCAGAGAGGAGGTGGTCGTGTGAGCAATGGGATGAGCTGTGCTTTCCACAACGTGCTTCAATGAATGAACACCGCTCCCCCTCACATTCCCTCCCCCCGTCAGCATTAGCATAACTGTTAAAAACTGTACAAAACCCATACTGCATAATTGAGTGATGTGCCTGCCTTCACTTTAGCAGAACGAGCCCACGGGTCTGGAAATGCCTCCGAAATTAGAAGCTATAATTAAATTATGAATCCTACCAGGGTCTGATCCCGGGTACTGCTTAAAGCCATTTTTCACCCTGCAGCAAAGAAATGTGACTGCATCATCCCTCATTGTCTGAGGTTTCATTGGCTTCCTTTAAATACAAGAATCACGTTCAAACACTGATGCTTTGCCTCTGAAACAGGCTGTAGCCCTAAATACATGCGTTTAACAACGAACAAGCACCCACAGCTGTGCCACAGCACGCTATATGTGGCGTGAGTGTGGTGACAGCGTAGCCAATGTAACCGGCTATCACTGCGCACACGTTTCCATGTAAACCCACAATTCTGAGCAAAAGTAAACAGGGGCTGCTGCAGCTAAATCTAAAAAGAGAGACCAGCACATCGAATAACACACTGATAAATAAACTCCCACAGAGAGGATAAAAATACCAAGGTGAGACTGCGGTTGTTTGCACTGCTGGGTAGGGGGTTCGTGCTGCCGGTTATATTGCCTGATTAAAACATGACGGATATTTTTTTAGTCAGTACAAGTGTAAAACGCATTTCTTTAATTTGCATCTTTATTTCAATAGATTTTGGTAGATGCTGCACTGGAATATACTCTCCAAGGATACCAAAGGCGAGGAATGAGAACCATCCGTGATGCAACTCACTGTCTTCACAGTCATTAAATTAGTTTTTGGGTAGAGAGTGGTTAGCGATGGGCCTGGTGTTGGCAGCAATCACTATGCAGGCTGTCTGGAAAAGGGCATAAGCTGCATAATTTATATACCTTTCGGACGGGATTTAAAAGTAAAAGTGACTAAAATTAGTTCCATTCAATAGAGTTCCATGCATTTTTTTCTGCGCCTCTGCGGTGTCACTCATTGCATTTTACTGTAAATATGGAACTGTCAAGAAAAAACAGTCAATCACACAAATGTAAGATGTTCAGGCAGTACTGGAGGAAGACATTTCGAGGAAAACAACACTGTATCTACAGGTCAAGTGAAAGCTCACGTTCAGCCTCTGAGGGAAAGGGGGAAGGTCCCGGCTGATTGTCTTACACTCTTGAGTCGGCTACTATTGTGTGACATATGTTGTTGAAAGCGTTGCTTCTGAAGTACAACCCTCTCCCAGGGAGCGCTGAGTAGCCCATCAAGTACACAAGGGCACGAAGATAATGACTGTAGGAACATGTGAACATGTAATCAGGGCTGTAAAGTAGCTGCGAAGCAAATACTGTGTCAAAGAAAGCACCCCTCCCCCCAACCCGGCTCCAAAATACACTCCGCACACACAGAGGAAAATAAAACACTTACGTAAAGCTTACCTTCCTGCAGGCCCACCCATCCCCCACTGGAAATATGACTTATACAAAGCTACGCCTGGCAAGAAAAGCAGAATATGTACATTGCGAACCCCCTCCCACAAATTGTAATATCACTGCCTTTAAAAATAACACCTCTTCACCAACAGAGGATCTCGTACTGTCTCTTCTTCCTTCCTTGGTTTCACTCGTTTAGTGCTTGAATAATTAATTACGTGTTTTTGAGCGCTATTTAAAGGGGCACAAATGCCGTTTCTACCCCCCAACCCCTTTCTTACAAAAGCATTGCATACATCTTGCCCCGCCTCACGAGGAAAACATCTCATGAGCAGAAAGACCATTACAAGTCGCGGCTCGCATCGCAATACTCACGGGGGGGGTGGCGCGGGAGTGGAATCCGGGGAATTAAAATAAAAAAACTAAAGAAAACATACCTGACCGCCAGTCCGCGCCGCCTCTGCTCCTGGGCCCTTGGCGCCTTGTTCACGAACAGCACTGGAGTGGCAACCCCTCTCAGCCAATACTGGCGCTGCTCCAGCAGCGCCAGGATTGGCTTAGCAGGGTAACTCGCCGCCCGCCTGCCCATTAGGAGACCGAGGGTTATGGCGTTGAGCAACCCTCGCTCTCCTAATGCGCAGCCGCCAGCCACAGCAGACACTAGTGCGCATGACTGGGCTGGTCGGAAAAATTCGCCGACCTTCACCAGTCATGCGCACTTGTGCTGCTGCCTGCCCCTGGTCTGACAATGCATCATGCATGTCAGTCAACATGACACCGGACCGCCCACCCCCTTCAGACTCTGAAGGGGGTGGGCGGTCCGACGTCATGCTGACTGACATGATTGTCAGTTCTCCCTCGGCATCTCTGAACTTAAGTAAACTGACTCAGTTTAAGTTTAACTGAGTCAGTTTACTTACGTTCAGAGATGCCGAGGGCGCTGCGGGCGCGGGCGGCTTGTGGGGCAATGCCCTAATGGACGCACCGCCACTGTTCACTAGCCAGTTCAGAGCTTGTCTTAATAAAAAGAGAGGTACTTCCATTTCACAGCAAAATGATATACTGTACACATCACTGGGGGTTCAGCTGAGTCCCAGACACAATCTCTCAGTTTCTAGATTTAGGCCTCTTGTTACCTGTTCGCTGAGATGCAGAACAGTACAACAGTTTGTGGTGCACCATTCACAGTTGCACAGTCAGTGCCTCAGTCATTAGGCATGGGATTGAGGGCAGCAGACTCACCTCTCAGAACTTTATAGATGGATGCAAAACAGCACAACAGACCTTTGCAATTGTCACAAGTTTTCAGCAGTCACAGCTTCCAAGCAGGTGGGAGTCCTTTGCTACGGCAGTGTTTTCCTGCCTCCAGGACTGCACTACATGGAGGAAAGCGTCAGAACACTCCATCTGCTCACATTGTGGTGATGTCAGATGGAGCACTGGCACTTGAGGTTGATGTGACTTCATGTAGTCACTAAACTAGTGGGTCTGGTGGCTTAATGGACTAATGTATCCACTGTAGGCGCCTGTGTTCGACCTCATGGTCACAGGTTCAAATCCCGGCAGGCCAATCTGCCTTTCAACCGTCTGGGGTTTTTTTTTGTGGTTTTTTTTGTCCTCATACCACCATAGTTTGCAATGTCTAGCCAACCTATCGACCTGTACCGCCCCCGGCTGTTTGCAATATCTTAATAGTCCTGCGTACCAGCCCTCCCAGTTTCCTGGTTGCTAGGTCCACGCAGGTGTAATCATAGGACTCCAGAGCATTTTAGGTTCTGATGGTACCATTCCAATTTAAGAAATCATCCCATAACTCAGAGTGTGCACTGTTTTGTAGTCCTATGTCCATTTTGCAAATAAATTTTACCACCTGGAGCCATTCCATCCCTATCGGAGGTACAGCGTCTACCCATTTCCTACATATTTCTCTCCTGGCGAGAAGAATCAAGTAAAACAGTAAGGCCTGCCTTTTCATTTGTAAGGGTGCAACCGGGTTCTCCTCCAACCCCATCATAACCAACGTTGAACTAATTTTTATATTGGAGCAGAGGATTTCATTTATTACTTTCTCCACAAACATCCAATAATCCTGAATCGAGGGGCATTCAAAGAACATGTGCAGATCGTCCGCACTCAGCATTCCGCATCTATGGCATCTTGGGGCTACTGCTGTTACGAATTTAGCCAGTTTCCCCGGTGTCCAATATAATCTGTTAGCTGTAAAAAAGTGGTTCCTTTTCAGCTTTGCTGGCTTAACCACTTTATAAAGCAATTTGAAAGAGAGTTGCCACATTCGCTGTGGTTTTGACAGCTGTATACCACCTGCCCAGACCTCATATGGTGCTTTCAACTTCTTTTCTTCTGATGTCACCAAGGTCTGGTACCAGACAGATACTTCTTTCTTTTTCGGGGCCTCATTCTGTATTTCCTTTTCAAAATCCCAGGTGCCTCCTCCAATCTCTCCCCTGTTTGCCTCCCCCAAGATAACAACTGTAGATATTTAAACCTTGAGAGGGACCCCCTGTCTTAGCTGTCAAGATTTCCCATGGGACCACCTCTTTCAACACCATAAGATCTCCCCATCGCTCAATCCCTGCTCTCTTTAGGGGAATGCTAAGCTGATCCTGCAGACATTGTGGCGTACCTGGTGAGTCCCATATTGGTGCTCCATCTGAGTAGTACCCCGTTCCCTGTATTTTCCTTATCCCTACCCAAAGGATAAGTGCTGCCTTTAGAATCTTCAGTCTGACTTTTTTGAAGTATTTCTTTGCACCAAATTTGTATAGGAACCCTTTCTTGCCCCACTCCTTAACCATCTCCTCCAACAACCCGCCCCATACCGTGGGACCCGGTGTTCCTAGGAGAGCTCTACAGTTCTTAAACTGGAATGCCATGCAATATAGCCTTAAGTCCGGGAGTGCCAACCCCCCTTCAGCCAATTTTCGTCGCAATTTTTTCCATGACATCCGAGCCCCCCTAGCAGCCCAGACAAAGCTGCCAAATTTGCCCTGTATTTTATCTATCAACCCCATGGGGAAAGCAAGTGGGATACAATTGAAAAGAAATGTCAGCTTAGGGAGCAACACCATTTTTATTAGGTTTACTCTGCCATATATTGAAAGTGGGAGATTCTTCCATCTAGAGAGTGTTTTTTCTATGTCTTTTATTACCCTTTCCAAATTGTGCTGGGGGATTTCCTCTAATACATTGATAATCCTTATTCCAAGATATCTAATCTCCCCCTGGACATTTCCTCCAATCAGGAACATTCCAACACATTATCCCTGTTTTTTCGCTATTTACTAAATATCCTGAGAAGGCTCCATATTCTTTCGCTAAGAACTCCACCCTAGGAATTGTGGCAGCCGGATCAACCGTATATATTATAAGATCATCCGCATATAGTGCGATTTTCTTTTCATATGCGCCTGCCTTAAAGGCAATGACCTGTTCATCCTGACGGAGCTTCTGGGCAAAGGGTTCGATATATATATCGAACAATAGTGGAGAGATGGGGCACCCCTGTCTCGTCCCTCTTAGTATCGAGAAGCTTTTCGTAAGCACCCCGTTTAAAAGAATCCTAGCTGTTGATCGTTGGTATAGGGCCTTAAGCGTTGTTATAAAAAAGGGCCCAAACCCCATAATTTCCAATACTGCCCATAGGTAATCCCAGCACACACGATCAAAAGCCTTGGCGGCGTCCAAAGTGACCGCCGCCAAGGGTATCGACCTCGATATAGCTATATCGATGCAGCCAATCAGCTGCTGGGTCAGCTCATGCAACTGCCTCCTGGGTATAAAGCCCTTCTGGTCTTCATGTATGAGCTGTGGGGCAATTCTAGCCATCCTCCCTGCTAAAATGCTGACAAAGATCTTATAGTCTGCATTCAGCAGGGAAATTGGTCGATACGACTCAGCTTTTACGGGATCCTTAGCTGGCTTCAATATCAAGACAATAGTTGCCTCTCTCAATGATTCTGGAACCTGTGTCCCACCCATATATATCAAATTAAACAAATCTTCCCACACAGGCAAAACTTCCTCTATCAAAATTCTATAGACTTCTGACGGGATAGCATCTAACCCAGCTGCCTTTCCATTCTTTGCACTTTTGATTGCTCCCTAATCTCTTCCTGTGTTATTGGAGCTTCCATCATTATTTTCCCATCCTCGTTGAGTACAGGAAAGCCAATTGTACTAAGCCAACTTTTTAACTTTAGAGAATCAAAGATGGTGTCCTCCTTATATAATTGGGAAAATAGTGCCACAACATGTTCCTGCATGGCATCCCAACTGTCAAGCACCTCCCCTTGATCCCCTCTAAGCTCCTTAATCTCATTCCTATTTCTTTCTTCTCTAGCCTTCCATGCCAAAAGCGCCCCCGCTTTTTCTCCGTACTCAAATTCCTTTTCGTTCGCAGCTTGCCATTTTGCTTTACACTTTGCCTCCACCCTTATTTTAAATCTTAATCGAACATCCTCTAGTCTTCTTTCAAGCCTCTCCCTTTCCTCTCCCGTATTTATGGAATGCAGAGCTTTCTCCAAAGTACCAATTTCTTTTTCAATATTTGTTGATTCTATTCTTTCTTCTCTACTTTTTGCGCACGCTAAACTTTTCAGAACTCTGCGAAGATAGGCCTTAAAGGTATCCCAGACTATCCCTGGGGATGCAGAATCTTTGTTATTAATAAAATATTCTACTGTAGCCTTTTTCATAGTTGTCTCTATTCCCACTTCCAACAACAGGGCACGTTTAAGCGTCCATCTTTTACATGGCTGTGGTCCTAAGGCTTGTAGAGTAATTATTACTGCGGAATGATCTGAGATATGTGCGGGAAGGTGCTCTATCTTTTTGATATTAACTGCAAGAGATCTGTCAATCAGAAAATAATCTAGTCTGGAAAAGTGATGATATTTTTTACTATGGTATGTATATCCCCTCACCTTCCCCTTAAGATGTCTCCATACATCTAGAAAATCCAAATCCTGTATCATATCCCTCAGCGCAGACCTCATTCTAGGAGTACTAGCACTTTCCCTCCGCGTTGACCGATCTAATACAGGATCTAGTAATACATTAAAATCCCCACCCACAATTGTAGGAGCAGAGATTTCCGCTAATCTTAGTTCAAGCTCTATAATATGTTGTGGATCATCCTCATTGGGTCCATAATACCCGGCGCATATAAAATCACTATCTGCCCACCTTATTCGTGCTAGAACCCATCTACCAGAACTATCTGTACTTGAAGCTTTAAGCTCGATCCCACTACCGCTTCTGATTAAAATTGCAACCCCTTTGTAACATTGTGCTTGGTCAGAAGCGATATAATTTTGGACCCAACCATACCTACCGAACAGCTCCTTGCTCTCACTTGCAAGTAAATGCGTCTCCTGTAGGATCATGATTTGCGTCTGTCTGTCTTCTAAGTACTTCATTATTTTCCTCTGCCTAAGTTTTGACCTAAGACTGTTCACGTTCCATGTGAGTATATCTATGCTTGGAACCCTAGCCATGGTACACCCCCACCACCATCCCAGCCCTCCCTCCTAAACCCACCCCGGGGAACCCTCCCTCTCTTATTAGGCATAATAATGCCTATGGGCGCTCAGTTCGGGGGACTTCATCTAACTTATAGGATACAGAGGAGCGATTTCAGAAGTTGGTCACTTGGCAGCGTCTCCCTTTTTCATTCTATCTATTAGTGACTCAACATCTTCTACTGTTCGAAGGTTGTACATTTGATTGTTCCACATGATTCGTAACATTGCAGGGAATTTTAGCTGAACCTTCGCACCCAACTTCCTCAACTCTTCCATCTTATTCCCCAGCTCCCACTGCCTTTGTTCGGTAGCCTTGCATAGATCTGACCTAACAAGCAGTGAGTATCCATCCACTAGGTATGGACCGTTTTTTAGTGCCATACTTAGTATCTCCTCTTTGATGTTGTATGAGAGGAAATTCACTAAAATCTTCCTGGGTTTAGTTCTCAGAGGGTTGCGTCGGAAAGGTTCTCTATGCGCTCTTTGGATTTCATATTCGAGATTTAGTTCTTCCTTACCCTGCAAAATTGTATTCTGTAACAATGAAATAATAAAAGCTTTCATGTCAGACCCTTCCTTAGCCTCCGGAACATTCAGGAACCTCAAATTGTTCCTTCGGGAGTGGTTCTCAACTCTCTCAATGGGAACATGGCGGCTCTGAGCTAGACGCTCTTGATCGCGGGCGCCATTGTCGGGGGCGCGTTGCCGGAGGGGAGCGGTAATGGAAGGAAAGCAAGCCCCAAATCAGCACGATAAACATACCGTAATCCCGCAGATTAGGAATGCCGCAGATACACGGGCTTGATGTCCCTGAAGGAGGTCGGAGGTTGGATCTCCCGGGGACACGCTGGAGAGAGGCTGCGGTGGAGCTCCGACGCTCGTGGGAGGCTGGCGTTTGGCTGAGGGGCAGAGACAGAACAAGTCGATGCACCCAGCTGAACTCGAAGGAAACAAGGAGGGCTCCTGGAGACTGGAGGCTCTTAGAGAGAGAAAGAACGAAGGGAGAGCCCTCTGAGAGAGAGGAGCAGCACTTGTCTATGGATACAGGTATTGCCAAAGAAGGTGAGGCCCCCACCAGGTATACCTTGAGGACTAGGAATATAAGAGGTAAGGCGAACTCTCTTTCTATTTTTTCTGATACATTGCCTGAATTGACGCAAGGCGCAAAAGTAATTGTTAAGGCAAAGCGGGGGCGTCAAGGAGGGAGCCTTCAGAGCAGGGGAGAAGGCAAATCGCAGATACTAGGAAAAAACATCGAGGGGAAGAAGAGAAGCAGAGGAGTAGTCGACCATACAAAAGTGAAAATAACTCCCTCCCTTAAGTCCTTTTTTCGAGTCCTCCCAAGTATGCAAAAAGGCGGAGGGTGTGCAGTGCGTCAAATGGAAGGGGAAACTCCAGACGGACGCGGAGACAGTGTGAGCCCACAGGAATCCATAACCAACGTAGGAAAAGATATGGATAGAGCTAGTAGCTTGCCGAGACCAAAGGGGTTAAGTAACGGTGCTATGCCTTTCCAGGGAGCTGCAACGGTCCCTTTGAGTAATAGATTTAATCCTCTTGTGTTACTAGATGAAGAGGATACGGGTGCCTCACCCCAAGCTCAAAGTCCAAGCATTCAAAGTGGGCAGAGCAGCCCTGATGCTGTAGTGTCAGAGGTGAGGCAGGAGATACCTGAGATCTCTGAAAACCCCGAAGTTTCATTGGCATCCATCCTACTGGGATTAAAAAATGACATAAATAATCGTTTCGAGACCTCAGAAGCAAACCAGTCAGCCATACAAGCATCATGCCTGGAGTTGACACAAAAGCTGGATGATGTAACCTTACGCACTAAGGCGTTAGAGGAAGAGGTGGTCATTGTAAAACAAACTATCGGAAAAAACACTGCAGACATCACAAGGCTGGAAAGGCAGAATCAAAGCCTTTCAACCTTCTGTGGTCGAAAAAATGAGTACCATTGAGCTGGGTAACAATAAACATTTGTTATTCAGTGCCAAGATACTCTTCTGGGTGAACATGCACTTTACAAATACACATGTTGTTGTAAAAATGCCACCGAAATTTGGGATCAGCTACATGACTGCTCACCAGTCCTGCTCTTCCTGACCGAATCCTGTTCAACTCCCATCATCTGCTCACAATATCACCACGCCAATCGCCCAGGATACAAGATCTCAAGCCAAGACAAGCAGACTAGCAGAATTATTATCATCTTCAAAGAATCCATACAGTGCTCCACCACCTTGCAAAGCACCTCTAGCAACATGGAACACTTGACCTTCAACTCCTCATTGTAGTGAACTACATCCTGAGTGGCACTGTTGTCTACCGCCACGTGCCACCTTCAATAGCACCATCGCAAATATTGCAACCTCCCTGATCCTCGACTCAAGTGTCTTTATTCACCACGGTCACGTCAAATACAACTGGAGGACCTCACTAATCTCAACATGGCCAACATCCTCGAGGACATGTCAAGCCTCAGACTCTCTCAGTGAGTGGAACCTCCACACATGCCTCAGGACAACTACTGGACACCATCTTCACCAGCTTCAGCAAATTCACAGTAGAGAAGCCCACACCGATCACCTGGTCTGACCACACCCTCATCAATTTCAGCATAGCCATGCCATACCACAGTAGAAACACCATCACAAGATCTCAGAAACATCCTACTCTCTGAACTCCTACACCACCAGCCTCGACACAAAAACAACCTTCCTGTTGGAAAACGGGCCAGTATCTGTGCGGCCTGCACAAATAACATGACTACATTTGTCCTTCACTGGGAACCAAACACCCAATTGTAGCGCCTGACTCTCAGAGGGTAGCGTTGCAGAGCAGTCTGAGGCTTACTCAAGGGAGGTGGTGTGGGCTAGTAATCGCCATTTGCAGGTGCGCAGAAATAACACTCAATAATTGATTGTACAGTCTGTACTTTGCTTTATAAAAGTAAGAGTACATTTATTAAACACACACTACTCAATACTATGCACCAATTTACAAATATACATAAGCTGTTGGAATTACTTTGTGACATTGCATTGTTGTATTCCGCTTTAGGTGTCTGTATATATAGGTTTTCCTGAAACATGTCCTTATATAGGCACAATTCGCATTGCCCTTATATAGGCATAAGATTCCAGTCCTTATTTAGGCATTAGCCATGCGCTCCAAATACAGGCATGGTCACCGACATCCGTCCACCCCAACGTCACAACGAGTTCTTAGAAACCAGACCCTTAAACCCTTAGGAGTTCCCCTAGCACAGGAGTATTGATTTCTCCAAGAACTCATTTATTATGCATGAACCACTATACCTTCAGGGTTCATTCCTGACGTCTTCCTCTGTCCGACTTAACGTCAATTCTAACATTCCAAGGCACCTACCAGGTATAAATATACCTTCCCTTGCCTAAACAAGTTAGAGGAGACCTCGACTTCAGAGGAGCCCGTATCCCGGCCTGACGCACTGACCAGAGGCGCTGTCATCCCTGCTCGCAGAGAATCCAGCTCCCAGTGTTCTGACTCCCTTTGCGGGGTGTTAGAGTTCGAGGCCCAGGAAGGAGATTCCCACCTTTCTCATTCTCAAGGTATGGAGCTGACTAGAACCTAGAGGGACTCTTGGCATACTAGACTCTTGGTATACTAAACTCTTGGCATACTAGACTATAGAATACATCACCTACTTCTTACCTTGTACTACACTTAGGTTAGGTACACTGGGGTAGAACTAGTTAGAGAAGCATCTTATGAGTACTCGCATTTTTAGCTTATGTTATTTATGTATACCATATATGTGTCATAGCTAAAAGACAATGCTAGTGCAGTATTATTTCTTTCTACTGCTTACGTTGTACATTATATATTGTAACAGCTCATATCTCTTACACGAGAACCAAGACTGTTCAATAAATCCTTTTATTGAAACGCCCGTCTATTCTTTCTGTGTAACTCTGAGAAAACTAAGCATGCACGATTAGCTGAGTGAAACTGTTATCTATTGTTTCCACGATTCTGAGAGTGTTCCGATTCTAAAGGGAAACAAAGTTGTCATGTTTATGCGGTTGCCAGAAACTACTCCCTTCTTGTTTACAAGGAGTTTCTAGTGGCCTCTGAGTTAGCTGGCACAAAGTAATTAAGTTTAATATACTCGATAGGGACATACTTACCTCAGTCCTATGTCAAACCTATAGGGTATATTATTCCAATGCGCAGAGCCTATTAGGGAAATAGGAACTACACTACATGGCGCCCAACGATTTGGTAAGGCACTAATTTAACGCTAGATACTGAGTAACTCAGTCGTGCTTTTCTCTCAGAGACCCCTACTCACATACTCCATAAGACGTCTGGAGTGGGTAGGGTTAAATATCCGCCAAAGCTAAATAGGACAAAAAACCTATAGATTAGCTGTTTGGTTTGTTCAACGTTGAAGGATACAGTGTTCCAAAATATTGTGCACCTTATCTTTTGTTTCCTTGAAACTTGTTCTACATTTTTCAAAAAACAAATGTCCCTACACGGGGACAACGACGCCAAGAACGGTGTAGCTGCGGCTGATCCAGTCGTAGCAGCGTTTAATTTTACCGGTTTAAATGAAACCGATGAGGATGTTATACACATCCCTCCAAACTTAAGGAGAGCCATCACTCTAAAACTTATAAAACACGGCCTACCACCAAGAGGTGGTAGAGCAGTTTTCGTGATAGAGGCACACAAATCCTTTCAGACAGAGGTATTCTATTCATGGATAGTATTCCCAGAATCAAATACAATAACAAAAATGTTTCACTTCTTTAAAGAAGATGAACCACCAGAGGAATATATTCCTTTCGAGGATATCGAAATTCCACTCACATACCAGGAGCATCATATCTGGTTTAAAGGCGCCCTAAAACATCACAAAAACATTACCAGGCTCGGTCCACTAGGTAGACCAGGAGCAACATGGCCGATTTTAGCCGGCTACACACCTCATCCTGACATTGAAGAAATGTCAGGCGATGACTTACTTACTCAACTAAAAGTTAATAAAAATTTACAGACAATTAGTCCAATATGTCATGCGGACTTTCACAGTCCAACCACCAATGACAATCCCAAATCAAACCCCTTATCAGGGGAATACACTACAAATTACTCCACAGACTTTACACGCAGTCATGGGTAAAATGCCCACAAAACGTGAGCAAATTCCATTCTGGATAGCTCAAAAAATTACTCAAATAGAAGCAATATTTCCAAATACTATCCCTTTTGAGAAACACAGAATACTAACAATCTGTTTACCAATGGGGATCTTACCACAACTGGAAGACTGCACCACTTGGGGCACAGTCTTTGCTGCCATCTATACTAAAACACATGGTGTTCCGTCAATTGCAGTAATACCAGATGTCCTGAAACAAATTCAAAACGAATACGGGGCAGAGCCTGCTTTGAATTTAGGTATGAAATTACTTAAAAACTTCGACCAGGTCTCAACAATAATATTATCTAATATTAAAGGAGAGGCAGCATCAGTGGCGATCCGCCAACGCTTAAGGGAATTTGATGTTACAGAACATCAACATGAACTACCCAGAATAATAGAACAATCTTATGCAGAATTAGGCAGAGATAGTTTGGGTGGAAAACCTTTGAAACCAAAACTATCTGAAAGTCCTGAGAAGGACTCTATTAAACAAACTCCCACATCTTCTAAAAAGAAGTGGGAAACTAATAAACAAAATTCAAAAGAAAGACGTTCTCAATCCCGAGGTAGGTCTCCTCAAAAGGAGCCCTCTGAAAGGAGGTATAACCTCAGGAATAGGGATAATTTAAGAAAACCTGACAGGTATCAAGATACTGATACACGTTCCTCTCGTACCTTTCAGATATCGTCACAGACATCGGAAAGAAGAGGACGGTCAGAACACAAAGAAGAACGCGTGAAATCCAAAGACGACAAACACGTTCAGAAAAATAAATCAAAACCTCAATTCACAAAGAAGAAGGTAGCAGGTCTGAAGATCAGACATGCCGAGAATACTGAGAACACAGCTCAAGAACGGCGAATGGGCTCAGACGATGCTGGACAGTGCAGCAGAAGTCACAATAGCTCGCCAGAACCTGAAGGAACTTCTGGAGATAGTGGACTTGAATGAGTATATCACAGTAGAGACTGTAGACACCAGGGTTAAAGTTATATGAAATAACACTCCGAATGGAGGGAGACAAACCAAGAAAAGTGAAAACACTCTTTTGGGAAAAACTTTCAAGGGGTTATGATATACTTCTAGCAGAAAAAGACTGGCCACCACAATCTGTCAGGGAGTGCCCACATGGCGATGACATCATTATGCCTGCCTTCTCCAACCATATTCCAATACACCTAAAATAAACTTATGCCAGGAAATGGGCAGTTGCCCAGGCCCCAGCATTATACAAAAATCATGTAGGATGGGATGAGGACTCACCTCACCACAAAATACAGTTAAAAAATCAACCTACTGCACAAAGGCAGTACCCAATAAAGCAAGAAGCTAAAAACAGGTCAGGGAGATCTTAGATCAACTTGAATATCAAGGGTGATTGAAACATGCACCTCCTCAATGAACAATCCATTGTTTCCTGTATCCAAACCAGACAATACATACCGTCTAGTTTTGGATTACAGACACTTGTTCTAAAACATTTGCAGTGCAAAATGCACATAGTACAGCATTAATGAATAACATTGTGCGTAAAAATATAAAACCACATTGGACGTTTCAAATGGTTTCTTTTGTCAAAACATAGCACCTGAAAGTAGGTACTTAACAGCTTTCTCAATAATGGGGACCCAGCGTCAATTTTGTAGACTCCCACAAGGGTTCAAAAACAGCCCGGGGTTATTCTCAGCAAGAGTAACAGAGTTACTACAAATCTATGATAATGAGGCATTGTCATATGTCGATGATATTTATCTGACAGACGATGACCTAGATAGGCACTTGAACAGGGTGAGTACCATTGTATTGGGCTTCGCCTCTGAGGGCTATAAATTCAACTTTAAAAAATCCAGAATTGCCCACCTCACTGTCCTTTTCCTAGGATATGAGCTTTCAAGTGAAGGCAAGAGCTTGGCAGCCAACTTTTTAGAAAAATGCGCGCTGCTCCAACCTCCAAAAACGCTGAAAAATTTACAATCCATCTTGGGTTTCCTAAATTTTGGAAGAACTTACATTCTAAATTACGCAGAAAGGGTTAAACCTCTCTACGTATTAATCAAACCTGATTTTTCAATCAAACATTGGACACAGGAACACACAGAAATCCTGCGTTCACTCCAAGCTAACATGTTAGCAACAAATCACTTACAAACACGCGTAAGTCAACGCAATTTAGTGATCCGAATAATTTCGAGTCAATGCGGTTTCACCTATTTAACATTATAATGAGGGTGAAAAAGTACCAATAGCATACAAATCACATTTGTATACACAAGCAGAAATGCGCTTCACTTCAACAGAAAAAATACTGACAGCAGTTCAAACCGCTGGAGCAAAAGAAAGAGCTCTAGCCCAAGGGAAATGCATTATTGTCGTAACTCCAGTACCGGCCTTTGAGGCGGTTACAAAAGCGAGCATTCCAAATGCAAAAGCTTTACATCCTAGATGGATACAATGGGTTAATTCTCTTGCTGCAACAGATGTTGAATATGTTTTTGATCCTGATTTAAAAACACAAGCGTTCCTGCAATATGAACATGAATGTCCTTTGCCCACTGAAATTCTGCCTCTCGATCAGTACGAATTTATTATTTATACTGATGGATCAGCACAACCCGCTACAGGGAGTAAGCAAGCTTACAGTGCAGCGTGCGCAATCGTTAAAGGTCGCATGCGCGATGGTATCTTCAGACCAATGGTCACTAAAACTCAATCTCTAGGAGATTGTACAGCTCAGCGAGCTGAACTACAAGCATTCAAACTGGCACTTGAAAGTACAGATCGCAAATTCCCCACACTCATAGGGGCCGATTCCGATCTCGGCCGGTAGGGCTCCGAATCGGATTCGGCTTTACCGGATCCGATTCGGAGCCCTGTTTCCCGACCGAACCGTACGCGGGTCCGGCCGAGCGAGTACGATGCGTGAATCGCCGACCGACTTCGTCCGGGCATCCCGACCGCTCCGACCGACTCGCTCGGACTCGACTCGCACCGCGCAATGGAGACGTTTCCCGGCCGGGTAAGTGCGATGCGCGCCGCGAGCAGTCCGACCGAGCCGCGCACTCCGGCTCGTAAGAGCTGTCGGAGCCGTACTTTGGGGGTCCGTGTCGGACCCCCTGTACGCGTAGCCGCGCGAGTCGCACACAGGGGGACCCATGGGTCCCCTCTACCTGTGCGTGTACGGCGCGAATCGCTTCGCCGCGTACCCGCTGTAGGGGGCGCCCTTGTCCGACTTCGCACCCATTGAGTCAATGGGAGCCCGCGCACGCGTTGTACGACCGGCTCCCATTGACTTCAATGGGAGTCCGACCGACTCGAGTCCGATAACATACGGACGCATCGTACTCGTCTCGGTCGGACTGCACGGGTCCGATTCGGTCGGAAATTCTCCGGGTCCGGCTCGGTCGGAGAAATTTCCGGCCCGAATCGGAATCGACCCCACAGTGTGCGATTCTTTTTACTGTGTTCAGTCGTATAATGAATATATACAAAATTGGCTTGAAAATGGGTTCAAAGATGCAAAAGATGGCACAATAAAGCATAAAACGCTTTGGGAACAAGTAGTTCAGTTGAGAAACGAACTACCAAAGGCTCACGTGATACACACGCTGAGTCATCAACGTGATGGCGTTCACGTTGCAGGGAATTCATTGGCTGATGAAGCCGCAAAGGGGGCTGTTTAGACGGCTTCCGTAGCTGCGATCACTCGTTCAAAAACGAGGATAGACAGTGAGATATTGTTGGCTGTCAATGCTTCAAGCAAAGGCAGTGGTGCAGCATTACCAAAGAAATTTCCACTCAAGTACTCTTATGTAATTGATGCAAACAACGTTCCTTTTGCTCGAATTCCTGGCGTGGGGATAGGGTAATTCCAAACATGGAACGTAGAGCAGCTTTGATTTATGAAGCACATCTGGGGAGGGTCTGTCACATCAAGGGATCTCTAAAACAATATTAACATTAAAAGAGATGTACTGGTGGCCTGGAATGAATACACAGATTCACATCTTCATCGATGACTGTAGAGACTGCAATAGACAGCGTGGTGCAGAACATCATCAGACACCAGACTACGAAGTAGCCTGCCCAGTACAGACACCATTGTTAGACAGCATTAAACTATCTACGCGCAGGCGTCCTTTTGGACAAATGCAACCCCACAAATACTAAGTCAAGGTTCCTATGGATATGGCTCAGCGCTCGGCTGACGCTCGAACTGTTATAAAAGATTTGCGAGTCTTTATTGGCACATACGCAATAGGCACACTACATTCTAACCAGGGCCCCGCGTTTAGCTCTCGGGCTTACAAAGAAGCCATGGCCATTTTGGGTGTAGCATTGCGGTACTCCTCTCCGTTTCATCCTGAGGGAAATTCTGTTGTGGAAAGGAAAAACTGGGACATAAAGCAGTCTATAACAGCTAGAGTATTAGGTTCGGGTGATGGGTGGGTCAAACATCTTTATGGGGTCCAACGCTCATTAAATAATTTGCCAAGAAGTTCTCTAGGGGGGGTCACTCCATATGAGGCCCTATTTGGGACAAGAATGTGGGTTCCTGATCTCGAATGTAAAGGCACAGTGGTGGAAAATAAACCCTTTGATATCAAAGATCGTTTGGCTGTTTTACAGGATCTAAATGAACTAAGATCGAAACAAAGCAACAGGTTCCTGAAGCCAACCACCACTGGGGAAAAACCGGCAGTCCCAGCAAGGCCTGTCTGGATCGGAATAGTTGGGGATCTAGTCAGAGAGAAGATTGCGGACAAGAAGGAATTTGGACCTTCTTACAGACAACCAGTAACTGTCCTAGCCGTCCACGGAACAAGAACAGTACTTCTGCCGCCCCTTGCTGGAAAAAAGGAGAAAAGATTTGTGTCAATTGACCTCATCAAACCACAGTATATGGCCAATACTAAATAGTAGACCTCGTGGACTCCGACCTAGGGCCCGATTACGATGCGGTTAGGAAGGCCTCCTAACAGCATTTGCTCCTTCCAAATCGGATCGGGAACGTGTCTTCCCAACCGAGGGCCAGATTACGATGCGGTTAGGAACATAGGCTTCCATAGAAGTCAATGGGAGTCCAACCAAATCATATCTGGAAGCATCCGGATGCATTATACTCGGTCGGTCGGACTCTCCCGATCCGAGTAGGTCGGAAACCATTTCCAAACCGATTAGATCGGGAAGATTTCCAAACCGCATCAGAATCGGGCCCTTAGTAGCAGACACACTCCTCTCGCTACTATCCAAGAGGTTCAGACTGAAAGACTCATCACTATCGAGAATTCAGCAGTAACAGATGAAGGACTACGCAACAATGCTATGGAACTCGTCCCTCTTGAAAATCAAGTAACAGTTCGTCCAGATACACCAGTCTACACCAACGTAGCAAGTGATCAACTGGTTCCAGCGATTTGAACGAATCCTGATGCCATTCCAACAATTGACAGAACTGCTTCTGGCTACTTCATTAACTTTGATACGTTTTCTGAGGATCCCAGTGAGCCTAAAACGACGCCAGCCCTAAAAACTTTCAAACAACAAGTACAAGACCTTTTTCATTTCCTGAAAGAGACTTATCTGGTTTCACCATGGATTGAACTATGGATTATTTCTGGAATATTTTTCTTTCTGCTTTGGCTAGCTTTGGTTATGACTCTCAGCGTGCTTATAAATGGCAGATACATCCATATGGACACTGAAAGTAAAAATGTGAACTTACTTTTGAAACCACACAAATCATCCCATTGTGAACCAAGAGACTTGTCAGCAGTGAACATCACAGCCGTTCCTATACAGGATGGTATAGTGTGGGACAAGATCGATTACGATACTTCGGCCCTACGGAACCTTTGAACATTCCACATTTATTTAAAATTTAATTAAGTGATTTTATTGCCTCTAGTACCTATTCTGATTGGGACTTTGAGACTGTAAATGATATGATGTCTGATCTAGAAAGGTCTGCTGCATTCTCTAACAATGAATACTTAGAGGGTTCATCAGACTACGAACAGCTTTACTGTTATAACCACTATGCTCATCATTTCTTGCATAAATTTGCAACACCTAGAAATGTGTTTATGTTTAATCAATGGGAACATTGTCCTACACCACCAAAAGGCAGTTCAAAAACATTTGCAAATAAGTTTTCATATTTTTCAGGGTATAATACATCTTATCTAGAAATGTTTTACTATAAAAATGTAAACAAAACAGGAAAGAAAATTATGTTAACTAATACAAAACAGATTTATTCTGCAGCCTTTATTACCCAACTGTCTAGACAAGGATTTGACTTTTGGAAAGACACAATCGACACAAAATCTGTCTGGGGTTCTAAGGATTGGCAAGTACAGGGGATAGAAGCTTTGTTTAGAGCATGTATCATCCTCAGCAAATAATGTTTTTGAATGACACTGTGCAACAAACGTCTTGCCTTGGTTTAGCCAAGATCAAAGACATGAACACACCTTCTGTACCGACACCTGCAAGTAATAGCACTACACAGGGAACGGTGACAGTAGACACAATACTACAAACCAACAGAACAGATCCTGATTGGAAGAAATGGTTACTCTGGCCCACAGACACAAACATCTGTCAAGAAAGATTCCTGAATAGAGTACAGGGCTTTACTATCCATAGGCCAGACCCACGTTATCTTCAACGACAACATCCAGGGGTAGTAACTACATACAGTGTAGGAAAATTGTGCCTCGACTGGTTACAAAAATCTACACTAGAGGATGTGAAACAACACTTATCTTTACTTAAAGAAGACGCAGACCTTAGGGACTTCTTGCTAGGACCAAGAAAACCATGTCACAAACGTTTCATATATGCCGGCATTTATGCTGCTTATAATGAAATATGGAAGGTTTCACAGGCAGAGGCCGCAGAACGAATACGTGAACTTTGATCATATTAACTTAGAGAAATCTCTCTCTGTGGTCGACAATGGGTTAACAACTTTGTCATCCAGAATTTATTCATTGGACAACATTGTATCCTCTGCTATTGACATACTGGAACAAGATTTAGCCATGTTACAACAAGGCCAATCTCAGTTACGTTCAATTATGTTATTAGGCTGGACGCTGCAATCTTTGCGTGCGGGCTATGTTTTGCGTTTTATCAACACGTCTTCTCGATTTCTGGAATACAATCTAACAGATAAACAGATCGAACTGGCACAAAGGGGAGCAAAGTATACAGTGCTGAGCATTGAAAAACTGGAAAAATTACCATTTACGGTAGCAGAAAAACCAGCTACAGAATGGCTTATCCATGGCAAAATAACTCTACCTGTCACTAGTTTTCAGTTTCAGTATTGCTTCAAACAAATGCAAGCAGGCAAATATGAAAGGTTGAGTAAGGAATACATTAAGACATCCTGGGATTTACCGTACAAATACAAATGTTGGAGTGGGGATCGTGAAGTGTTTCTAAGCGGTACAAACTGTGAAAATGCACTGAGCGGTTCACTCATATGTCAGGACATTTGTTTACACGGAGCCTGTAATGGTTATGTGGCAAACTTGGCAAGGTACACCAGCTGCTGTGATTAATCCAGCGTTTGGCCAACTTTCTAACGGGAGTTACCTCATGTTGAATGATCAGAGTTGCTGTGGCATGTTGCCAGGCATCCCATATCTGGTAACGGTTAGCTCCAGGGTCACTTGTTGTATGCAAGTATTGTTCCCCCCAATAGACACCCCGTCAGGGAGTCGCCTCTATGGCCTTCATTGAATGTTTCTTTTATACGTTTTGATACTCTAAGCAGAATGAAAGCCATGCTTTTACAACAGACTGTGCCTTTGACCTCGGCCAAAGAAACTTATGATCTACAAATCGCAAGGACTTCGGCTGAGGTACTGGCTCTAATTCGCACAAACTGCCCTATACATTTCGTAGAAATGATGGGACGTATCTTAAACATGTCTGATACGAGCGGAATTGTACATGTATTTAAGACCATCGGTTCAGGACTGTTAGCACCTTTCCAGGCAGTCCTCGGAATCATCCCAAACTTCGCACATTCGGTGTTTGGTGGTGTGCCATTAATCCTAGCACTGGTTGCGGGAATCCTGTTTTTATTCCTATTACTACGCTATGGCAAGCCTATCAACCGACGTCACTCCGAGCGATGTGGAGAAAGCTCTCCTAGAACGGAAGTGCTGTGAGCGCATAGTGCAACTTTTGAGCATACCTCGTCTACGGGAACTTAATACAACATGGTTTCTGTCGTTTAGACCAATCTGGCAAGATTGAATCTTACCTGTTCTACGCTGCCTGCTTTGTGGTGAAGAATGCGTGCTAGACGTCTGTCTAACACTCCCATCAGTCATGCCAACGGATATCGATACTCTGCTGGACCCGATAACGGCCCATGCTCTGTGTTGTCCCCAAAGGCTACCAATCCTGATGACGGCATTCATTGAGATCTCACAGACTCTTCCTGCTGCTGCTGAGGTACGAGATGGATCAACAGGCACACAGGTAACAACTGACGCAAACATTGGTACGGCATCCTATGCCGCAAACGATGCTTCACATCTTTGTGCAATTAATCTTCTACACGAGGTGTTCCAAATGTCACCAACATCGGTAGACGATATTTTGTCTACAAGTGTAGATGATTTCCTGTTTACACCAGACCCATACACTGACTTTGATTCGGCTCACAGTGTACCGGGGACACAATGAATTTGCCCTTCATATTTTCAAAAACTTGGAACTCTTCCTAAAATTGAATTTTTTTATTTTTTCTTATTTTTTTAAAAAAATACATGGCAAATCAGTCTGCTTACAGTAGAACTATTCATATAAAACGGACTTCTTTGAATACTTCCAGGACACATTGTCACCCTAAATTTCATTTAGTCTCATGATATGCAATGGCTTTGATTTTTGAAAACTTGTCAACCATTTCATCATATGTATATATTTCTGTTTATTCATTCAGGTTGCATTTTATTTATGATATATGCCTAGAATGAAAAAATGCTTTTAATGTACAGTTCCTATTGCATTCAACAGTTCTTTTTTAAGACTTCTTTTTAATATGCTTTTAGAAATGTTTTTAACAACATGTGGTACTCAATTTAATGTTTAGCATTTCATGTTTAGCATTTAGTACTATCGTTCATTTGAAAGTGGAGTGGGTGTTGTATTCCGCTTTAGGTGTCCGTATATAGGTTTTCCTGAAACATGTCCTTATATAGGCACAATTCGCATTGCCCTTATATAGGCATAAGATTCCAGTCCTTATTTAGGCATTAGCCATGCGCTCCAAATACAGGCATGGTCACCGACATCCGTCCACCCCAACGTCACAATGAGTTCTTAGAAACCAGACCCTTAAACCCTTAGGAGTTTTTTTTTTTTTTTGCTGAGTTTTATATAGCGTGAACTTGACCCGAATCGGGTATCAGAGCGCTTTACATAGCACCAGTTACGTTACATTAGGACACACATTCATTTTTGTTAGGCAGAGGGAGATTAAGTGATTTGCCCAGAATCACAGGATGTTCAGCGTCATTGCCGAGACTCGAACCCAATTCCCCAGGTTCGAGGTCGGACGCCCTAGCCGTTAGGCCAACTCCTCTCCCCAGTTCCACTAGCACAGGAGTATTGATTTCTCCAAGAACTCATTTATTATGCATGAACCACTATACCTTCAGGGTTCATTCCTGACGTCTTCCTCTGTCCGACTTAACGTCAATGCTAACATTCCAAGGCACCTACCAGGTATAAATATACCTTCCCTTGCCTAAACAAGTTAGAGGAGACCTCGACTTCAGAGGAGCCCGTATCCCGCACTGACCAGAGACGCTGTCATCCCTGCTCGCAGAGAATCCAGCTCCCAGTGTTCTGACTCCCTTCGCGGGGTGTTAGAGTTCGAGGCCCAGGAAGGAGATTCCCACCTCTCTCATTCTCAAGGTATGGAGCTGACTAGAACCTAGAGGGACTCTTGGCATACTAGACTCTTAGTATACTAAACTCTTGGCATACTAGACTATAGAATACATCACCTACTTCTTACCTTGTACTACACTTAGGTTAGGTACACTGGGGTAGAACTAGTTAGAGAAGCATCTTATGAGTACTCGCATTTTTAGCTTATGTTATTTATGTATACCATATATGTGTCATAGCTAAAAGACAATGCTAGTGCAGTATTATTTCTTTCTACTGCTTACGCTGTACATTATATATCTCGCATACTGTCTTACGGTTGTAACAGCTCATATATCTTACACGAGAAACAAGACTGTTCAATAAATCCTTTTATTGAAATGCCCGTCTATTCTTTCTGTGTAACTCTGAGAAAAACTAAGCATGCACGATTAGCTGAGTGAAACTGTTATCTATTGTTTCCACGATTCTGAGAGTGTTCCGATTCAAAAGGGAAACAAAGTTGTCATGTTTATGCGGTTGCCAGAAACTACTCCCTTCTTGTTTACAAGGAGTTTCTAGTGGCCTCTGAGTTAGCTGGCACAAAGTAATTAAGTTTAATATACTCGATAGGGACATACTGACCTCAGTCCTATGTCAAACCTATAGGGTATATTATTCCAATGCGCAGAGCCTATTAGGGAAATAGGAACTACACTACAGCATAACATCTCCACCCCTCCCACAGGGGGGGTGGGGTCTAGTACCACCACTCCCATGTATGCACATCCTCTTGCCCCAATGCAGTTAGTTGGACATAACCTGGAGCGAGGGCCCTGCGCACTGGCACCATCCCAGTGGCGACCTACCCCATTATCTCAACCAGCCTTAAAAATGGGTAACCCTGCCTTGGTGACACATAACCCTTACTGAGCATTTCCTACTGACCATGAAGTATACACCTCTACATCTTAAGGGCTAGCAGTCTGGGTTCTTCACCTAAGCGCAGAAGCAAGAATACATGTTTAAGCATCACTTTAGAATGACAGTACTCCTCACATTTGTGGATCATTAGAATGCATTGCAATTACAGCCCCTAAAGGCATCACAGATGAATCACAGGATTACGCATATACAGCCAGACACCCTAGCAGGAATGTCTGGCAACATAACCCCATTTAGCTTAACATCACCTTACACAGGTACTTCACATTCCACATGTGACTTTCAGTCCCTCTAAAAGAAATAACATTAGTAAATGCACTACGGGTGCAATTACACCTCTTCACCTCCAGGGGATGCCCTTCTCCAGACATCCCCAACTCAGCCCTTCATTCTTTGGTGCACTTCTCCACACACCCCCAGCTGTAGAACGAAAGTTCCAGCCCAGGAAGTGTTAAATTGCTGGCTGAGCCCTTGAGGGGTTATTCTTTTCCAGTCCCCATGAGACTTAGGGAGGGACTTCCAATTTCGTGCTGGGGGCAGCCTGCGCTCTCCTGCAGCTCCCCCTGCACCTTGGCACACGTGTGATGGTGACCCCGCTCTCCTGGGGCCACCACAAGCAGAGGAAACGCTGTTTTTCCCTTGCAGGCCGGTCCAGGCCTGCAAGGCATTATGGGGCGATTCTCCGCGTTTTCCCCGAATATTATAGCAGAGGCTCTCCTGCTGCGTCGGGGAGAGCCGCGATGTGTGCCTCCGGCCGCTCTAGGTCTCTGTTGGAGGGTCCGGTCCCACCCAGACCCCCAGGTGAGCTCTGCAGGTCGGGGAGGCCACCCCCGGCTGCTCATTCCCATTCTCGGGGGCCCGGTCCCACCTGGACCCCCAGGTGCAGGTTCTCGGCTCGGGTAGCCCACCCCCGGCCGCTTCCTTCTTCAGGGAGGCCCGGTCCCACCCGGGCCTCCTGCAGCGTCACGTCGTTGGAGGGCAACCTGGGGAGCCCACCCCCGGCTGCCCCCACCGGCTCCCCGATCGGCCAGCACACTCGCGTGCTGCCACGGGAGCCGGCCTCTCTTGTCTGGTCTGCCTGCTCCGTCGGGCAGACGCGCCAGTTCCCGCTGTTCGGGCGGGGCCGCGGGGGAGTGCGACGGCACTCCCCCCCCACCTTCCTCTTCTTCGGAGCCCGGGGATGGGGTCCCGGGCCCCTGGGCCATAGTTTCACGGGGAGCGCGACGGCGCTCCCCGACTTTCACCCTCGCGGGGGCGCGACGGCGCTCCCCGCCTCCTCCTCTGCACATGGGGCCCGGAGTTGGGATCCCGGGCCCCTCCTCCCTTTCCCAGGGGGGCGCAATGGCGCTCCCCTGCCTCCGGTTTCGGCGGGGGCCAGGGTGGGCTCCTGGCATCCCGACGAGGGCATTTTTCACGGGGAGCGCGACGGCGCTCCCCGACTTTTCTTCGTGGGGGGGCAGCCCCCAGGACCTGACCCACCCCGGGGGCACTTCTGGGATGGAGGTGGAGCCCCACGCGCTTCGTCGTCGATCCTCAGGGGACAAAGGTCGCCTACCTTCTGGGGGGAATATCTCAGCCCCCAGGGGTCCGATCTTCGCGATCTTGGCCTCTTCTTGCTCCTGGTGGTGCTCCCCAGCCACTGGGAGCACTCTCTTTTGCCCTCTGGGTCTCTGAGAGGGGGGATTCAGCAGGGAGCTGTCTTCACTGGCTCCCTGCGCCAGCCTTCCGCCTGGCTCTCCTCCTGGGCCTCTCTTCTCCCTGCGCAGAGGCCCCTGCTTCTGCGCACTGGTCCTGGCCTCCTCTCCTGGCGCTGTTCACGATCCTGGGACAGTCAGGGGGTTCAACCTTCCAACTGCCCATTGCGCCAGGCTCCAGCACCTTCTGCTTCAGCAGACCACACCACAGAGAGAGCTCCTCTTCCTGTGCAAGTTCTTTTAAGAAGTTGGGGAGGGGGCTGGCAGGAAGTCTCTGCTTGCCCTATCACACAGTGACACATCACTTCTCTGCCCCTGCTCCCTCCTTCCTGCCCAGGCCTCAGGGTTTGTTCAAAATGGCGTCGTCCAGGGTCTCCTGCCACATGGTCTCTGAGAGTCCCTTCCCCCCAGTACTGCTTGGTGCCTGGCACCCAGTGCCAGCTGCTGATGGATTAGCCTGTAGCTCCACCCATCTTCTCTCCTTGGAGGGAAGGTCTTCGCTCTGGGAAGAAAGGTCATTATTCTAACCTGCCAGGGCCAGACCCCAGCCAGCCCCTGGTTATGAGCTGACTCAGAGAAATATGACATTTCTGGATGACCCAAAAGCAGTACAAATATGACTTTGGACTCTGCAGAATACTTCTTCTCACACCCGTTACAGTGGACTTTGGTGCGTGTCTGGAATTTGTAGGCCCTAGGAAAGTAAAACTAGCCCATGTGCTCCACATCCCCATAGGAGAATAATGAAGTGAAAACAGTAAAACACACTGACTTTCCCTAGCATGTTTCTTCCCAGTGTATAAAGCCTATTCCATGTCACCATCCAATTCTGCATAAGTCCTGCCACACCATTTACTTTGTAGCTGCTCCTGGGCTGCGCACGCCAGGAATCTCCCCTGCGCAGCCCATACACGTGTGCACACGCATGTACACATGTGTCTGCATGTAACCAGCCCGGTGCCCTTACTCCAGCTGCTGCGCAGCGGCCTAGTCCAGCTAGGGGGGCACCAGTAAAATCCACATGCAGTCTCTTTCATCATGAGTTCACTGTGGGTGAGTCCCAACGTATGTGGCTCTCCCACAGTAAAAGCTCAACCAATAGGTGCTCAAAAAGCGAAAAATCCGGGCGGCTCAGAGTGTCAGAACCACCTTCTAACACTTGCCCAATCTATCTCCAACTTCAATGCCTAGATCACCGCCTGCACAGATGCCTTGGCACCTCTCAAAGCCAACAAAGCCACGAGAGCAAACTGCAAGCAAGCTGGAACACCGAAGAGCTCATGCTCACCAGATGCAACTGCAAGAAACTTGAAGGCAGATAGCGATACGTTCAGGACAACACCTACAGGAGCACCCACAAATCCGCCCTCAGATGCTACCTTTAGCAAATCAGAATCACCAAATGCTCCGTGACGCATGCCCGATGCAAACCTTAAATGCTATATATGAGGCAATGCAAGGCCTCTTTGCGTCACCCTGAGTGGCTCCATAAATCTGGAGTAAAGCAATACAGCGGAAATTGCTGCGTTGCCTTACTCTGCACGAGGGAGGCATTCCTTGGGCATTGGCTGGGTGTTCCCATGCAATTCCCATGGTTTTTGATACATTCCCAGATTTACTAGAACTGGTAAACCTGGGACTGCTCCAAAAAGATCTGCCTTCCCAGTAGAGGAATAACAAGGAGAAATAGCTTTATGTCTCCTTGTTCCTACCTCTTTCTATGTGTGCTGCATTCTGCAGCACACAAAGATAGAGGAATATGACGCTCAGGATTGTTTTTGTGCAGGAAGGTGACCCTTCTTTCATGAAAACAATCCTGCATGCAATGGAGGCACCCTTGCACAATGGAGCAAGTGTGCCTGCATTGGCGCTAGGCTGTCTAAAGGGAGCCAGTGCAGGGGAAAAGGCAGGAATGTGCCCTATTCTTTTAAATACGACACATTCCGGCCCTTTCCTTTTCAAGCAGCGCAGCAAGGTTACTTGCTGCGCTGTACTGCACTGCATGACAATCTCGAAAATCTGCCCCCAGGGGTTGGATGCTTTATCAGGTGGTCTTGGAGATTCGACTTGACAGATCACGTGATGTGTGTCTTGAGGAGCTGGGTAAGGGTTGTCTCCCGGATACAAAAGTATCCCTAAAAATAACTCAGATAGTGCTTTGCTCTACTTTGCTGCAAGGGTTGGGTCCTATCAGTGGTACATGGGCGATCCAATGCTACCACCATGGATTTTGATGCAACACCCTATCTACTAACACTGGAACACTGAGCATTGCATCTAACATGACTCCTCAAGACAGGTGCTAACAAAGAGAAACTGTTTTATTTCTCCTATCTTTTCTCACTCTACGGCACACACGCAATTTGAGAAACGTTTTACAGTAAGTCTAAGCATGGTATTTTTGTAATGGAAGGGTCCCCTTTCAGTACAAAATGTATGCTTGATACACCATCACATTATTCTAGACACTTTGCTAGGCAGCCTGAACTGGGGAAGAGGCAGTTGCTGTTGCTGTAGTTGCTCTACAAGGGCATAATTAAAAGCCCTGTGCGCCACTGGAACGCCACTTTTTGTGATGTTCTGGTGGCGCACAGGGTTTAGCCATATCTACAAGGCCACGTAAAGCCACCCTTCGTGGCTTTTCATGGCCTTGTAGATATGGAGTAAGGCAATGCCTTACTCTGAGTGGAAGGGGCATTCCATGGATGTTGCTGTGGGTGTTTCCACTCAACACCCATGGAATTGTACGCTGCCCCAGATTTACAACATCAGGTAAACCTGGGGCAGTGCCAAAACCTTGCGCCTCCCTAGAGCAGGTGTAATGAGAAGAAATCTTCACATTTCTCCTCGTTTTTTCCTCTTTCAACATGTGCAGCATTCACACATAGAACGAGGAAAACTCCTTTAGGGATTGTTTTTGTGCAGAAAGGTTCACCTTCCTGCACAAAAACACTGTGCCAACAACACAGACTCCGTAGCCTGCATTGGTGCACAACTGTAAAATGTGCACCGGCGCTGGCTGAAAGGAGAGGAATGCACTATATCTTGTAAATACGGTGCATTCCTGTCCTTTCAAATTGACATAGGGCAAGGATTTGTGATGCTGCCCTGTGCCAATGCCTTGTAAATATGCCCCTAATTTAGTTAATCTCCCCCCTGATATTTTATAGGTCTTATGGATCACTGATGATCCTCCATGTTGATACAAAATTACTTAGTAAGATGACACAATCAGTCTTCTCTGAGTAATATTATTGGAACACCTGGACCAGGAATCACCGGAGCATAATTAATAACTTTGGACAACTGGCCCACATGCAACATTTTCTTAAGTTGCACAGGGAGGGGTACACATCTAACTTGTTAGATACTGAAAACATTTTGATTTAGTTGAATGGGAATATCTATTTAAGGCGTTGGTCCTTCATATATAGACAGGATCAGCCTATTATACACCTGAAGAAGGCTCACCTCTTTAGAGAGCATCATATCAAAATACATCAACTATCCACTTCCACTGATAAAAGCCAGCTTCCTCTTCATTTATACGTTAGCTGTGTGTTAGTTTTGGACACATTTCAGCACTCTGCTGCCTTTCAGATAGATGTCCACTATATTAATACAACATACATACATTTGCACATGTCTGATAGAAAGGAAACAACAGCAAAGCAGTGCACAATTTTAAAACTGCTTAATTCCTTAACCAAAAAAAAGAGGGAGTCCAGAGCCTGCTGACTTGGGTATGGGTGGAGAGTGGACACCTTTTGTACTTGGAATGCAGTACGTTTTGTTGTCACAGACACTTAGCTCAGAAATTGACAATGCAGAGTGATAATTGTCTCAAGATTCATAATCAGAGTCGTGCCATGAATATAGGTGACAGAGATTAGGAAATAGCTCACGGTAATTATTATAGTAAATAAAGGTGAACCTGACCAAGTGCACAAAAATGGTAAAACATGCGTCTTTTTTTCATTATACAGGGCGAAGGTGTTGGTTCATTGATGGAAGACTTTGCATGAAGATTGAGGGCACTAGGAGGATGGATGACATGGATGAATGAATGCATTTTATGTATGTTTGTGTATATGAAGGTGAGGTATGGCAAGGTCAAGCTGCTGCTGATGGTAAAACAGAGCCACTGTTAACCAATCAACTGGTAAGTTCAACATAAATTGCAACATTAAAAAAAAACGTAAGGAAAATGGAAGCACATCCGATTTCTTAATAAAAACCTGTCGAATTTGTGTGATGGTCCAAGAAGTTCAGTCTCAGTTGTGATGCACTAGCAAATATTTTTTTTCTCCAATTGAATACATCGAACACCATTTTAGTTACCTTGCTATTTCTAGCCCCAGTAGGGAAATAATTTGTTTAAAACAAATACAAATCAAATCAAACCACTTTTATTCTGCTAACAAAAGCCATAAAAGTACACCACAAACAGATATTGTCATACAAAAAATACGTGGGATCATGTTAATACATTTAAAATTCAATAAAGTACGCCACATACAAGCAGTAAAAGTGGCTCTGAAAGGTTGTGAATGCCTCCTATTCTCAATACGGTTATCTCCAACCTTCACGCTATCAGGCCTATTAATCTATCGACCACCGGGTCCTTATGGGGAGTTCCTAGAAGAGCTACCTGACGTGATGGCCAGTCTACTACTCAAGAAAGCTCACATCACGATACTTGGAGACTTGAATCTTCATATGGAGGATAAAAGCCATCCAAGTGTAAAGAGACTACTATCAGATCTAGAAAGTCTACAACTGATTCAGTTGGTAGAAAAAGATACACATAGTAAAGGCCACACCCTGGATGTGGTAATCTCTAATGACCCCGACCTCACAGTAGCCATCTCTGTTCCAGTGCCTTGGTCGGACCAATATTTCATTCCTTTCAAGGTGCGAAAATCAGGAAATGAGCACAGAGACATTACACTTAAGAATTCGATAATGAAAAGACGCTGGGATAAGATCAATCCGGGCGCATGGGGAGACATCTTAATAAACACTGTAAATTCACAATCAGAGACACCAGGGTCAGCCGAAGAAGGCTACTCACAATGGGAATCCTGGATCACGCACTCGCTAGACGTAGTAGCACCTAAGGCCATCCATAAGCACAAAACCAGAACCAGAGCAGAACGATGGTTTAATTCCCAGTTATTGGAGCAAAAGAAAGAGTGTAAAAGAATCGAGAGAGAGTGGAGAAAAAGTTACGATCCTCAACTTAAAACAACGTATAAATCAGCTATTAGAAAGTATTGTAATAATATTAAAATGAATCAAGCTAAGTTCTTTGAGGAGAAGATCAGAGGGGCACAGAACTCAGCAAGGGAACTGTTCTCAATAATCAAAACCCTGACCAATCCACCCATCGATAGTGGTCCATCCGAAACCTCAGAGGAGAGGTGTAATAACGTAGCCTCATATTTTCTCTCGAAGGTGACAGATATTTATAGCTGCTTCAAAACAGAAGACGACCACATAATAGAGGTGGAGGAAGAACATGTAGCAGCCTCCTCACAACAGGTTATTACTAATTTCCCGAAGATGGAACAGAAGGATCTAGAAATCTTACTAGACACAGTGAAGTCTGGTTCACCCCTGGATCCAGCACCTCCACATATTCACAAAACAGTAGCAGCCATTATTGCACCCATCTTAATGAAGATCATGAATCAATCACTAGAAGCAGGTACAGTCCCGGCAGCCTGGAAACATGCTGTGATAAAACCACTGTTAAAAAAAGTAAATGCAGATCAATCACAACCAGTGAGCTACCGCCCTATTTCCCTGCTACCATATGTTGGCAAGCTATTGGAAAAATACGTCAATAAGAATCTGTCAGAATTCTTAGAGGCCAATCACTGCCTCCACCACACACAGATGGGCTTCAGGGCACAACACAGTACAGAAACGGCCTTGCTGGTAGTGGTGGAGGAGTTAAAACAATCATTGGACCTAGGAAAACCAACCGCATTGCTCTTATTAGATTTGAGCGCCGCATTTGATACGGTGGATCATCGTATATTGTGCAGAAGACTCTCAGACAATGGAATAAAGGGCTCGGCGCTCAAATGGCTGACTTCATTCCTGAGTGATCGTTCATTTCAAGTACAGGAAAACACCATCTTCTCCAAAACTATGTCCCTGAAGTGTGGTGTCCCACAGGGCTCTTCATTTAGCCCAACACTTTTTAATGTTTATGTTGAACCACTTGCCAAAATTGGACTGGAATTTGATATATCCATGACTTTGTATGCTGATGATACACAGCTGATCATCTCCCTCGACCCAAAAAACTGCAGGGATGGTGAGAGACTATCCTCTTGCCTGGTCAAAGTAAAAGAATGGATGACGGCAAGCTGCTTAAAGTTAAATGGAGATAAAACTGAGCTATTGCTGATCGGAAATAAGGCAGTACCCAGGCCTATAATAGACTGGCCGGCATGCTTAGGTAAACCACCCACCCCGGCAGAAACGGTAAAAAACCTGGGGTTCTGGCTAGAAACAGATCTCTCTATGATCTCACAGGCCAATAAAGTCACAGCAACCTGCTTCGGACTTCTCAGAAGTCTGCGAAAAATTCTAGACAGAATACCCACTCAATTAAGGAAAACAGTGATCCACTCGCTGGTAACCTCGCGACTGGATTATGGAAATTCACTGTTCCTGGGGCACCTAAATATGTTACCCAGAAATTGCAGTTAGCCCAGAATGCTGCCGCAAGAATACTGTGCAACATCCCGGCACAGGACTCAGTAAGAAAACATCTACGAAAACTACACTGGCTCCCAGTGGAGGCCAGAATAAAGTTTAAAGTGCTGGTCATAACTCATAGAGCACGGCACAATAAAGGGCCAAAAAAAGTAAGAAGTCTAATCTCCCCCTATATTCCAAAGAGGCAGCTGCGATCTAGCGCAGAATAACGGCTAAATCAAACAAAGGTCAGAAGGGAAAAATGGGGAGGAAGATCTTTCTCCCACCTTGCGCCCAAATTATGGAATTCCCTACCACTGGAATACAGGCGGATAGAGGGGGAATTACAATTCCGTAAAAAGATCAAAACATGGCTATTTATGCAATATCTTTAAGGTACAACCTGTCTATACTCAGTACCTGACTGCTCAGCGATGGGAAGCCCAAGGGTAGCTATGCGCTCTATAAATCCATAATAATAATAATGCCGATAAAAAGTGATGAGTTATAATTCATTTATCAGACAATAAAAACAATTATGTTGATATATAAAATCCATCGATAAATAAAAATGTCTAATACCCTTTCTTCCTGTTTCTAACTGCCGCCACCAAAAAATTCGCAACATTAAAAATCTCCCACGGGTTATTTAACAGTTGCAGGTATAATAAGGCAGGTCTAACTTGCAAAAATCCCATCCCCTTTAAAATAGGATTTTAAAACTTTTTTCTCATTGGACTAAAATGCTCACAAAACATTATAAAATGCATAGTATCCTGTGTAGAAAAATTGTCACAGGGACCTAAATCATTTACCCTACTCCATCCCTGTACATCTGCTAAAAGACAATGGTTAAGATTAAAACGAAACCTAGTTAATAGAAATCGATGAAAAGGTTTTGTGACAATTGTCAGGTACGGTTCTAACCGTGGGACTGTCTTTAGCAGGAAATGGGCTTTCACCATGGGTTTCACAATCTCCAACCCCTCTCTCTCTCTGCAGACAACACATTTAAAAATTGTGCTTCAACACATGCCAGATCCTTTTTCACTATCTTTTCTGGGGAGGCAAAAAGTTCTGGTCGTCCCATTTTACCTAGCGATGACTTGACATATTGTATCCATTGGATTTTACTTACATTATCCAGCGATATACAGTCCCTGACAATTTCTCTATTAAGTCCCAGTTCTGGGTTAATCCATGTCTTTAGCCAACATACCACAGGGCCCAGTCCAATTTGGTCCTCGACAAAACCACTACCCAACTCTTGATGGATAGCATAGGTAGGGGTAGACTGGGGAACCGCCAGGAGATATCTCATGAATTTATTTTAAACTTGCTGAAGTTCAGCTACAGCTTTATATCCCCAGATCGCAGACCCGTACGTTGCTATAACAATGCTTTTAGATCTATAAATTTTGAGCAAAGCATCAAGAGGCTTCGCCCCTAGTCGGGATACAAAACCTTGTATAGCGGCTATGGACCTAGACATTGCAAGTTTTTTTGCCCTTAGCTGGGGAGTCCAGGAGCCTCTTTCGTCGAATAAGACTCCCAAATAGGGGAAAGAGGAAACCCTTGACAACTCTGCCCCTTCACAGTAAAAAGATTTGGACTTCTTTGGCTTCTGCCCCATTATCATCGTATGCGATTTAGTTTTGTTGACAATAAGGATAGGATAGGATATTTATTTATAAAGCGCTCGAATGCCGTGGCATCTTGGCGCTGGGTGGATATGTGGAGGGACTGGGCCACCTAGCTCCAGAGATTTAGATTGAAGAAAACAGCCAAGTCTTTAGCGATTTCCTGAAAATCGACCGGTTGGATTGGAGTCGCATAATAGGTGGCAATTGATTCCATAACTTGGCTGCACTATAAGAGAGAGTCAAGGATTGCATGAAAGAACCAAAGGAGTCCAAAAGTCTCTGTAAACCAACTGCAGTACGGGCCAAAAGGACCGCATCATCAGCGTATAGGAGAGCAGGAATAACCCTGTCTCCTATACGTGGGATATCTAAAGTGGCAGTGCTAAGGGAAGTATTTAACTTATTTATATAAAGTGTAAAAAGCAAGGGAGCTAAAATGCAGCCCTGTCTTACCCCTTTGTCAATTTTAAAGTGCTTAGTACATTTACCATCTTGACTGACTCTGACCCTGGCATAGAGATCCTAATGGAGATCTGCTAAAAAATAGACTAAGCAGCGATCCATCCCCATGTCTATCAATATGGTCCATAACTTCGATCTATTTACTAGGTCAAAAGCCGAAGATAAGTCCATAAAGGCCAGCTGCAACGTTCCTTGTTTCGCCACAGTGTATTTCTCAGCCAAAAGATGCAAATTTAGGCACTGATCTATGGTGCTTCTACCTTTTCTGAAGCCATATTGACAATCTGTTAAGATTCCAGTATCATCCAACCAGTCAGAAAGTTTATTTAAAATAACTCTGCCTAAGACCTTAACCACGGAGTCAATAAAGGAGATAGGTCTGTAACAACCTGGATCACCTCTCTGCCCCTTTTTAAAAACTGGAATAATGGTGGAGAGAGACCAGGATGGCGGGAATCCATACATACTAGCCATATTTAAAAGTTTGGTTAAAGGTTTTGCCCAGAGCTGCGGATTTTGTTTATATAAGTCGGCCGGGACACAATCAGGGCCGGGGGCCTTATTGCTAGTCATTTGAGTGATAGCCGTCTCCACTTCAATTTCTGTAAAATTCAGTGATGTATTACCACAGTCTAGGACAGGAAGATCTAAAGAGCCTCTCCCGGACTGGGATACTCCATAAATAGTGTTAAAGTGGGAGTACCACTGATCCTCCGTAATGTTACATTGTAATGGCGTAGTATTTAGTCCCGTGAAAAAGGGTTTGTGTTAACTATAGTCCAAAATCTAGCACTATCCCTATTAACCTCGACCGAAAGCAGGTCATTCCATGCCTCTTCTTTAATTTCTTGTTTACGGTGATTAATCGTACATTTATAGGACTGCCTCGATTGAGCTATAAGGGCACGGTCTCTTGGAACCTGTTTCAGGGCAAAAATAAGTTTTTTGTGAGCTTTCGAACAATCCTTATCAAACCATTTCTCGCCCAGATTAATATAACTTCTACTAGGCACTGTTAAACCAGAGGCCACCTGCACATAGATTTCTTCAAATGCAGATAAGACCTCTGGGCCCCCATCTGCAGGACTAAGACATATATTAAAACTCTCTTCCGCGTTAAGCATTAGATCTTGGAGGAAAAGCTCGGGAATGACACTAGTCCATTTTAGCCTGCGTCCCTGGTCTGTGGTCTTTACACGTATGCATGTTGGAAGTTGTCCCTGTCTCTCTTTAAGGCCAATTGCCCTACTTAACTCAAGTATGACAGGATTATGGTCACTATGGTCGGACCATAAAGCATCATAGTGGGTAACTTGTGAGGACAAAACCGGAGAAATAAAAATATAATCAATTATAGAATCCTGCCCTCTTGCCTTGAAGGTGGGGATCCTCCTTCCCACAGTAGTGGTGTCAGGCTGGCATAAATCAGCTGTGGCCAGGAGATCCTCCAAGCATTCTCCTTGCGGGCTGTGCTCAAAATGACAGTTAAGGGGATACTCTGGGCCAAGATAATCTAAAACATGGCAATCCTTCAGACATAAATGAACATTAAAATCTCCCAAAATAAGATTAGAGTAAAAAGTGGTTTGCTTAAGTCTGTAATCAATTAAAAAACCTTTTAAAATACTTAAATGCTCATTCAGGGATCTAATCTCCGGTGAGTTGTAGAAGTTTACTATTAACAGTTTCATTGAATTTACGTTGTTAATTTCTACCGCTAAGAGATTAATAGAGCCTGTATTCACAGAGCAATGTTTTCCCGTCAACTTTAGTGATATTAAAATTAAAAGTCCCCCCTTTGCTCTCCCTGAGGTCGAAGGGCGCGCTGGCTCAAAATAGGATTTATAACCATCCAGCCAGAAATTGTCTTCTCTAGCCCACGTCTCTTGTAGCCCCACTATATCATAGGTTTTAAGGAAATTAGTCCAACTTGGGTCCGCACTTTTCGTTCTAAGACCTGCTACATTCCAGCTCAAAATCTTACAAATTAGGTTCTCCTCCTCCATTCCCGTGAGTACTCCTCCCCCCCCCTCCCCTCCCAAAGGTACAAGAGGTTTCAGTCAGTCATTTTCATCCAATCTGCTTAGTGGTGAAAACCTATTTGAACACACTAACCCACTCACCCTTGCATTCTCCCCAACTGATATAGACAATGGTTTGGGGGGAAATGGGCCTGTATTTTGGGTTAGATTATCAGACTGGGCCTTCCCAGGACCTAGCCCACAATACTGATCTGCCTTCCTTTTTGGTAGTGAGGAGTTCCCCCACGGACTCCTACTCGGAAACTGTCTAGTCACTGAGGGCGGGTAAAAAAAAAACAACGGTAGAGCCCTTAGGCCCCCTGGACCTGCATTAAAACCTCCCTGGAAGAGCGTTCCCGCTATCCCTGTTTGGTCAAAGTTAACGACAATACAGTCACCCTCTCCTTCTTTGGACCTCTGTCCTACCCAACCTACTCATCTAGCCATTATAATATGGGCTGAGGCCTGTGCCCCATTTGTTGAGTGTTGTTTACACCAAAACGTAGTTTTGCGTACAAGATCCTCAGTAGATTCCACTCCACCTATTTTAAGTGGGGGTACTCCTATGAGGACTGCAACTAGGGGGGTGGCCTCGGGTGGAAGATTAAGTCTACAACTATTATACCTTTTACAATCCCCACTGGTTCCATGAAGCTCACCCGCATCTTTGAGATGGTTATTGGGGAGATTATTCACAGTTGGGATACGGTCAGGTAGCCTCCTCACATCATCACCCCTTCTATTCTGAGTAGAAGTTCTCCCAGATGATATGCCGTCCCCCACAATAACATCAGAATGTGAAATTGTATTACAACCACTTGGGTTATCCCCAACAATATCTGTGCGTTCTAGCTTTTCCCATAGCAAATTAAATTTCCTATCAATTAGTTCCTTCATCTGGGCTAATACAGTTTCCAGGGCGGTCTCCACAGCAGCAGCAGTGGCAAGGGCAGTGTCCTTAATACAATCGTGTCTTAATAGAGGAGAGGGGAAGACGGCGTCAGTCTGTGTGCCAGTGGAGTTGGTTGTTAGTATGACTTGTTCAGTCCCAGGATTTGCGGGTCTAGATCCCTTTGTACTTTTAGCTTTTTGAGCGGCGACACCCCTTTTTCGTTTTACCGGTGGCTCTCTCATCATAGTCTCCTCCAATGATTTTGAGACCCGTGATCTAGTAGCTATACTTGTCCCGAAAGAAACAGCTATGGGAGATATATCCAGGGTTGGCTCAAGAGGGTTTGTAAGCACATTTGGGGGCGTAGTAGACAGGCACAATTGTGGACAATTCCCCGAGTTGGAGATACCTAATGACGAGCGTCTCTGTAGTGTTAAAGGATCTAAGGAGAGTCGCCGCTCAGTCATTTCAATTTCATGGGTCAGCAACGATACTGCCTGGACAATAAAAGCATCTAAGGTGCCCGCTACTCCTTTGCGCTTTCTCATGATTAATCCGTAAATCTTGAACAAGCAGGTACTCACACACAGAAAAAAATAATAAGATACTTATGTCAAGGGTAAAAATGTATGCAACAGTACCTGAGGACTGGTAAGATCACTCATAAACCGGTAACCAAATATCAGAGCGGGGGCCCACCCCAGCCTCTTCCGGGTTCTGACGGGCGCGGATGGGCCCGCCCTTGGCCCGGGCTTTGCCCGGGCACGTCCCGCGCTTCGGGAGCCCGCGGCTGCTTTTGAGGCGCCTCCTGGCGCTAGAAAATGACGTCGGCGGCCAGGCGCCACGAAGACCAGGACCGGGGAACAGCTGGTGCAGAACAGGAGCAGGCGGCAGTTAGAGGCGAGACCTGAGCTGCGGGAGCCCGCGGCCGCTTTTGAGGCGCCTCCTGGCGCTAGAAAATGACGTCGGCGGCCGGGCGCCGCGAAGACCAGGACCGGGGAACAGCTGGTGCAGAACAGGAGCAGGCGGCAGTTAGAGGCGAGACCCGAGCTGCGGGAGCCCGCGGCCGCTTTTGAGGCGCCTCCTGGCGCTAGAAAATGACGTCGGCGGCCGGGCGCCGCGAAGACCAGGACCGGGGAACAGCTGGTGCAGAACAGGAGCAGGCGACAGTTAGAGGCGAGACCCAGTACGTTTTGTTGTCACAGACACTTAGCTCAGAAATTGACAATGCAGAGCGATAATTGTCTCAAGATTCATAATCAGAGTCGTGCCATGAATATAGGTGACAGAGATTAGAAAATAGCTCACGGTAATTATTATAGTAAATAAGGGTGAACCTGACCAAGTGCACAAAAATGGTAAAACATGCGTCTTTTTTTCATTATACAGAGCGAAGGTGTTGGTTCATTGATGGAAGACTTTGCATGAAGATTGAGGGCACTAGGAGGATGGATGACATGGATGAATGAATGCATTTTATGTATGTTTGTGTATATGAAGGTGAGGTATGACAAGGTCAAGCTGCTGCTGATGTTAAAACAGAGCCACTGTTAACCAATCAACTGGTAAGTTCAACATAAATTGCAACATTAAAAAAAAACGTAAGGAAAATGGAAACACATCCGATTTCTTAATAAAAACCTGTCGAATTTGTGTGATGGTCCAAGGAGTTCAATCTCAGTTGTGATGCACTAGCAAATATTTTTTTTCTCCAATTGAATACATCGAACACCATTTTAGTTACCTTGCTATTTCTAGCCCCAGTAGGGAAATAATTTGTTTAAAACAAATACAATCATGCACTCAGCAGAAAACAAATAGGCATGCACAAAGTGTGTTCTTTTATCTGCAAATATATGTTTATTTTTACACGTGCCTTAAGAATCTGGTTTAAGGTTTTCCCAATGTTTGGCCTCAGAAAACAAGGATGTCAATTATAAATAGCCACCTGAACCGAACTGTTCTGTTTTTTTACGTTCCTTTCCCACTTCGATGTATTTTAAAATTCACCAAATAAGACATTAAAATAAAAAGAGATGCGCAGTGATTGAGATTTTATCACAAATAAGAAATCATTTTTCTATCCTAATTCATTGAATTTAAGTATTCACTGTATTGCTAGACTCCTGTAAGTAAACGCTATCCACTGTCTCCGTGGAGAGGCTTGCAAGGGATCTCGAGGCAGGACTTCAAGAGTGGCCGTGACAGATCTGCAAACGCACCTTCCTGCATAACACAAGAGACATTAGCAGGACAATAGGTTCACTACTCAGACTGGGGGATGGGCTGAGCTGCAGCGAATGCACCTTTCTACGGAGAAGCAGAGTGAGTGACTGACCTAAGACCAGTAGCGGCTCGTGGAGGAAGTGCTGCGGGGCGGCGGAGCGGGGGAGGAGCAGGGTGGGGGGTAGTAAACTACGGCATATGGCCAAACAGAGGTAAGTAAACAAATAAATAAATAAAACGAATTTCGTTGCTCGCGCTGCATCGCATTTGGCAATGCAGCGCGCGCAATAAAATTCGTTTTATTTATACGAAGGAAAGTCTGTCCAATGTCCGGCTGGGTAGGTGACGGCCGAGGTGGTGATCCACAGCCAATCTCCTCTATAGCTATCAAGGTAGCTCCACCAGGCATCGGCCAAAATTGCTAGGTCTCCGCGGTCGGTAGAATATTCACGGATTACTCGGACGTGGCTGAGGCTGGCTTCAAATTCAATCGCGGGAATTGGAGAATCGAAAGACCGCAGTCCGTAGTACCCCAGGTGTGTAAAAATGTTCAAGGAGGGGGTAGATTCCAGGGGATTTGATCCAAAAAGGTAATCCCTAGTCAGGGAGCTCCCGAACGGAGCTCCTCACCTGTCGGCCATCATGCTGATTAGTTAGTACGGCAGCCGATTCATAAGCCCGTGGATGCCCAAGGTTGGAGTGATCTACTACACAGAGGCTGCTATTATTACTGCCTGGTCTCTTTGGCCTTCGTCCGAGTACCACCACTTGTTCTCCTTCTTGTCCTGGTGGGTGAGCCGGATGGGGGAGGGAGGTGGGGGATATGCGCGAGGTCTGATCGGTGTCCATTCCAGGTGCTGTCGCTCTTGTGACCTCTGCGCGGCGTGGGCATCTCCCACCGCTAGTCAGCTCTCCTGCTGATCTTACACTGGAGTCTCCCCCCTCGAGGTACGGCCTCATCGCCCTGCTGGGCTTGATTAATTCTGCCCGGACGCCATCTTAGGGTCAGGCAGGCTTGGGCGCTTCATGCAGCCTTTTCTACTGTGATAGCCGGCTTCCAAAGGGTTTCGACCACCCCCTGCCCCGCTGCTGCAACTCTCGGTGGGCCAGCCCATGGCGCCAAGTGTGGTTCGAGGGGCTTCTCTTCTTGCTGCAGTCCGGTGGAGTGAGATGGGGTGGGGTAATCAGGATACTGCAGGGCTGGGTGGGTGAACGTCCTCCGCCAGACAGATTCCTTCACCCCCGGCCCACCCCCCCTGCAGCGGGTGCACTCACCGGTACAGTCTCTCATGGGATGTGCCCAGCTTCTCCGTGTGTCGACTGACCGTTCCGCTGCGATCCGCGCTTCAATGGCATCTAGTCGCCATCTTGTGCCCGGGCCGGTTGGATTAACGAGCCCGTGTCCCCTCACCGGGTCCACAGGCAGCACTTCTGGGCTCGCGGTGGGATGCCCCGATTTTCCCTGCCGGCTGCAGTTTCAGTGGGGCGGCTAGTCTCGTGAACATGGAATAATAATTTTTCATAGTGTTTTCCATTTACAGCACCACCATAGATTTAAAAACACAGAAACCATCGAAATTAGAGTCCCGCATCCCGCAGTTGCATGGCCATGATAACAAGTAAAGTGGTACATTTTAGTTTTAGGCCTTACTTTCTTCAGGAACAAGAAAAGGGCCCTTGGTTTTAAATGTTGTTTATAACCCCCTTCAAGTCCGCTGGAATTTACCTCCTTCCCACTTTCAAATATTTTGCACTGAGATGGAATTTCCCACTTTCAAACATCATTTTTTAGTAGTCAGTCAAACTAGAAAGAGTATTTTTACAAAAAGGATACCCATGGCAATGTGTTTGCTGTTTCTTGTTTATTGATAGTTTATAGGCATGGCCACTCAAATTATGCAGCAGAGGAGAACCAAATTATGTTACAGAGGTGACTATTTTATGTGGCAAAAAAGACAAATTATGTTGCATAATGCAGCACATTTTGTGATAGCAATACTTACTTATATTGACCTTTGTACACCTGCCAACACTGTCTGGGATACGATTTCAGCTTTTAAGTACCAATTTAACACCCAAAAAAAGCAACTGATAGAGACCAGTCAAAATTTGCGAAGAGCGAACTGGTGCTCAAGAAAACGAAGGCTTTTTATCCGTTTGAGCTAGAAACAAAATGTTTTTTTGTTAACATTTTCAGATTTTGCGGCAGGTGATGGGTTATGTAGTGAATGCAGCAAACCCATGATTATGTGAAAAACAACACAACCGCAGGTTCGCTTACTTCCAGTGGGCCTGGTTATATGGCTGTAGTGGGGGATGCAAATTGACTTTTAAGATGCCTATGTAAAGTACTTGTTATTCAGAACCGATAAGAATGTTCGATCAGGGATGTCCACAGTAGAAATCTAAACAAAAACTATATGTGTCGAGTAGTTTAAAATCTCATCAGGGCCTACATGGTATTTCATCCTTTAGTATTATATTGGCATTTCTACAGACTTTTTGAACCCCTTACAGTGCCTAAAGTGCGTTTTGGTGGTCAACCAATAAACTACTCCTTCTTTCAGGCATCGCTGGTATAGAATGTGTTTTTATCATGGCCCATGTTGTGTTATGTTATTTTTAGGCACACATAGGCAAGCATTACTTGGTGCTGGATAGATACATAACACATGGTATGCCAGCATAGAACCATACAAAGATTATTTGCTAAAAAGCCAAGAATTAAGTGAATTGGGTTTGAAGACTAGTCAGTAAAGAATTTAACCGTTTTGCTGCTGCAACAGAAAAGGAGCAGTCCACAACGGTGGATATTTTTGTTCCGGGAGCCAAGAAGAAAAAGAGATTAGAGGATCTCCGTGGATGATGAACCTGTTTGCCAAGAAGGCTGGCTGTTTTTCTTGTAAGGCTTTATGCAAATTTTCAGAGCTTTAAGGTGACAAGTGCTAATTGTCAACCAGTGTAGTGATCGGAGCACAATGATGATGTGTGTTCTTCTTGTCGTCCCAGTCACCACATAGATAGCTGTGTTTTAAACAAGTTTTAAATGATGCCAGAGTTTTTTGGAGTTGGCAAATAGATAGAATTGACATAATATAGCCTTGACTGGATTAAAGCATTTTTTCAATGCTTTATTTTAGTTTTGAGTGATACAACAAAGAAAAAGAAGCGCAGTGACCTTCGTACTACGCACCATGCACATACCAAAAAATACAAAATCTACCTGGCTGTACATTTTCTAATAAGACATCGTGACTACCGCATCCTTGGAGCACATCACTATGTGCCCCTTAATACAATAACAACTCCTTTTATTGTCGAGCTCCCACTCGCTTCCCAGATAGTCAATGATGTTTTGTTAGTGTCATGCAAACTCATGTACATCATCTCATTCTACCAGCAAGATAGGGTCTCAGCGGACCCCAAATGTCCCTGGGGCATGAGCCCCTGGGCGGCAATTTGTAATACATTTCTGAGTTTTCATTACATGATGCCAGAACTGTGAGCCAATTATCAACAGTAGGTGGCAGTCCACTTCCCCATTACATAGCTGCATGTCTTTTTCCCAGCAGCAAGGTCAGGCCAACAAGATTTCTACAGTGTTTGGGTATCCCTTTAACATGGCCCAGAAGTGCCATCAGGACCCCCTGGCCGGAGTGCCAGGCCCACAATATCGCTTAGTACTTCGAACAACCGGGACCAGTAATTAGCAGTTACCACACAGTTCCATGCCAGATGTATGAAGTCTCCTGCTGTGTCATTATATCTCTCACATGTATTGCTGTCCATCATCCCATTTCTATGTAGTTTGACTGGAGTGTAATAAATTTGATGGAGGAAATTATAGTGCAGCAGTCTATGTCTGCCATTCAACGAGACCTCTCTAGTGTAGCGGCAGCAATATTTCCATTGTGCATCCGTTAATTGGGTGCCTAGGTCCATCTCCCAGCGGTTCCTAAAATGAGGGTCAACTCTGGGAATGCCCTTTTAATGTAGTGGTGTATATCACAGTAATGATTTTGGTATTCAATGAGCCAGTGGCAGCAAGACTCAGCTGTCTCCAATCTGCTGGTTCCTGAGGGTAGGCAGGGAACGCCTTCCTCATTGCCTCCCACAACCTGCCATATGTGAATATCGCTAGCAGTGTAGAGCTGCCCTTTTTTAGATAACCCTTTAGGGGGAGAAACCTCCCCCCCCCCCATATGAGTTCCCCAGAGTGAGGAGTTGTTTGTCCTGTAAGTGACGAATTACCAAGGGTTCACTAGTAAGAGATCATTTGTGGGGAGTACATGACATCCACACCACAGACCCGGGCAAGGCATGCCCATGCCCATATTGTTCAGAGCACTACCTGTATTTCAAATCTCGGTCTTGTGGGAGTCTTCTTGATGACATTAGTTGGCTTATGGGGGACTGCCATGCCCAGTTCCAGGTCCCAGTGTGGTACCTGTTGAAAGTTATGAAACCATTGTGCGATTGTTTGTGCAATGTAGTAATAAAACTCTAAATGGTGAACAGCAAAGCCGACCCTGCTCGTACGGCCTCTGTAATAGCATTCAAGCAATTTGTGGGTGTTTGTCCGCCCAAGTGAGTTTGATTAAAGAGGATTGAATCCGGTTAAAGAATCCTATGGTCAGTGGGAATAGAATATTTTGGAACAGATATAGGAGTTGTGGAAGTATCACCATCTTTATGAGGGCGACATGGCCCGCCATCATTCAGGGTAATTTGATCCATTTATCAATATTAGTTTTGACTCTGTCTATTTGAGTACTATAATTCTCAAGTAGTATGATAGTCAAATCCTGATGGATTCGTATCCCGGACAGAGACCACTTGCCACTGCAGGGGATATATAAGTTGTGGTGCAGCTGTGCTGTCCGTGAGCGGCATCATGAAATGATTTGGATCAATTTATGGTGAGGCCAAACCAACAACCAAAGTAATTGATCTCAATTAGGATGGGGTCTCTGAAAAGAAGTAAGATGTAATCACTGTAAAGTGACGCCAACACTCTGCGCATCCGAAACTAAATACCCCTATGACTGGGCACTTCTCAGAGCACACTAACCAAAACCTCCAATTCCAGAGCAAAGATCATCAGAGACAGGGAACATCTCTGCCTGGTACCACATTGTATTGCAATTCGGTCGTAGAGTCAGTCATTTACACGTATTCGTGCCGTCGCTTTGGTATAAAGTAAGCTGATCCATTTTTATCCTTGTTGTACCTAGACCCATTTTCCTCAACACTGCTATGAGATATGGCCATTCTATAGAGTCAAATGCCTTGGCAGTGTCCAAGAACACCGCCACTGTCCGAAGCTCTGGCTTGATCTGGGGAAGAACCGCTTAGAGGGTATGAAGATTGTCGGTTGATGAATCCCGATTGCTCTGTGACAACCAGGACATGCAGCAGTGGTGCCACTCAGGTCGCCAATATTTTCACCAGGATATTATTATCAATATTTATTAGGAATAGTGGTCTAAATGACTCACAGACCTGCGCAGGTTTCTCAGGTTTAAGAAGAGTGATGACCACTGCTTTCTGCGCAGTGGGCGGGAGCCCACCTTTCGAAAGGGTTTCATCATACATATCTAGCAGATAGGGGGCAAGGAGATCACTATATTCTTAATAGACCGTCACCCATGCACTCATAACCATCAGATTGGACTACGGAAACGCCCTCTATGCCGGAATCAACAAATCCCTGCTCCGAAGACTCCAGACCATACAGAACACCTCTGCCTGACTCGTCCTCGGCATACCGCGACAAGACCACAGCACCCACGAGACCTCCAGTGGCTTCCCGTCGAGAAGAGAGTGACCTTCAAGCTACTTACTCACGCCTACAAATCCCTCCACAACATCGGACCCCAATACCTCAACAAAAGAGTCTCCTTCTACGCTCCCAAGAGAAGCCTCCGCTCCACCAACCTCACCCTTGACGAAACCCCCCGCATCCGCATCTCCTACATCGTGTCAAAGACCTGGAACGAACTCCCGCCCAGCATCAGACATTCCCCCACTCTGCAAGCCTTCAGGAAGAGCCTCAAGACTTGGCTCTTCGGGTAAGACGGAGCTGCACGTACGACTACCCCCCCCCCCAGCACCTTGAGAACCTCACGGGTGAGTAGCGCGCTTCACAAATTCCTGATTGATTGATTGAATAGAATTCTCCAGGTATACCATCGCTGTCTGGTGCTCTACCATTTGTGAGGTCTCTAATGGTGCAGATCATATCCTTTGTGGTGACTGAGAAGCACAGTAATTCTCACTCCGCCATTTCCACTTAGGCCAGCATGACCTGCTCTACGTAGTCTGTAAGCCACTTCTCATCCACTTGGAATGTGGAAGTGTACAGGATTTGATAATAAGCCATGAATTCTGCTAGGATATCTGCAAGAGGAAATTGTCAACCCCTTCAGTGATGATTATAGTAGTAATATAGTGTGATGTCCATATAGGTTTAATCAATCTAGCCAGTGTTCGTCCATGTCTCTTGCCATCCCCCTAGGTCCAGGAGGCAGCATATTTCCCCAAGTATTTGACTTCTTCGTCTGCTTCCTCTCGAAATTCCCACAGTTTCAACTGGATCTATTTAAGTGTGAGTCATTTCATCCAGTGACTCTAGCTGTTTCAGGTGGCACTCTGTGTGCCCAAGATTGTCTCTAATTGATTTAAGGATGGCATGTCCCTTCGATATACAGTCCCTCGGATCACAGCTTAAAGGACTCTCAGACTGTCCCCCACCTCTGCACTGAGTCCTTGTTGATATCAAAATGATTCACTATGGCCTGTCTGAACTCCTCTCTAAACAAGTTATCTAAAAGCATGGTTGACTACAATCACCATAGTCGTTGTGTGCTGTCTGCATTTGGCAAGTGCAAGGTAAGTAGCATAGATGAATAATCAGATAGTGTTGAGGGCTTGTGCGTACTTCATACGCCTAGCCTAATATGTCTGTGGTGCCCAACCAAAAGTCCACTCTGGAGGCGGAACCATGGGCCGTCGAATAGAACATATTTGCTTGTTAAGCACCAGTGCCCACTCTCCATATGCCAACTACTTTTTGGGTCTGCACTATATTGAGCAATGTATTGTTGGTCAATCACATGATGGCAAGCTCTAGTGTTTACGTTGAAGTCCCCCCATAGTATGGTGCTAGGCTGAAGGCGGGTTCAATGTGCCATGACCATGCGGTAGAAATTTGGGTCATCATGATTTGGCCCATAGATATTGATAATGGTGAGATGTGTATGTTTTAGGATACCCTGGAAATCAGATAACGCCCCTCTGGATCAGCCACCACCTGGGTTGGTCGGAAGAGCTGGGTGCATTTAACTAAAATGGCAATCCCCTCTAGAATAGGTTGAATATGTAGCAAAGAATCAATGGGAGCTCCACTTCTTGGCAACATGCTGGCTTTTATGGGGTAATAAGCAGGGGCGGCACCCATAATAGAGCGGAGGAGCATCTCCCCACTTAAATGCCCCCCCCCCCAATCCCCAGAAATGAAAAATAAAACAGTAATTTATTACCATTTTATATTTCATCATCCCGTCCTGAACCAAGTGTCAGGACGGGGCGGGGTCTGCTGAGCGGCAGCAGGGAGGAGTGGTGGGCAGAGGGCTGCCTGTGCACTGTTTAAAGTGCGCATGTCTCTTTGGCCAGCTGTCTTGTGATGGCCTGCAAGACATGCACACTTTAAACCTCTTAACCAAGCTTGTCTTAAGACAACTGGGTTGAGAGCAAATGCAGGCCTCTGGTGCACTGGGGAGCGCTGAGAGAGGCTGCTCCCTCCAATCAGGGCACTGCTCTAATGCTGGTTAACAGCATGTGAGTAGCGCTAGGATTGGTCAAGGGAGTTTGCTGGGGCCCGCACTGTAGTCTCAGCAGAAGAGGTCCGAAGCGAGGAGGACGTTGTATTGTCTGGATTCGCTAAGTGTTTTAATTGTATTTTTTTATTTTATTTGTGCATGCGCGTACCCACCCATTTGCCTGCCCCCCATCTCCATAGATGCCAGTCACCACTGGTAATAAGTGTGTCTCCTGAAGTAGGAGTATGTTAATTGAGTGTCTCGTAGCATAGGCCAAGACCTGGCATGTCTATTTAAGGATTATATAGGCCTCGCACGTTTCATGTTATACATTTTACTAAATGTGGTTTACTCCCCATCACTATATCGGGGCCGGCATGCATTGGCGTGTGTCACAGAAGTAGTCATTTTGTGTGTGCATTGTCACTCTCAAAGCTATGTAATTGTTTTGACCACAACTCCCCCCATAGTACCACCCATCTTCCCAATATCCCTTTTCATTCCCAATCACAGGGGCTTATTTATGAGCCCTTGGCTGCCAAAGCATCACTTTTTGTGACGTTCCAGCGGCGCAAATTACAAAATCATATCAATGAGGTCATGCAAAGCCACTAATAAATTAGGTTACTGGTGGAGAGGGGTGAAATCCCACTCAACCAGGAAACACAGTCCTTGTCAGGCTGAAGTCACAAGCAAACTTCCAATTAGCCTGTGCTCAACCCTCTAGTAGCTTGGCACAGAACATTCAGGCTTATTTAGAGGCAATGTGTAAAGTATTTGTGCCACACTTCAAACCGTAATAAAATTAAAACACTAAGCAAAAAGGATCCCTCTCCAAATTAGAAAAATAGAGTGGACTTTAATAAATAAAACAAGGCCAAACGACAAATATCCAATCAGTAGATCCGAAGATATGCAATTTTAAAGATTTAAGTGAGAATAGTGCCAAAAAGCACGAAGCGCCAACTGTGGGTATCTGGTTGTGCTGGACCGGGACAAAGTCACAAGTTCAGGCTGACTGCGATGAAGCGTCAGCCAGCTATATGGACCTCCTTGGGCCCACTGAACAGGAGTACCTTAAATAATGGTTGCTGAGTGTTGCGAAGTCCCTCTGCGAGGATGCGTCACGCAACTGAGACGATGCACCGGTTCCGAGAGGCTGCGATGCTAGGTCCTGCATCATTGTTGAGGATCCCATTGACACAGGGCTTGCGTTGCAAAGTTCAGTGTCGAGTATGTGTCAGCAAGGCAGTCATCGACGAGGGGTTTGTGATGCGAGGGCCTGTGTTGCGGAGCTGTAGTTCCGATGAGGATGCGGGGGCGATGCGGAGTCCTTGTGACTGGAAAATTCATGCAGCAGAGGCAGTGCTTCACTACTGCTTGGGGTTGCGCTGCACAGCAGAGGAGATGCGTTAGTTCTGCTGGATCTACAGAGGGAGGCAGAGCACCTTTGGGCCCACTTCCAATGGTCCAGGACTGGGGTGGCACCACTCGGCAGGATAGAACTCACAGCTGCAGATTCCAGGTGCAGGTTACAAGCAACTTGGTCCTTGCAGTCACTCTGGGAGTCCTGGGTACAAGTGGCAGGTCAAGTCCTTCCCACCCAGGTAGGAGGGTAGGAGGGCAGCAGGTCAATACACCAACGCAGGCAGTCTTTCAGGGCAGCAGTCCAGCAGAATGGCAGTCCTTGCAGCAGCACAGCAGTACGTCTTCCTGGCAGAGTCTTCTACAGGTCCAGAGGTTTACTGAAGAGTTGGTGCCTGAGGTTAAATATTCATACCTGATGCCTTCTTTGAAGTGGGAGAAGCTTCTAGAGGTTTTCCTTTTGATGTGCACAGGTTTCCTGTCTCCCCTGTCATGGCTCCAGACTAACTACAGGGGGTATGCAGCCCTTTGTGTGGAGGCAGGACACACCCTATTCGAGTATAAGTAGGGCTGTGCAGAGCTCTGCCCTTTCATCCTGCCAGTGATGGCCCATCCAGGCACACCTAAGCTCTCTATTGTGCATGGCTGTCTAGCCCAATTGTTAGCTACACCCAGTCATGGGACCCAGACAGACTGCAAGCCCCTAATGGCTAAGGCAGGAAAATGCCAACTATCTAAAAGTGGCATTTTCATTACAATTCAATTCCAGAGACACAAAACTTGAACTGTTACCTCTTACCATTTGGAAGTTACAGTTTATTAAATGTAATAAGGTAACTCCAATGTTATCCTATGGGAGAGGTAGGCCTTGCAGCAGTGCAAAACTAAATTAAGAGCTTTTAATTGCCAGGACGCATAAAACTTAAAAGCACATGTTCTACTTTGCCATCTTGGCTGTCCAGGGCCTACCCAAGGAGTGACTTATATGTATCAAAAAGGAAGGTTTGGGTCTGGCAAAAGTTTTATTTGGCCAGGATGAAATGGCAGTTTAAACTTGCACACATAGACTGGAGTGGCAGGCCTGAGACATGTTTGAAAGGGCTACTTAAGTGGGTGGCACGTTCATTGCAGCAGCCCCACCAGTAGCATTTAATTTACAGGCCCTGGGTAGACATAGTATCACTTCACTACGAACTTGTATAATTTAAATATGGCAATTGGGAATATGACAATGTTCAAAGCACAGAAAGAGTGAGGAGAGGGTCCAAGGGAGACAGTTTAAAGACCTGCGAGAAGTGATTCCCCATATACAATAATCATAGCACAAGACTTCTCGGTCTATCATGAAGTGCAACTTGTTTTTCAATAAAGATAGAGGTGAAATTGTGTCTCTCAGTAAAGCCCCTCTGGGGAGCAATCCCTTTCAGGACGAATGCCCTCACCCACCATAGGTGGCATGCTTCATCATATGGGCTTCTCCTCCCAGTGGGAAAACCTAGTCCCACTGAGGGCTACAACTCCCTCACTGTGAGGTAGGAGCTCTGGGTTGTTTTTTTGTTGAATGTCCTAAGATGTTGAGGATACTAAAATCCCATATGTGAGTGCTAGGCGTTGTGAGGGTGCAGCGCTGGATGTGATTGGAAGGATAAATGTTATTCTAAAACTACCTAGTAGGGACAAAAAGTATTTTATTGATTTGTCCAAACTGGCAGGATTAAAAAGCAGTGCAAAGCAGTGTGAATTAGACTGCTAAGAAGTAAAGGTCAGTCGACATGTTTCAGCCTATCTGGTCTTTACAAGTGTCCAGGCTTTCATCAGGACCAAAAGAAATAAACAATGCTGCTGCATATGTGAAAAAATTAGAAAAGCAATAATAAAGTGATACCAAACCAGTAATCCAATATTAAGCTCGGTATTACTGGAACTTATCTGTAAAAGTGAGACACAAAAAAACAAAGTGCAACTAGTCAAACAACATTGCAATACAATTCTCTTATTGTCAACGTTTATTGAACATGGATCGTTAACATGTCCATAGAGTACCATTATGTTACCCATTGTAACTCTACTCACCCAAATCGATGGATCAGTAGACCCACCTCTACCTGGTAACAACTCAGGGAAGGGGGCCCCGCTCTGCAAGAAACAAGATCATGTGTCACTCATTATTCATATGTGGTGTGAACACATGTCTATAGAGAAAGAAGTCAAAAGTGTGGGTGGCGAACCTCTCTGATAGAGACAATGTGACAGGAGGACTCTAATTAAAATTGAAGGTATGCCTGGCCTTGTTTGCTGGTGACCAGGACTGATAGTTCTATGTTAATAGTGTTATACTATTTGACTCATATTAAGACAATGTAACAGGGGGACTCTAAGAATTAAAACTATGCCTAGCCTTGTTTATTGGTGGCCAGGACTGATAGTGCTTTATTAATATTGTTATACTATTTAACTCATGTTAGGACTGCGGTCAAAACGACTACGAATTGCGTTGAAATAAAATTTCTAGTGGTAAAAATTGCCAGTTCAACAATTGATGGCAAGCTGACACTGGGCACACCATCGCGGTTTCAGTAAGTTGAATACGCCCTCATGTGCCACGCTAAAAAGACTGTACAATTCAGGCTCAGGATATAACCACGTAGCGCGCTATTCTAACGGTGTGTGACATGCTGTATCTGGAATAAAGAGCTATGACTACTCGTAAAGCACGGCAGTAAGTACCCCGCTATATTTGGACAAAGTCACTTTAACTGTTCCTAAAGTAAATTGTCCGTCATAAAACTGCTCTCTAAAGTCTTCCCAAACATAGTAACCCACAATTCAATGCCCAGCTTACCTCTCCGTCGGTACCCCGTTGCGGTACAAGAGCTGCAACCGGAGGCACCGACGGGAGGGTTTTCTGGCACTTAAATACGGTGAGCAGTCAAAATATCGAAAATAAAATATCGATATACAATAATATCGAAGTTAAAATATCGAAGGGACAGAATATCGATGTGAAGAATATCGATGGACAGAATATCGACCCTAAGGTAAGTAATATCGAATTTTTTAATATCGATGTAAATAATATCGAAGTTAGTAATATCGAAATGAAATATATCGATGTTACTAATATCGATGTTACTAATATCGATATTTTTATTATTGTTATGTATTTTGTTATGTTTTTAGTATGTATGTGTTATATGTGTTTTTGTTAAATGTTCTACTTGTTTAAAAATATATGTATACAATTTTTATATGTTAATAAAAAAATTGTACGTTTTTTTTTTTGTACTGTAGCGGGTTGTGGGTTTATAGGGGAATAGGGTGGGAAGTAATTTAATTATACTAAATTAATTATTAATTTTTAGGAATTATAAATTAATTTTAATGATTTTTTGCGTTTAAGTTCTGTAGCGGGTTGTGGGGTTATAGGGGAATAGAGTGGGAAGTAATTTAATTGTAATTAAGTTATAATTTATTTTAATTAATTGGTATTGATAATTATATTATTGTTAATGAATTAATAATTGGTAATTAATTTGTATTAATTGGTTATTCATTTTTATTAATTGATTATCATGTAATTTAAATGTAATCAAGTTATAATTTATTTTAATTAATTGTTATTGATAATTATATAATTGTTAATTAATAATTGGTAATTAATTTTTATTAATTGGTGATTAATTTTTATTAATTGATTAATTCATCATGTAATTTAAATGTAATTAACTTATAATTTATTTTAATTAATTGGTATTGATAATTATATTATTGTTAATTAATTGATAATTGGTAATCAATTATTATTAATTGGTAATTAATTATTATTAATTAGTTATTAATTTTTATTAATTGATCATTATGTTAAGTGTATTATTTTATCATTGGAGTGGGTTGTGCGTTATAGGGGAATACTTTTGGAAGTAATTGAAATCTAATTAAGTAATTATTAAATTTATTTTTGGGTATTGATAATTAATGTATTGGATATTAATTATTAATAGGTAATTTTTGCAAATTACAATTTTTTGGTTCTAAAAATTAATTTATTGTTGTTTTATCATTAATTGGCAATTAAATATTATTAAATATGATTTATTGATACATTTAATTAATATATTAAGAATTATTTATTAATTGATAATTAATGTTTAATTATTATTGGTATAAAAAAGCATTTAATTGTTCAATATTAGTTAATTGGTAATTAAGTTTTAATAATTTATATGTTTTTGTTATTAAAAATAGTTTATTCAATATTTATTATTTAGTAATTAATATTTATTAATTATTATTTATTGGTATTTATTGTTTATACATTTTCTATTGGTAATTATGTTTTTAATAATTATTTATTGGTATTGATAAATAGTTTAGAGTTATTTAATAATTCATTAATTATTTAAAAAAATTAATTAATTTATAAGTATGTTATTTGTAACTTCTACGCTATCCAACACTTTCCCTACTGTTGCACTCTCTGGAGTTGGAATAGTAATTTTTACCCCTACGCTATCCAACACTTTCCTACTGTTGCACTCTCTGGAGTGGGAATAGTAATTTTACCCCTACGCAATCCAACGCTTTCCCTACTGTTGCACTCACTGGAGTGGGAATAGTAATTTTTACCCTCACGCTATCCAATGCTTTCCCTACTGTTGCACTCCCTGGAGTGGGAATAGTAATTTCTACCCCTACGCTATCCAACACTTTCCCTACTGTTGCACTCTCTGGAGTTGGAATAGTAATTTTTACCCCTACGCTATCCAACACTTTCCCTACTGTTGCACTCTCTGGAGTGGGAATAGTAATTTATACCCCTACGCTATCCAACACTTTCCCTACTGTTGCACTCACTGGAGTGGGAATAGTAATTTTTACCCTCACGCTATCCAACGCTTTCCCTACTGTTGCACTCCCTGGAGTGGGAATAGTAATTTCTACTCCCTACGCTATCCAACACTTTCCCTACTGTTGCACTCTCTGGAGTTGGAATAGTAATTTTTACCCCTACGCTATCCAACACTTTCCCTACTGTTGCACTCTCTGGAGTGGGAATAGTAATTTTTACCCCTACGCTATCCAACATTTTTCTTACTGTTGTTTTTTTGGGGGTTGTAATAGTAGTTTTATTCCCTACGCTATTTAATATTTTTTGTATTATTTTAGTTAATATAGAATATAATTAATTTTAAAAATATTAAAAGTAAATTTAATTTTTTTAATTTGTTATACATAATTATTTAATTTTTATTTATGTTATTGTTTTATGTGTATAGATGTATTTGTAATTTATAATATTTTTTAATAATTTATAATTTATTAAAATAATTATTCAAACTGATTATTAAGTAAGTATATATATTATATATTATATGTGTATGTTTAATTAATGTTTTATTTAATTATATATGTTACTTATTAATTTTAAATATTATAAAACATTTTTAACTATGTTTATTTTAATTATAAGTATTATTTAGTTTATTTTACATATTATTTTTAACAAAAAACCGATATTTTTGATAACGATATTTTTGACATCGATATTTTTTTCGATATTTTTGTACTTACCATGTTGTAGATAGGATTTCGATATTATTGACATAGATATTTTTGTTGCGATATTTTTGTGGGTCGATTTTTTGACCTTCGATATTTTGTCAGTGATCCCATAAATACGAGCTAGAATGCTCAGTCATGCTGTGGAAGGACCTAAGGGTGCCTAGGGTATGTGCCTGATCCTGTTAGCGCGCATGCGCAAGGGATAGTGTCTCTTCCTCTGCGTGTGTCCAGATCTGTATCTGGATTTCTGCCTGATCCTGTATGCGCGCATGCGTAATGGGTAGTGTTTATCACGGATCGTATGTGCAGATCAGTGTCCTTCTCGATACTGCAGCTCAACACGTTTACAGAGCCTGTGTGTGCAAGCGCATGTGCGAGTGAAACAATCACTGACACAGTGCTTGCGCAGTCCCATGTTTGATTACCAAGGATGTATTAATGTCTCAAACGATGTACTAGTGTCATATAATGGCTTGTGCACAGATGTAGATTAAAAAGATGTTTATGATACTGACTGACTACCAAATCTTTCGTTATTCAAAACCACCACTTCAATGGTTCTGTTTGTACATGTATAACCTGTGTGGCTGATGTGTTCTTTCCCATTGATAATGATATTTGTTACGTCTGTGCTGTAGGGCCTATGTCTACTCAGTTTTAATTTTGAGTAGGCTATATCTAGATGTGTGCGATATTCTGATTGTTGATGTGCTAGCGACAGGCATAGCATATGGTACTAATGACAGGGTACCTCAAACTCTCCTGTCTATTGTGGACCTCAGCAGATGTTTACAAAGAAACCCACGGAATCTCTTCGTTCAGTCCTGAAGTGTCAGTTTTGATTCTGCAGACCCAGCGCTGTTCCATGCGGAACAGAAACTTTGATATATCCGTAATGTGTGGTGGGAAATAAGGTTGTTCTAGGATTGTCCAGTGCAAATCGTTTGCTTGGTGATTCATATCCAGAAAGTGATTGGTCATCTTTGTTGATCTCTTCTTACAACGAATCGTACTTTTGTGTTCCAGTATTCTCGTTTTTATTTTGCGTGTGGTCATCCCCACGTAGCGCAAACCACACAGGCAAATTATCAAATAGATCACCTTGTCACTATTACAGTTAGTGTGTTTGGACAAGGCCCAAGGTTTGTCCGTGCCTATGTCTACCTCTGTCATGTGCGATGTTTGAGGGCAGGCTGCACAGGACCCACACGGAAAATGTCCTTTAACTGGAGGTAAACACCACAAGGATTCTTGGTCCGAGGGTTTGGGTTTGATCAGGGGCCTCGTGTGTACGACTTGGTCCTTGATGTTTGTGCTCCTTTTAAAGGCAAACAAGGGAGGAGGTATAGGTTCTCTTCCAATGTTCAAGATCTTCCAGTGTTTGAGTATACTTTTTTTGATATGGTTAGAATGGCTACAAAACGTGTTCACACAGGTCAGTCTGGGTTCAGCGTCCTTGGGTGGAGCCACTTCAATTAGTGATTCTCTATTGTTGTTGGCAGCTCTTTTTCGTGATCTGCGGATCGTATTCTTTGGATATTTCTTCTCCTTCAGGTGGGCGCTCAGAGTGCCGGCATGCTCTTTATATTTCTCTATGGTCGAGCAATTTCTCCGTATCCTAAGAAATTTCCCGAAGGGCAAGTTCTCACGAAGAGCCTTCGGATGGTAGCTTTCAAATGATAGGAGGGAGTTGCGAGCCATCGGTTTCTTATAGAGTTAAGTGCTGAGTCCCTCACCTTCAGGGTAAATCCGAATATCCAGAAAGGGCAGGCTATTGTTTGAAAATTCAAATGTGAATTTCAAAAAGTTGTTCCTGGTATTCAACCACTGGTGAAAAGATGTGATAGTGTCCGGAGTGCCCCTCGAAATCACAAACACATCGTCGATATAACGTTTCCAGACCCTTAAATGTTTGTCAAAGGGGTTGCTGTCTTGTAAGACGATGGTTTGCCCAAAATGGTGTACATAAAGATTGGCCAGGCTAGGTGCAAAAATACTGCCCATTGAAGTCCCGGACGTTTGCAGATAGAAGTCATCTTCAAACTTGAAAAAGTTTTCTTTCATTGCTAAGCGAGCGCATGTCATGATAAAATGTACCAGAGTTATGCTGTCCATGGTTCCTGTGTTCAATATCGACTCAATGGTGGCCAGTGTCTCATCCTGGGGTATCGAGGTATACAGGGACTCGACGTCAAAAGAGACCAGATAGTCCTGCTCCAAATCAAAAGTAGTCTGGTCTAAGAGTCGTAGAAGATCCTTTGTATCCTGTATGTAGGTGGGCATTTTCAGTACAAACGGTTGTAAGAAAAAGTCCACAAAGGTCGATAGAGGCTCAAGTAGAGACCCTATCCCTGAGATGATGGGTCTCCCTGGTGGTGGTAATATCCCTTTGTGTACTTTTGGTAGTACATAAAAATAGGGTGTAACTGGATGGGATGTGACCAGAAAAGCAGCTTCGTGATCAGTGATCCAGCCTTCCTCTTTTGCTTCATCCACTATTGTTTTGATTTCAATAGATAGTTGTTTGGTGGGGTCCATCTTCAGTAGTGGATAGGCTTCTCTATTTCCAAGCTGACCCAAGCATTCAGCTCTATAAGTGGAGGTGTCTAGGATTACTATCGCACCCCCCTTATCCGCAGGTTTTATAACAACACTGTCGTCTGTGGACAGCTGTTGGAGGGTAGTCGTTCTTGTTTCGGTAGATTTTGGAACTGTTTTGTCTCCTTCCCAAATAGGTTATTCACATCATGTAGCACTGCCTTCTCAAACGTAGCAACCTGCGCTGGAATCAATTGGGCAGGTGGATTAAAAGTGGACTTGAGTCTCAAGCCCGGATTCTTCTTGTCTTCTTCCTGTTCGTCCATTGGTTTATCTTCGAAAAATGAACGTAATCGTATTTTCTGGAAAAAAATGGCAAGTTCTTGTCTGATCTGAAAGGAGTCTCCTGCGTACGTCAGGACAAAGCCTAAACCTTTCTCTAGGACTGAAGACTCGGCCTCCGTCAATATTCACGCGCTCAGGTTCATGATCAAATCGCTTTGCGGCTGCTCCCTGGTTGCACAGGCGGCTTGGTCATGCTGCGTGTTGTCCTGGATGTCACTGGTGAGTCCCAATGTACAGAGGCTTGCTGGTTTCTTCTGCGGCCCCTTGACCAGCCTGGGCCAAATCCTAAAAAAGGTTGCGCAGGCATCATGTTATTGTATGGTGGAAAAGGGTACATCGGTGGCTGGAAAGGAGGTTGTGAGTATCCATAGGGACCGGGAGGCCACCATTGTGTAGGTCCTTGATCATACTGCCCTCCTCTTCTTTGGCCCCTGCTTCGTTTGTTGGAACCTCCCCAGCCCCTATCATCATGTGTCGAAGAGTCTGAATCATTTGATTAATCCTCACTTGCTGATGTCGAGTAGTTGGACCCATATCTCCTCCCTCTCTGATTGGTTTGAGGAGGTACATAGGTATCGCTGGTGTAGGGGTACACCTTGTCAAACGCAAATTTTGCAAGATCTTTCTTGAACTTTATTATTTTTGTCGCCAGTACTGTATCTTTAAACTCCTTGTTGTTCTTATTTGTTTCTTCTGCCTGTTTCTTATATACAGAGGTCACCAACACTGATTTGATCTGAGTTTCCAGTACTTGTATCTGTATTAAGATGGTGTCTGCTATGCATTTGGCAGTGTTTATAATCAGTATCAGCCAGTCCCTCGTATACCGCCAGGCGATGAGGGACCAGTCTTTCAGGAACAGTTTGTCCTCTAGAAATAAACTAATAATAGTGTCAAGATGGCCGCCAAGTAGGGGTTCTCTGCTAGAGCTCCTGGGTTGGGGATAACCAAATCGGTTTAAATCCCCCGGCAAACCCCGCCATCCACCCGACATCCACCCGCCTGCCTTCTGCTACAAGCCGGATCGTAAGGAACGGGAAATGTTGGCTTACCCCAAGAGGATCGTCCAGCGCGCCTTCCCCTCTCCTGCTTCGACGCTTGTGCTCGGGATCCTCGCTGGACATGCAGGAGCGCTGCGGGACCTGCAACATCACCACAGCACTGGGATTGTCGCCTGGGAGCCAGCTGATCCCCCGCCTTTCACAACTTGGAGCGGCGATCACCCAGGTTCGTCCCGTCTGCGTGGATGAAGAGCCGAGCGTGTGAGTTCCTCTAAGCCGCGTCGCACTCGTCGACCTCAGCAACTGCAAGTGTCTTTACCGTCTGGGGCCCCGCTGGACGCGCCGCACACCCGCCGATGCGTTGGGTTCTCTCATGCCCCATCGCCCTCCTGCTAGGCCATGCCCCGTATGATATGATGCCCCCAGGAGCCGGCGACTCGACTCGGCAAATGCAAATGTCTTTTCCCGGCTGGGGACCCGCTGGACACGCCGCACACCCGCCGATGCGTGGGGTTCTCTTTTGCCGCATCGCCCGTATCGCTTATCTGACGCCCCCAGGAGCCTCTTTTGCCGCATCGCCCGCATCGCTTATCTGATGCCCCCAGGAGCCGTGCGACTCGATTGCTGAGCCGGGCCCCAGCGAGGCGAAGCTATGCTGCTCTGCACTGCTTGAGTGCAGTTCCAATTCCTCCAAACAACTTATTCCTTCGTTAATGCTTGTGTTCTCCTCGTCAGGCGGCATCGCACCGCGTTACTGACTGCCTGACTTTAAAATGGCGGCCGCCGCTGACCTAAAGGCGATGTGATGCAATACAAGGCAGACAATGTACATCAACCATTGTCTTCCTTTGTACACATGTGTTGCTTGCTTTCTTTTTCTACCGACTTCCTCTTTACACACGTGTTGCTTGCTTTCTTTTTCTACCTACTGCCCCGGCCATCTTGAGTAAAGGATTGCTCCATCTTAATGCCTCAACTCAATCTCCAAAATGGCAGCAACCTGGAAAGGGCAACAGAAAGAGGACTGGGCATAGAAATAGAAAAGGACCTTACAGCTATTAGATGAGCCTAAACCACTAAGACGGGGGCCATCTTGGAATGACTCAGTATAACTCCAATAAATGGAAATGTGGTTTGTGAAATGACATGGAATAGTACGTTCTCCACACGCCCTAACCTATTCCAGAGAAGGATAATTCCCAAACGATCACAATTTAAGGTACGACCCAGGGGGCAAGAGGATACATCAAATTGGGACACAAGGAAACAAAGGAGAGGAAAGACACCTACCTACAGGAACGACAATAGACCTGCAAGCAGCGAGAGACAGGTAATGACATCAAAGTGAGGCCACCACTGCAGGAACACCCCGAAGAAGTATTTAACATTATTCAGTAAATCTAGCCGGAACCAATTTAAAATCAGCAGGCATAAACTCCTATGTCATAAAGTACCCAACTAACCTATCTAAGAATGCAGCCAAAAAATTCAAACACAACCTAATTAGAAAATACCCAGACACGCTGATCTCTGACCCCTACTTCAATCTAAACAAAGGCATAATTGTTAATGACTTGATATTTTTCACCATAAAAACGGCTAAATGGCACACTGTCATTACGAAGATGCTCAACATAAAAAATATAAGCAACATCCCACATGGTACAAAACTTATAATCGTCCCGTCACCAAGATTAAGAGCAGATCTATGCATAACTATCTACAAGAACGGCATTGTACTTATACAAGCAGCTAACAACGAGCTAGAAAAGTTCAACAACCTGTTTTCAACGCTAAAAGAATGTGTAGATAACTCAAGGTTATCTAATCAACACCGGACCAGACAAGCAGCCACCCTACTCACCACCAACACTGCCACCACAGACTTCACAACACTTAGAGACCCTCTAGAACCACAACCTACAATGATACCAGGAGACACAACGTTAATAGGAGGCACATTGGACGGAAGTGATACCGAGACAGGAGAAAATTCTATACCATATGCCAATGCCGCCCGAACGCCATTACAGCGGGAAGAATCAGCGCCTCTACCACAGGATGTGACTTCTCCAACACATAGGCCAGTCAACGGGAACCTCCATCCAGAAATAAAGGATTTGGAAGCTAACATCCCTCTCATACCCCACTCAACAACATTACAAATTACATCTATGACCTCACGAAACTCATATCCTCCTAGCGTAGGATCAAGATCTCAGGACATAGGGAGCGCATCCCACTCCACAAATAGAGGAGGCACAAACACCCGAACTAATGACAAAAATAGGAACACTGAAGAAATCGAAGTTCTAAAGCACCAGGACACAAACAAAACCCGAAATAGGCAGATGCGTACTCCTAATATATCACCTCAGACTCAGAGAGAAATCGAAGCTCTTCAAACACAAGTGGGCAATATGTCACAGGACATTTTAAACGCACTACAAACTATGGAAAAAATACTAGAAATCACGGTAAGCACCCACTCCAAAGTCGAACACGTCCAAAAATTAATGCATAATATTCAAGAAAAGAATAGAGAGACAGCCATGCCATTATCAAATAGGCATAATCGACCAGACAGAAATCTTAAATACTTATCAGACGATGAAACCTTAACCATACTACGGTCGTATGAGCCTAAAGCTAGCAGCAGAGGTGAGGAAATTAAATCAGTCACGATCGATGCAAATAGAACATCCTGGCCTAAGAATAGGAAACCCAACCTTAACAACCTACAACAAGTCCAGCTAACCGCCAATACTCAAGAGATGAACTCTAGTAGCTCAGGGAAACCACTACTATGTCTACTGCTCAACTGTCGGTCCGCAGCAAAACATGCCTCAGACATCGCTGCCCTCATCGTTAGCCAGGAAATAGACGTAACAATCCTAACAGAAACATGGCTTACGGAATCCTCTTCCCCTTTCATGGATCTATTGGTGCCCCCTCGTTATAACATTGTGAGATTAGACAGACTAAAAAAGATAGGTGGCGGTATAGCCTGCATACACCGATCGGATATAGAGGTCAACCAAATACAATCCGACCCTCTCGAATCCTGTGAATACCTAGGTCTCAATATAAGAACAGCAGACAATCAAAAGTGCAACCTGCATGCGCTTTACCACCCACCAGGCAATAATGCTACTTTCACAGACCAGTTAATGGAGATCATCACGGCTAACACTAACAGTCACACTAATAACATATTCCTAGGCGACTTCAATTTACACTGGGACGACAATAATGACAAACAGGTCAACGCACTTAAAGACTTTTTAGCAGATCTAAACCTTACTCAAGCCTGCACACAGCCAACTCAATCGAAAAGAGCAACCTTAGATTGGGTAATTTCGAGGAGTAAAGATATTACAGTCCACTCAATTGTTCCTTGCAATTGGTCGGATCACCATGCCATAACCTCCCCGATACCCACCATAAAAAAAAGCAAGACCGCGCAGCCTGTCAAACTTAAAAAGTGGACTCGAGACACCAAAGACCCTAATATTGACCTACTTGTAGCAAGATGTGAGAAGGATCTAAATCCACCTAACAACTTGCTGAACGTTAACGAACTCACGGAGCACTACACTAAGTCAATGACGAATATAGTCAACTCCACCATGCCACTAAAACTGAAAAGAATATCAGAGAAAGATAAAAATCCATGGTTTAATGAGACACTGAATGAAGATAGGCGGAAACTGAGACTTGCAGAAAGAAAATGGAGACAGCACCCATCATCCCCCAGCTTAAAACTCTCAGAAAAATCAGATTCGAGTACAACAAAAGGGTACTCAACTCCAAAAAGGAATTTTTTAGATCGGAACTGGACAACGCCAAAAACAGACCACGGAAACTATTTGAGATGTTAAAGCAACAATCAAATAAGTTTGCCAAATCTACCCAAGAAACTACTAAAACTCAACTGAGCTGCGTAGAATTCGCAACATTCTTCACTGACAAGGCCAACACGCTAGAAAGAGAGCTCAGGATGGCAGCCGACAACCTTCCCAGCCAACTACCACCACAGAACAATGATACCACGACAAACGATCAAGATAGATTGAAAAACAATGCACAATGGGCAACCTTCAAGTTATATGCCCAGAATACCATTGACAAAACTCTCTCGGATATCAAACCTAATAATCACTACAATGACCCCCTCCCCTCTAAATGCCTAAAAAGAATCAATCATATCGTCTTCCCAATATGGACAAAAATAATAAATGCCTCACTATCTCAAGGGATCCTACCAGAGTGCCTAAAAACAGGTCAAGTCCTCCCCATCATCAAAAAACCTACAGCGGACCCGGCAGAGCCAAATAACGTTCGTCCAGTAGCCAATATTCCATTACTTGCCAAACTTATTGAGAAATGTGTAAAAAATCAACTGAGCAATCACATCGCCAATTTCAAGCTGCTGGACGACTGTCAATCCGGATTCAGACCAGGCCACAGTACGGAAACAGCAATCTTACATATAGTGGATGATGCGCTAAAGGCCCTAGATCACAATCAAACATGCCTACTAGTCCTTCTTGACCTGTCGTCTGCTTTTGACACGGTAAATCATGAAAAATTGCTAGCCAGGCTTCAAGACGGGATGGGACTATCTGGAATTGTTCTGAAATGGTTTGAATCCTTCCTTCAGAACAGAACACAAAGATTCCTAGTCAACCAGACGCTATCCCCATCATGCCCAAATTCGATTGGAGTCCCTCAAGGATCAACACTATCTCCATCACTATTCAACCTTTATGTTGAACCCCTTACAGAAATTCTCCGAGACGCAAACATATCTTATCACATGTACGCGGATGACACTCAGATCTACATCAAGATCGCGTCACTGGAAGACATAAAGATAAAGAATGAGGCCTTAAAAATGTCATTACACTGGTTAACTAGCAATCATCTGAAACTAAATGCACAAAAAACGGAATTCCTATTAATATCACCACCTAAGAACCCCACAGAAGTGACGGAATGGACCAAACTGATCACAGCGCTAAACTGCACCCCTACTCTAGTTGAATCTACAAAATCACTGGGAATCACGCTTGATAAGAACCTAGACATGAAAGCCCACATCAAATCAATGGCAAAAAGTGCCCGGTTTCACCTGATCTATATTAGAAAAGTGAAACCACTCATTTCCACGGCGGACCTCAAACTGGCAGTCCAGTCCTTAGTTATTTCAAGGATTGAATATTGATGTACAACTCTAGCAGGTCTATCAAAAATTTCCACAGCACCACTAAAAGCATGTCTAAATGCGGCCGAAAGACTCATTACTGGATCTAGAAAATACGACCATATCTCCCTCACCTGAAATCATTAAACTGGTTACCATACGAAGCCAGAATTCAACTTAAACTGGCATGTACTACCCACAAAGCGCTCCACTACAAAACACCAAAGTACTTAGCTCAGAAAATTGAGCTCTCAGGGGGAAGCAGACCAGCTAGGAGTGCCAGAGAGCTGTTGCTGAAACCACCCATCTTTCGGAAGAAGAAAACGTATGACAGAGCTTTCTCCGGAGCAGCCCCCAGAATCTGGAACTCACTCCCTCCAAACATTAGAAAAATTCCAAACACTGCAACATTCAAGAAGGAAACGAAGATCTTCCTAATGAGCAAGTTCCTTCCTTAGGCTAGACTGTTCATCATCAGCATCGTGATTAATACCCAAACGTCGATCGTGAATTGTTTCAGATGTAGAACTCACGGAAAGCACATCAGAACCATTTGTATAGAAATACTGTTACACCTTGTTCCTTAATCAGTTCCTAGAAAAAAATAATACCCCCAAAAAATTGTTTTTTGCTGAAACTGCTAAGAAAATCATGTACCGGAATATTATATATATTAATGCTGCTATATCCGCTGTATTCCAAATGTACCTCATGTAACTGTGAAGCGCTCTGATACCCAAGGGTCATGTTCGCGCTATATAAAACTCTATAAATAAATAAATAAAACGAGGTGCGTTGGTAACGATCAAACCAGTGGGTGCACAGTTGGCTCTCAAATACTCGGTCATTATCGCACCATGTATGTATGTGCGAGAATGAGAGCGCTTGAGTATCAGTAGTTTTGCCCAGTCATCATTAGGAGCAGAACTAGTGCTGGGGATACTATCTAGTATGCTTGGTGTTAGAAGTATGTCACGAGCGGTAGCTTTGTCGAACGCTAGTCCTAATAGTTCGGCCATTGTCTAAGAGTCAGGACCAACTGATACACCGTATCAACACGAGGGGCAGCAACACACAACACTTTTTTAGTAGAGCGGAAAGTCCACTTAACTTTGGGACTAGCACAAAAGAAATGGAAACGGACACGCGGCCGTAGCCGTACAATAATCAAAGCACAGAAAGAGTGAGGAGAGGGTCCAAGGGAGACAGTTTAAAGACCTGCGAGAAGTGATTCCCCATATACAATAATCATAGCACAAGACTTCTCGGGTCTATCATGGAGTGCAACTTGTTTTTCAATAAAGATAGAGGTGAAATTGTGTCTCTCAGTAAAGCCCCTTTCAGGACAAATGCCCTCACCCACCAAAGGTGGCATGCTTCATCATATGGGCTTCTCCTCCCAGTGGGAAAACCTAGTCCCACTGAGGGCTACAACTCCCTCACTGTGAGGTAGGAGCTCTGGGTTGTTTTTTTGTTGAATGTCCTAAGATGTTGAGGATACTAAAATCCCATATGTGAGTGCTAGGCATTGTGAGGGTACAGCGCTGGATGTGATTGGAAGGATAAATGTGATTCTAAAACTACCTAGTAGGGACAAAAAGTATTTTATTGATTTGTCCAAACTGGCAGGATTAAAAGCAGTGCAAAGCAGTGTGAATTAGACTGCTAAGAAGTAAAGGTCGGTCGACATGTTTCAGCCTATCTGGTCTATACAAGTGTCCAGGCTTTCATCAGGACCAAAAGAAATAAACAATGCTGCTGCATATGTGAAAAAATTAGAAAAGCAATAATAAAGTGATACCAAACCAGTAATCCAATATTAAGCTCGGTATTACTGGAACTTATCTGTAAAAGTGAGACACAAAAAAACAAAGTGCAACTAGTCAAACAACATTGCAATACAATTCTCTTATTGTCAACGTTTATTGAACATGGATCGTTAACATGTCCATAGAGTACCATTATGTTACCCATTGTAACTCTACTTACCCAAATCGATGGATCAGTAGACCCACCTCTACCTGGTAACAACTCAGGGAAGGGGGCCCCACTCTGCAAGAAACAAGATCATGTGTCACTCATTATTCATATGTGGTGTGAACACATGTCTATAGAGAAAGAAGTAAAAAGTGTGGGTGGCGAACCTCTCTGATAGAGACAATGTGACAGGAGGACTCTAATTAAAATTGAAGGTATGCCTGGCCTTGTTTGCTGGTGACCAGGAATGATAGTTCTATGTTAATAGTGTTATACTATTTGACTCATATTAAGACAATGTAACAGGGGGACTCGAAGAATTAAAACTATGCCTAGCCTTGTTTATTGGTGGCCAGGACTGATAGTGCTTTATTAATATTGTTATACTATTTAACTCATGTTAGGACTGCGGTCAAAACGACAACGAATTGCGTTGAAATAAAATTTCTAGTGGTAAAAATTGCCAGTTCAACAATTGATGGCAAGCTGACACTGGGCACACCATCCCGGTTTCAGTAAGTTGAATACGCCCTCATGTGCCACGCTAAAAAGACTGTACAATTCAGGCTCAGGATATAACCACGTAGCACGCTATTCTAACGGTGTGTGACGTGCTGTATCTGGAATAAAGAGCTTTGACTACTCGTAAAGCACTGCAGTAAGTACCCCGCTATATTTGGACAAAGTCACTTTAACTGTTCCTAAAGTAAATTGTCCGTCATAAAACTGCTCTCTAAAGTCTTCCCAAACATAGTAACCCACAATTCAATGCCCAGCTTACCTCTCCGTCGGTACCCCATTGCGGTACAAGAGCTGCAACCGGAGGCCCCGACAGGAGGGTTTTCTGGCACTTAAATACGAGCTAGAATGCTCAGTCACGCTGTGGAAGGACCTAAGGGTGCCTAGGGTATGTGCCTGATCCTGTTAGCGCGCATGCGCAAGGGATAGTGTCTCTTCCTCTGCGTGTGTCCAGATCTGTATCTGGATTTCTGCCTGATCCTGTATGCGCGCATGCGTAATGGGTAGTGTTTATCACGGATCGTATGTGCAGATCAGTGTCCTTCTCGATACTGCAGCTCAACGCGTTTACAGAGCCTGTGTGTGCAAGCGCATGTGCGAGTGAAGCAATCACTGACACAGCGCTTGCGCAGTCCCATGTTTGATTACCAAGGATGTATTAATGTCTCAAACGATGTACTAGTGTCATATAATGGCTTGTGCATAGATGTAGATTAAAAAGATGTTTATGATACTGACTGAACACCAAATCTTTCGTTATTCAAAACCACCACTTCAATGGTTCTGTTTGTACATGTATAACCTGTGTGGCTGATGTGTTCTTTCCCATTGTTAATGATATTTGTTACGTCTGTGCTGTAGGACCTATGTCTACTCAGTTTTAATTTTGAGTAGGCTATATCTAGACGTGTGCGATATTCTGATTGTTGATGTGCTAGCGACAGGCATAGCATATGGTACTAATGACAGGGTACCTCAAACTGTCCTGTCTATTGTGGACCTCAGCAGATGTTTACAAGGAAACCCACGGAATCTCTTCGTTCAGTCCTGAAGTGTCAGTTTTGATTCTGCAGACCCAGCGCTGTTCCATGCGGAACAGAAACTTTGATATATCCGTAATGTGTGGTAGGAAATAAGGTTGTTCTAGGATTGTCCAGCGCAAATCGTTTGCTTGGTGATTCATATCCAGAAAGTGATTGGTCATCTTTGTTGATCTCTTCTTACAACGAATCGTACTTTTGTGTTCCAGTATTCTCGTTTTTATTTTGCGTGTGGTCATCCCCACGTAGCGCAAACCACACAGGCAAATTATCAAATAGATCACCTTGTCACTATTACAGTTAGTGTGTTTGGACAAGGCTCAAGGTTTGTCCGTGCCTATGTCTACCTCTGTCATGTGCGATGTTTGAGGGCAGGCTGCACAGGACCCACACGGAAAATGTCCTTTAACTGGAGGTAAACCCCACAAGGATTCTTGGTCCGAGGGTTTGGGTTTGATCAGGGGCCTTGTGTGTACGACTTGGTCCTTGATGTTTGTGCTCCTTTTAAAGGCAAACAAGGGAGGAGGTATAGGTTCTCTTCCAATGTTCAAGATCTTCCAGTGTTTGAGTATACTTTTTTGATATGGTTAGAATGGCTACAAAACGTGTTCACACAGGTCAGCCTGGGTTCAGCGTCCTTGGGTGGAGCCACTTCAATTAGTGATTCTCTATTGTTGGCAGCTCTTTTTCGTGATCTGCGGATCGTATTCTTTGGATATTTCTTCTCCTTCAGGTGGGCGCTCAGAGTGCCGGCATGCTCTTTATATTTCTCTATGGTCGAGCAATTTCTCCGTATCCTAAGAAATTTCCCGAAGGGCAAGTTCTCACGAAGAGCCTTCGGATGGTAGCTTTCAAATGATAGGAGGGAGTTGCGAGCCATCGGTTTCTTATAGAGTTCAGTGCTGAGACCCTCACCTTCAGGGTAAATCCGAATATCCAGAAAGGGCAGGCTAATGTTTGAAAATTCAAATGTGAATTTCAAAAAGTTGTTCCTGGTATTCAACCACTGGTGAAAAGATGTGATAGTGTCCGAGGTGCCCCTCCAAATCACAAACACATCGTCGATATAACGTTTCCAGACCCTTATATGTTTGTCAAAGGGGTTGCTGTCCTGTAAGACGATGGTTTGCTCAAAATGGTGTACATAAAGATTGGCCAGGCTAGGTGCAAAAATACTGCCCATTGAAGTCCCGGACGTTTGCAGTTAGAAGTCATCTTCAAACTTGAAAAAGTTTTCTTTCATTGCTAAGCGAGCGCATGTCATGATAAAATGTACCGGAGTTATGCTGTCCATGGTTCCTGTGTTCAATATCGACTCAATGGTGGCCAGTGTCTCATCCTGGGGTATCGAGGTATACAGGGACTCGACGTCAAAAGAGACCAGATAGTCCTGCTCCAAATCAAAAGTAGTCTGGTCTAAGAGTCGTAGAAGATCCTTTGTATCCTGTATGTAGGTGGGCATTTTCAGTACAAACGGTTGTAAGAAAAAGTCCACAAAGGTCGATAGGGGCTCAAGTAGAGACCCTATCCCTGAGATGATGGGTCTCCCTGGTGGTGGTAATAGCCCTTTGTGTACTTTTGGTAGTACATAAAAATAGGGTGTAACTGGATGAGATGTGACCAGAAAAGCAGCTTCGTGATCAGTGATCCAGCCTTCCTCTTTTGCTTCATCCACTATTGTTTTGATTTCAATAGATAGTCGTTTGGAGGGGTCCATCTTCAGTAGTGGATAGGCTTCTCTATTTCCAAGCTGACACAAGGATTCAGCTCTATAAGTGGAGGTGTTTAGGATTACTATCGCACCCCCCTTATCCGCAGGTTTTATAACAACACTGTCGTCTGTGGACAGCTGTTGGAGGGCTAGTCGTTCTTGTTTCGGTAGATATTGGTACTGTTTTGTCTCCTTCCCAAATAGGTTATTCACATCATGTAGCACTGCCTTCTCAAACGTAGCAACCTGCGCTGGATTCAAATGGGCAGGTGGATTAAAAGTGGACTTGAGTCTCAAGCCCGTATTCTTCTTGTCTTCTTCCTGTTCGTCCATTGGTTTATCTTCGAAAAATGAACGTAATCGTATTTTCCGGAAAAAAATGGCAAGTTCTTGTCTGATCTGAAAAAAGTCTCCTCCGTACGTCAGGACAAAGCCTAAACCTTTCTCTAGGACTGAAGACTCGCCTCTGTCAATATTCGTGCGCTCAGGTTCATGATCAAGTCGCTTTGCGGCTGCTCCCTGGTTGCACAGGCGGCTTGGTCATGCTGCGTGTTGTCCTGGATGTCAATGGTGAGTCCCAATGTACAGAGGCTTGCTGGTTTCTTCTGCGGCCCCTTGACCAGCCTGGGCCAAATCCTAAAAAAGGTTGCGCAGGCATCATGTTATTTTATGGTGGAAAAGGGTACATCGGTGGCTGGAAAGGAGGCTGTGAGTATCCATAGGGACCGGGAGGCCACCATTGTGTAGGTCGTTGATCATACTGCCCTCCTCTTCTTTGGCCCCTGCTTCGTTTGTTGGAACCTCCCCAGCCCCTATCATCATGTGTCGAAGAGTCTGAATCATTTGATTCATCCTCACTTGCTGATGTCGAGTAGTTGGACCCATATCTCCTCCCTCTCTGATTGGTTTGAGGAGGTACATAGGTATCGCTGATGTAGGGGTACACCTTGTCAAACGCAAATTTTGCAAGATATTTCTTGAATTTTATTATTTTTGTCGCCTGTACTGTATCTTTAACCTCCTTGTTGTTCTTATTTGTTTCTTCTGCCTGTTTCTTATATACAGAGGTCACCAACACTGATTTGATCTGAGTTTCCATTACTTGTATCTGTATTAAGATGGTGTCTGCTATGCATTTGGCAGTGTTTATATTCAGTATCAGCCAGTCCCTCGTACACCGCCAGGTGATGAGGGACCAGTCTTTCAGGAACAGTTTGTCCTCTAGAAATAAACTAATAATAGTGTCAAGATGGCCGCCAAGTAGGGGTTCTCTGCTAGAGCTCCTGGGTTGGGGATAACCAAATCGGTTTAAATCCCCCGGCAAACCCCGCCATCCACCCGACATCCACCCGCCTGCCTTCTGCAACAAGCCGGATCGTAAGGAACGGGAAATTTTGGCTTACCCCAAGAGGATCGTCCAGCGCGCCTTCCCCTCTCCTGCTTCGACGCTTGTGCTCGGGATCCTCGCTGGACATGCAGGAGCGCTGCGGGACCTGCAACATCACCACAGCACTGGGATTGTCGCCTGGGAGCCAGCTGATCGCCCGCCTTTGGCAACTTGGAGCGGCGATCACCCAGGTTCGTCCCGTATGCGTGGATGAAGAGCCGAGCGTGTGAGTTCCTCTAAGACGCGTCGCACTCGTCGACCTCTGCAACTGCAAGTGTCTTTACCGTCTGTGGCCCCGCTGGACGCGCCGCATACCCGCCGATGCGTTGGGTTCTCTCTTGCCCCATCGCCCTCCTGCTAGGCCGTGCCCCGTATGATATGATGCCCCCAGGAGCCGGCGACTCGACTCAGCGAATGCAAATGTCTTTTCCCGGCTGGGGCCCCGCTGGACACGCCGCACACCCGCATCGCTTATCTGACGCCCCAGGAGCCTCTTTTGCCGCATCGCTTATCTGATGCCCCCAGGAGCTGTGCGACTCGATTGCTGAGCCGGGCCCCAGCGAGGCGAAGCTATGCTGCTCTGCACTGCTTGAGTGCAGTTCCAATTCCTCCAAACGACTTATTCCTTCGTTAATGCTTGTGTTCTCCCCATCAGGCGGCATCGCACCGCGTTACTGACTGCCTGACTTTAAAATGGCGGCCGCCGCTGACCTAAAGGCGATGTGATGCAATACAAGGCAGACAATGTACAGCAACCATTGTCTTCCTTTGTACACACGTGTTGCTTGCTTTCTTTTTCTACCGACTTCCTCTTTACACACGTGTTGCTTGCTTTCTTTTTCTAACTACTGCCCCGGACATCTTGAGTAAAGGATTGCTCCATCTTAATGCCTCAACTCAATCTCCAAAATGGCAGCAACCTGGAAAGGGCAACAGAAAGAGGACTGGGCATAGAAATAGAAAAGGACCTTACAGCTATTAGATGAGCCTAAACCACTAAGACGGCGGCCATCTTGGAATGACTCAGTATAACTCCAATAAATGGAAATGTGGTTTGTGAAATGACATGGAATAGTACGTTCTCCACACGCCCTAACCTATTCCAGAGAAGGATAATTCCCAAACGATCACAATTTAAGGTACGACCCAGGGGGCAAGAGGATACATCAAATTGGGACACAAGGAAACAAAGGAGAGGAAAGACACCTACCTACAGAAACGACAATAGACCTGCAAGCAGCGAGAGACAGGTAATGACATCAAAGTGAGGCCACCACTGCAGGAACACCCCGAAGAAGTATTTAACATTATTCAGTAAATATGGCCGGAACCAATTTAAAATCAGCAGGCATAAACTCCTATGTCATAAAGTACCCAACTAACCTATCTAAGAATGCAGCCAAAAATTCAAACACAACCTAATTAGAAAATACCCAGACACGCTGATCTCTGACCCCTACTTCAATCTAAACAAAGGCATAATTGTTAATGACTTGATATTTTTCACCAGAAAAACGGCTAAATGGCGCACTGTCATTACGAAGATGCTCAACATAAAAAATATAAGCAACATCTCACATGGTACAAAACTGATGATCGTCCCGTCACCAAGATTAAGAGCGGATCTATGCATAACTATCTACAAGAACGGCATTGTACTTATACAAGCAGCTAACAACGAGCTAGAAAAGTTCAACAACCTGTTTTCAACGGTAAAAGAATGTGTAGATAACTCAAGGTTATCTAATCAACACCGGACCACACAAGCAGCCACCCTACTCACCACCAACACTACCACCACAGACTTCACAACACTTAGAGACCCTCTAGAGCCACAACCTACAATGATACCAGGAGACACAACGTTAACAGGAGGCACATTGGACGGAAGTGATACCGAGACAGGAGAAAATTCTGTACCATATGCCAATGCCGCCCCGACGCCATTACAGCGGGAAGAATCAGCGCCTCTACCACAGGATGTGACTTCTCCAACACATAGGCCAGTCAACGGGAACCTCCATCCAGAAATAAAGGATTTGGAAGCTAACACCCCTCTCATACCCCACTCAACATTACAAATTACATCTATGACCTCACGAAACTCATATCCTCCTAGCGTAGGATCAAGATCTCAGGACATAGGGAGCGCATCCCACTCCACAAATAGAGGAGGCACAAACACCCGAACTAACGACAAAAATAGAAACACTGAAGAAATCGAAGTTCTAAAGCACCAGGACACAAACAAAACCCGAAATAGGCAGATGCGTACTCCTAATATATCACCTCAGACTCAGAGAGAAATCGAAGCTCTTCAACCAGAAGTGGGCAATATGTCACAGGACATTTTAAACGCACTACAAACTATGGAAAAAATACTAGAAATCACGGTAAGCACCCACTCCAAAGTCGAACACGTCCAAAAATGAATGCATAATATTCAAGAAAAGAATAGAGAGACAGCCATGCCATTATCAAATAGGCATAATCGACCAGACAGAAATCTTAAATACTTATCAGACGATGAAACCTTAACCATACTACGGTCGTATGAGCCTAAAGCTAGCAGCAGAGGTGAGGAAATTAAATCAGTCCCGATCGATGCAAATAGAATATCCTGGCCTAAGAATAGGAAACCCAACCTTAACAACCTACAACAAGTCCAGCTAACCGCCAATACTCAAGAGATGAACTCTAGTAGCTCAGGGAAACCACTACTATGTCTACTGCTCAACTGTCGGTCCGCAGCAAAACATGCCTCAGACATCGCTGCCCTCATCGTTAGCCAGGAAATAGACGTAACAATCCTAACAGAAACATGGCTTACGGAATCCTCTTCCCCTTTCATCGATCTGCTGGTGCCCCCTCGTTATAACATTGTGAGATTAGACAGACTAAAAAAGACAGGTGGCGGTATAGCCTGCATACACCGATCGGATATAGAGGTCAACCAAATACAATCCGACCCTCTCGAATCCTGTGAATACCTAGGTCTCAATATAAGAACTGCAGACAATCAAAAGTGCAACCTGCATGCGCTTTACCACCCACCAGGCAATAATGCTACTTTCACAGACCAGTTAATGGAGATCATCACGGCTAACACTAACAGTCACACTAATAACATATTCCTAAGCGACTTCAATTTACACTGGGACGACAATAATGACAAACAGGTCAACGCACTTAAAGACTTTTTAGCAGATCTAAACCTTACTCAAGCCTGCACACAGCCAACTCAATCGAAAGGGGCAACCTTAGATTGGGTAATTTCGAGGAGTAAAGATATTACAGTCCACTCAATTGTTCCTTGCAATTGGTCGGATCACCATGCCATAACCTTCCTGATACCCACCATAAAAAAAAGCAAGACCGCGCAGCCTGTCAAACTTAAAAAGTGGACTCGAGACACCAAAGACCCTAATATTGAGCTACTAGTAGCAAGATGTGAGAAGGATCTAAATCCGCCTAACAACTTGCTGAACGTTAACAAACTCACGGAGCACTACACTAAGTCAATGACGAATATAGTCAACTCCACCATGCCACTAAAACTGAAAAGAATATCAGAGAAAGATAAAAATCCATGGTTTAATGAGACACTGAATGAAGATAGGCGGAAACTGAGACTTGCAGAAAGAAAATGGAGACAGCACCCATCATCCCCCAGCTTAAAACTCTCAGAAAAATCAGAAACGAGTACAACAAAAGGGTACTCAACTCCAAAAAGGAATTTTTTAGATCGGAACTGGACAACGCCAAAAACAGACCACGGAAACTATTTGAAATTTTAAAGCAACAATCAAATAAGTTTGCCAAATCTACCCAAGAAACTACTAAAACTCAACTGAGCTGCGAAGAATTCTCAACATTCTTCACTGACAAGGCCAACACGCTAGAAAGAGAGCTCAGGATGGCAGCCGACAACCTTCCCAGCCAACTACCACCACAGAACAATGATACCACGACAAACGATCATGATAGATTGAAAAACAATGCACAATGGGCAACCTTCAAGTTATATGCCCAGAATACCATTGACAAAACTCTCTCGGATATTAAACCTAATAATCACTACAATGACCCCCTCCCCTCTAAATGCCTAAAAAGAATCAATCATATTGTCGTCCCAATATGGACAAAAATAATAAATGCCTCACTATCTCAAGGGATCCTACCAGAGTGCCTAAAAACAGGTCAAGTCCTCCCCATCATCAAAAAACCTACAGCGGACCCGGCAGAGCCAAATAACTTTCGTCCAGTAGCCAATATTCCATTACTTGCCAAACTTATTGAGAAATGTGTACAAAATCAACTGAGCAATCACATCGCCAATTTCAAGCTGCTGGACGACTGTCAATCCGGATTCAGACCAGGCCACAGTATGGAAACAGCAATCTTACATATAGTGGATGATGCGCTAAAGGCCCTAGATCACAATGAAACATGCCTACTAGTCCTTCTTGACCTGTCGTCTGCTTTTGACACGGTAAATCATGAAAAATTGCTAGCCAGGCTTCAAGACAGGATGGGACTATCTGGAATTGTTCTGAAATGGTTTGAATCCTTCCTTCAGAACAGAACACAAAGATTCCTAGTCAACCAGACGCTATCCCCATCATGCCCAAATTCGATTGGAGTCCCTCAAGGATCAACACTATCTCCATCACTATTCAACCTTTATGTCAAACCCCTTACAGAAATTCTCCGAGACGCAAACATATCTTATCACATGTACGCGGATGACACTCAGATCTACATCAAGATCGCGTCACTGGAAGACATAAAGATAATGAATGAGGCCTTAAAATTGTCATTACACTGGTTAACTAGCAATCATCTGAAACTAAATGAACAAAAAACGGAATTCCTATTAATATCACCACCTAAGAACCCCACAGAAGTGAAGGAATGGACCAAACTGATCACAGCGCTAAACTGCACCCCTACTCTAGTTGAATCTACAAAATCACTGGGAATCACGCTTGATAAGAACCTAGACATGAAAGCCCACATCAAATCAATGGCAAAAAGTGCCCGGTTTCACCTGAACTATATTAGAAAAGTGAAACCACTCATTTCCAAGGCGGACCTCAAACTGGCAGTCCAGTCCTTAGTTATTTCAAGGATTGAATATTGATGTACAACTCTAGCAGGTCTATCAAAAATTTCCACAGCACCACTAAAAGCATGTCTAAATGCGGCCGAAAGACTCATTACTGGATCTAGAAAATACGACCATATCTCCCCTCACCTGAAATCATTAAACTGGTTACCATACGAAGCCAGAATTCAACTTAAACTGGTATGTACTACCCACAAAGCGCTCCACTACAAAACACCAAAGTACTTAGCTCAGAAAATTGAGCTCTCAGGGGGAAGCAGACCAGCTAGGAGTGCCAGAGAGCTGTTGCTGAAACCACCCATCTTTCGGAAGAAGAAAACGCATGACAGAGCTTTCTCCGGAGCAGCCCCCAGAATCTGGAACTCACTCCCTCCAAACATTAGAAAAATTCCAAACACAGCAACATTCAAGAAGGAAACGAAGATCTTCCTAATGAGCAAGTTCCTTCCTTAGGCTAGACTGTTCATCATCAGCATCGTGATTAATACCCAAACGTCTATCGTGAATTGTTTCAGATGTAGAATTCACGGAAAGCACATCAGAACCATTTGTATAGAAATACTGTTACACCTTGTTCCTTAATCAGTTCTTAGAAAAAATAATACAAAAAAAATAAATTGTTTTTTGCTGAAACTGCTAAGAAAATCATGTACCGGAATATTATATATATTAATGCTGCTATATCCGCTGTATTCCAAATGTACCTCATGTAACTGTGAAGCGCTCTGATACCCAAGGGTCATGTTCGCGCTATATAAAACTCTATAAATAAATAAATAAATAAAACGAGGTGCGTTGGTAACGATCAAACCAGTGGGTGCACAGTTGGCTCTCAAATACTCGGTCATTATCGCACCATGTATGTATGTGCGAGAATGAGAGCGCTTGAGTATCAGTAGTTTTGCCCAGTCATCATTAGGAGCAGAACTAGTGCTGGGGATACTATCTAGTATGCTTGGTGTTAGAAGTATGTCACGAGCGGTAGCTTCGTCGAACGCTAGTCCTAATAGCTCGGCCATTGTCTAAGAGTCAGGACCAACTGATACACCGTATCAACACGAGGGGCAGCAACACACAACACTTTTTTAGTAGAGCGGAAAGTCCACTTAACTTTGGGACTAGCACAAAAGAAATGGAAACGGACCCGCGGCCGTAGCCGTACAATAATCAAAGCACAGAAAGAGTGAGGAGAGGGTCCAAGGGAGACAGTTTAAAGACCTGCGAGAAGTGATTCCCCATATACAATAATCATAGTACAAGACTTCTCGGGTCTATCATGGAGTGCAACTTGTGTTTCAATAAAGATAGAGGTGAAATTGTGTCTCTCAGTAAAGCCCCTCTGGGGAGCAATTCCTTTCAGGACGAATGCCCTCACCCACCATAGGTGGCATGCTTCATCATATGGGCTTCTCCTCCCAGTGGGAAAACCAAGTCCCACTGAGGGCTACAACTCCCTCACTGTGAGGTAGGAGCTCTGGGATGTTTTTTTGTTGAATGTCCTAAGATGTTGAAGATACTAAAATCCCATATGTGAGTGCTAGGCGTTGTGAGGGTGCAGCGCTGGATGTGATTGGAAGGATAAATGTGATTATAAAACTACCTAGTAGGGCTTTACTGAGAGACACAATTTCACCTCTATCTTTATTGAAACACAAGATGCACTCCATGATAGACCCGAGAAGTCTTGTGCTATGATTATTGTATATGGGGAATCACTTCTCGCAGGTCTTTAAACTGTCTCCCTTGGACCCTCTCCTCACTCTTTCTGTGCTTTGATTATTGTACAAAACACACAAGATGATGGACGGAATGCTGCACATTGGCAAACATTCACCCCCAGTCACAGATCTGGGTTTAATCCATCGTTATTTTGCTTCACCACGCCACCCCAGTTCAGACATAGCCATATGCAAATCAGTCTTGACCCTGTGCTCATGGGAACAGTCCAGACCGAACTGCCAAGCCATGTCTTCCTGGACCGGAATCAAGCATCCTAGGACCGGTTTCAGGCTATCAGCCTTCATCAGCCAGGATAGCTTGACTCCAGTGGCGTAGTGAGCACGGGACCCACGTCTGGGCATACCCTTCCCACTTAGGGCGAAATGCAAAACACACAAGATGATGGACGGAATGCTGCACATTGGCAAACATTCACCCCCAGTCACAGCTTTGTTCGCCCTAAGTTGGCGGGGGTATGCCCAGACGTGGGTCCCTTGCTCACTTTGCCACTGGATTCAAGCAAGCCTGGCTGATGACGGCTGGAATGCCAGAAACCGGTCCTAGGATGCTTGTTTCCGGTCCAGGGAAGACATGGCTTGGCAGTTCGGGCTGGACTGTTCCCATGAGGCACAGGGTCAGACTGATTTGCATATGGCCATGTCTGAACTGGGGTGGTGGAGTGAGCTAAAGAATGATGATGGATTAAACCCAGATCAGTTGACTGGGGGTGAGTGTTTGATTGGCTCAAACGTTCCGTCCATCATCCCCTTTTGTATCGCTTTGTTCGCTCTAAGTTGGCGGGGTATGCCCAGACGTGGGTCCCTTGCTCACTTTGCCACTGGATTCAAGCAAGCCTGGCTGATGACGGCTGGAATGCCAGAAACCGGTCCTAGGATGCTTGTTTCCGGTCCAGGGAAGACATGGCTTGGCAGTTCGGGCTGGACTGTTCCCATGAGGCACAGGGTCAGACTGATTTGCATATGGCCATGTCTGAACTGGGGTGGTGGAGTGAGCTAAAGAATGATGATGGATTAAACCCAGATCAGTTGACTGGGGGTGAGTGTTTGATTGGCTCAAACGTTCCGTCCATCATCCCCTTTTGTATCGCTTTGTTCGCCCTAAGTTGGCGGGGGTATGCCCAGACGTGGGTCCCTTGCTCACTTTGCCACTGGATTCAAGCAAGCCTGGCTGATGACGGCTGGAATGCCAGAAACCGGTCCTAGGATGCTTGTTTCCGGTCCAGGGAAGACATGGCTTGGCAGTTCGGGCTGGACTGTTCCCATGAGGCACAGGGTCAGACTGATTTGCATATGGCCATGTCTGAACTGGGGTGGTGGAGTGAGCTAAAGAATGATGATGGATTAAACCCAGATCAGTTGACTGGGGGTGAGTGTTTGATTGGCTCAAACGTTCCGGCCCATCATCCCCTTTTGTATCGCTTTGTTCGCCCTTAGTTGGCGGGGGTATGCCCAGACGTGGGTCCCTTGCTCACTTTGCCACTGGATTCAAGCAAGCCTGGCGGATGACGGCTGGAATGCCAGAAACCGGTCCTAGGATGCTTGTTTCCGGTCCAGGGAAGACATGGCTTGGCAGTTCGGGCTGGACTGTTCCCATGAGGCACAGGGTCAGACTGATTTGCATATGGCCATGTCTGAACTGGGGTGGTGGAGTGAGCTAAAGAATGATGATGGATTAAACCCAGATCAGTTGACTGGGGGTGAGTGTTTGATTGGCTCAAACGTTCCGTCCATCATCCCCTTTTGTATCGCTTTGATTATTGTACGGCCGCGGTCCGTTTCCATTTCTTTTGTGCTAGTCCCAAAGTTAAGTGGACTTTCCGCTCTACAAAAAAGTGTTGTGTGTTGCTGACCCTCGTGTTGATACGGTGTATCAGTTGGTCCTGACTCTTAGACAATGGCCGAACTATTAGGACTAGCGTTCGACAAAGCTACCGCTCATGACATACTTCTAACACCAAGCATACTAGATAGTACCCCCAGCACTAGTTCTGCTCCTAATGATGACTGGGCAAAATTACTGATACTCAAGCGCTCTCATTCTCGCACATACATACATGGTGCGATAATGACCGAGTATTTGAGAGCCAACTGTGCACCCACTGGTTTGATCGTTACCAACGCACCTCGTTTATTTCTAGAGGACAAACTGTTCCTGAAAGACTGGTCCCTCATCGCCTGGCGGTGTATGAGGGACTGGCTGATACTGATTATAAACACTGCCAAACACATAGCAGACACCATCTTAATACAAATACAAGTACTGGAAACTCAGATCAAATCAGTGTTGGTGACCTCTGTATATAAGAAACAGGCAGAAGAAACAAATAAGAACAAGGAGTTTAAAGATACAGTACTGGCGACAAAAATAATACATTTCAAGAAAGATCTTGCAAAATTTGCGTTTGACAAGGTGTACCCCTACACCAGCGATACCTATGTACCTCCTCAAACCAATCAGAGAGGAAGGAGATATGGGTCCAACTACTCGACATCAGCAAGTGAGGATGAATCAAATGATTCAGACTCTTCGACACATGATGATAGGGGCTGGAGAGGTCCCAACAAACGAGGCAGGGGCCAAAGAAGAGGAGGCCAGAATGATCAAGGACCTGCACAATGGTGGCCTCCCGGTCCCTATGGATACTCACAACCTCCTTTCTAGCCACCGATGTACCCTTTTCCACCATACAATAACATGATGCCTGCGCAACCTTTTTTAGGATTTGGCCCAGGCCGGTCAAGGGGCCGCAGAAGAAACCAGCAAGCCTCTGTACATTGGGACTCACCAGTGACATCCAGGACAACACGCAGCATGACCAAGCCGCCTGTGCAACCAGGGAGCAGCCGCGAAGCGATTTGATCATGAACCTGAGCGCACAAATATTGACGGAGGCCGAGTCTTCAGTCCTAGAGAAAGGATTAGGCTTTGTCCCGACATACGGAGGAGACTCCTTTCAGATCAGACAAGAACTTGCCATTTTTTTCCGGAAAATACGATTACGTTCATTTTTCGAAGATAAACCAATGGACAAACAGGAAGAAGACAAGAAGAATACGGGCTTGAGACTCAAGTCCACTTTTAATCCACCTGCCCATTTGATTCCAGCGCAGGTTGCTACGTTTGAGAAGGCAGTGCTACATGATGTGAATAACCTATTTGGGAAGGAGACAAAACAGTACCAAAATCTACCGAAACAAGAACGACTAGCACTCCAACAGCTGTCCACAGACGACAGTGTTGTTATAAAACCTGCGGATAAGGGGGGTGCGATAGTAATCCTAGACACCTCCACTTATAGAGCTGAATGCTTGCGTCAGCTTGGAAATAGAGAAGCCTATCCACTACTGAAGATGGACTCCACCAAACGACTATCTATTGAAATCAAAACAATAGTGAATGAAGCAAAAGAGGAAGGCTGGATCACTGATCACGAAGCTGCTTTTCTGGTCACATCCCATCCAGTTACACCCTATTTTTATGTACTACCAAAAGTACACAAAGGGATATTACCACCACCAGGGAGACCCATCATCTCAGGGATAGGGTCTCTACTTGAGCCTCTATCGACCTTTGTGGACTTTTTCTTACAACCGTTTGTACTGAAAATGCCCACCTACATACAGGATACATAGGATCTTCTACAACTCTTAGATCAGACTACTTTTGATTTGGAGCAGGACTATCTGGTCTCTTTTGACGTCGAGTCCCTGTATACCTCGATACCCCAGGATGAGACACTGGCCACCATTGAGTCGATATTGAACACAGGAACCATGGACAGCATAACTCCGGTACATTTTATCATGACATGCGCTCGCTTAGCAATGAAAGAAAACTTTTTCAAGTTTGAAGATGACTTCTATCTGCAAACGTCCGGGACTTCAATGGGCAGTATTTTTGCACCTAGCCTGGCCAATCTTTATGTACACCATTTTGAGCAAACCATCGTCTTACAGGACAGCAACCCTTTGACAAACATATAAGGGTCTGGAAACGTTATATCGACGATGTGTTTGTGATTTGGAGGGGCACCCCGGACACTATCACATCTTTTCACCAGTGGTTGAATACCAGGAACAACTTTTTGAAATTCACGTTTTTATTTTCAAACATTAGCCTGCCCTTTCTGGATATTCGGATTTACCCTGAAGGTGAGGGACTCAGCACTGAACTCTATAAGAAACCAATGGCTCGCAACTCCCTCCTATCATTTGAAAGCTACCATCCGAAGGCTCTTCGTGAGAACTTGCCCTTCGGGCAATTTCTTAGGATACGGAGAAATTGCTCGACCATAGAGAAATATAAAGAGCATGCCGGCACACTGAGCGCCCACCTGAAGGAGAAGAAATATCCAAAGAATACGATCCGCAGATCACGAAAAAGAGCTGCCAACAACAATATAGAATCACTAATTGAAGTGGCTCCACCCAAGGACGCTGAACCCAGGCTGACCTGTGTGAACACGTTTTGTAGCCATTCTAACCATATCAAAAAAGTATACTCAAACACTGGAAGATCTTGAACATTGGAAGAGAACCTATACCTCCTCCCTTGTTTGCCTTTAAAAGGAGCACAAACATCATGGACCAAGTCGTACACACGAGGCCCCTGATCAAACCCAAACCCTCGGACCAAGAATCCTTGTGGGGTTTACCTCCAGTTAAAGGACATTTTCATTGTGGGTCCTGTGCAGCCTGCCCTCAAACATCGCACATGACAGAGGTAGACATAGGCACGGACAAACCTTGGGCCTTGTCCAAACACACTAACTGTAATAGTGACAAGGTGATCTATTTGATAATTTGCCCGTGTGGTTTGCGCTACGTGGGGATGACCACACGCAAAATATAAACGAGAATACTGGAACACAAAAGTACGATTCGTTGTTAGAAGAGATCAACAAAGATGACCAATCACTTTCTGGATACAAATCACCAAGCAAACGATTTGCGCTGGACAATCCTAGAACAACCTTATATCCCACCACACATTACAGATATATCAAAGTTTCTGTTCCGCATGGAACAGCGCTGGGTCTACAGAATCAAAACTGACACTTCAGGACTGAACGAAGAGATTCCGTGGCTTTCCTTGTAAACATCTGCTGAGGTCCACAATAGACAGGAGAGTTTGAGGTAACCTGTCATTAGTACCATATGCTATGCCTGTCGCTAGCACATCAACAATCAGAATATCGCACACGTCTAGATATAGCCTACTCAAAATGAAAACTGAGTAGACACAGGCCCTACAGCACAGACGTAACAAATATCATTATCAATGGGAAAGAACACATCAGCCACACAGGTTATACATGTACAAACAGAACCATTGAAGTGGTGGTTTTGAATAACGAAAGATTTGGTAGTCAGTCAGTATCATAAACATCTTTTTAATCTACATCTATGCACAAGCCATTATATGACACTAGTACATCGTTTGAAACATTAATACATTCTTGGTAATCAAACATGGGACTCCGCAAGCGCTGTGACAGTGATTGTTTCACTCGCACATGCGCTTGCACACACAGGCTCTGTAAACGCGTTGAGCTGCAGTATCGAGAAGGACACTGATCTGCACATACGATCCGTGATAAACCCTACCCATTACGCATGCGCGCATACAGGATCGGGCAGAAATCCAGATACAGATCTGGACACACGCAGAGGAAGAGACACTATCCCTTGCGCATGCGGTTACAGGATCAGGCACATACCCTAGGCACCCTTAGGTCCTTCCACAGCGTGACTGAGCATTCTAGCTCATATTTAAGTGCCAAAAAACCCTCCCGTCGCTGCCTCCGATTGCAGCTCTTGTACCGCAACGGGGTACCGATGGAGAGGTAAGCTGGGCATTGAATTGTGGGTTACTATGTTTGGGAAGACTTTAGAGAGCAGTTTTATGACGGACAATTTACTTTAGGAACAGTTAAAGTGACTTTGTCCAAATATAGCGGGGTACTTACTGCCGTGCTTTGCGAGTAGTCATAGCTCTTTATTCCAGATACAGCCCGTCACACACCGTTAGAATAGCGCGCTACGTGGTTATATCCTGAGCCTGAATTGTACAGTCTTTTTAGCGTGGCTCATGAGGGCGTGTTCAACTTACTGAAACCGCGATGGTGTGCCCAGTGTCCGCTTGCCATCAATTGTTGAACTGGCAATTTTTACCACTAGAAATTTTATTTCAACGCAATTCGTAGTCGTTTTGACCGCAGTCCTAACATGAGTTAAATAGTATAACAATATTAATAAAGCACTATCAGTCCTGGCCACCAATAAACAAGGCTAGGCATAGTTTTAATTCTTAGAGTCCCCCTGTTACATTGTCTTAATATGAGTCAAATAGTATAACACTATTAACATAGAACTATCAGTCCTGGCCACCAGCAAACAAGGCCAGGCAGAACTTCAATTTTAATTAGAGTCCTCCTGTCACATTGTCTCTATCAGAGAGGTTCGCCACCCACACTTTTTACTTCTTTCTCTATAGACATGTGTTCACACCACATATGAATAATGAGTGACACATGATCTTGTTTCTTGCAGAGCGGGGCCCCCTTCCCTGAGTTGTTACCAGGTAGAGGTGGGTCTACTGATCCATCGATTTGGGTGAGTAGAGTTACAATGGGTAACATAATGGTACTCTATGGACATGTTAACGATCCATGTTCAATAAACGTTGACAATAAGAGAATTGTATGGCAATGTTGTTTGACTAGTTGCACTTTGTTTTTTGTGTCTCACTTTTACAAATAAGTTCCAGTAATACCGAGCTTAATATTGGATTACTGGTTTGGTATCACTTTATTATTGCTTTTCTAATTTTTACACATATGCAGCAGCATTGTTTATTTCTTTTGGTCCTGATGAAAGCCTGGACACTTGTAAAGACCAGATAGGCTGAAACATGTCGACCGACCTCTTACATCTTAGCAGTCTAATTCACACTGCTTTGCACTGCTTTTTAATCCTGCCAGTTTGGACAAATCAATAAAATACTTTTTGTCCCTACTAGGTAGTTTTAGAATCACATTTATCCTTCCAATCACATCCAGCGCTGCACCCTCACAACGCCTAGCACTCACATATGGGATTTTAGTATCCTCAACATCTTAGGACATGCAACAAAAAAACATCCCAGAGCTCCTACCTCACAGTGAGGGAGTTGTAGCCCTCAGTGGGACTAGGTTTTCCCACTGGGAGGAGAAGCCCATATGATGAAGCATGCCACCTATGGTGGGTGAGGGCATTCGTCCTGAAAGGGATTGCTCCCCAGAGGGGCTTTACTGAGAGACACAATTTTACCTCTATCTTTATTGAAACACAAGTTGCACTCCATGATAGACCCGAGAAGTCTTGTGCTATGAATATGACAATGTTACCATGTTTTAAGGAATGAGCACATGCCCTTTAGCACTGGGTAGCAGTGATAAAGTGCACAAAGTCCTAAGGTCAACAAAGTGAAATCAGAAAAATATGTAGGAGTAATGCAAGGTTTCAGGGAAGACCACCCTAAGGCTGACAGCTCTAACAGTAACCCATCCATGAACCCTAAAAATCCTTTAGTTTCCTGTACTCTTACTCATCCTGAACCCTAAAATGCCCTAACCACCACATACCCTTAACCATCCCTAAATAAAGTCCTCAAAACTCTTACTACCCTCTATCTTTACCCATTCCGGAACCCTAAAAAAACACTAATACCCTACACCCCTACCTATCCATGAACCCTAAAAACCCTTTAAAAGCCTTACTACCCAGTACCCTCAACCATTCCTGAATCCTAAAAGTCTTTTACTACCTTCTACCTTTACCCTTCCCTAAACAATATAAAACCCTGACTGCCCATACCTGAAAAACGCCATTTCAGATTGTTTATGTGCAGGAAGGGACACCTTCCTGCACATAAACAATCATCCCCGTGATGCAGGCATCCTTGCACCATGGTGCAAGGGTGCCTACGTCAGCGCATGGCAGCTAATTGTGCGCCAGCGCAGGGAAAGCACAGGGATGCGATATATTGTTGTAAATATGTCGCATCCCTGTGCTTTGAAAGTGACTCAGTGCGGCGCAGCGAAATGGCTTACAGTACGTGCTGAGTCACTTTCATTGTAAATCCGGCCCTTCTTTTGTAGGTACTTGAACATCACTATAATCACACACTATCTTTGTGGGGAATTGAACATCACTATAATCGATCTCTCTGTCTTTGTGGGAACTTGATCATGATTGCCTTTACATACTATCTCTGTGGGGACTTGAATATTCCTATGATCACACACTATCAATGTTTGGACATGAACATCATAATGTGGATTGAACATTGTCTTTACACACTATTTCAGAGAGGGCGTGAACACAATTGGATTCACACACTATCTCCATTGGGAGTTAAAAATCACAATAACCACACACTATCTTTGTGAGGACTTGAACATCACTACAATCACACACTATCTTTGTGGTGACTTGAATATCACTATTATCACACACTATCTCTGTGGGGACTTGAATGTAGCAATAATCACACACTAGCTCTGTGGGGACTTAAACATCACTATAATCACAAGTTATACAGTGGGTGGTCAGCAATAGGCAAAATGACGCTCTAAGGTCTATCACAAGTACAAATCAGTTATGGCAGGTAATCTGGCACGGTGCATAAAGTAGGGAAAAAACACCAGATCCCCACGTGTGTGGCCAGCAGACCACTTATGCTATATATACAATTCCTCTGCACACGTTCAAAAGTAAATACATCAAGTTACATAAAATATCACAATGATGCTTGTCTTTATATTTTCAGATGTCTTTAATTCAAGATCTTTAAGCCTTCTTAGCCAACACGTGTTTCGTCGCTGTTACAGGGGATTACCCCGTGACTTCTTCAGGGCTAAGGGAATATATAAACAGGTACTTGTTCGTGTATGCAATGGTAGTAAGAACACTTTACTTTTCAAATTATTGACAAAGTGACTTAGGTGACTTGTGTGAATTTCAAAAAATTTAATAGAACTGTGTGGAAATCCATGTGAAACTGGTGTTGTACATGCTTCTCGTACAACTTCTTTGTGCATCCATATATCAATGGGGGAAAGAAAGAACAAGCAAAGCCCCCAATCAATTTATGTTATCGCAATAAAACTTACTGGTACAGTTGGTGTTTGAGACTCCCTTATAGGAGTAATCCTGTGGTTGGCAAGGTGAGGGCATGCAATCAACCTATTTAGTTTTATAAATTATTTTGTTATATTCGTGGCGAAGTAGTGCTCCTCATGCTGACTATATTGTGTAATCAAACATTTATAAAAGAACGTATTTTGTTATAATACGATACCTGAGGTCAGTTTCAAGTAGTCTCTAAGTAACAGAAAAGGGCACATCAGCTAAAGAGTGGCAGTCGGTACATTCTAATAAGGTGTACTAGGTACCATAAAGGATCCCCCTACCTTAGTTCCGGTGATAATTCCAACCCGGAAGGGGTTCCTATAAGTTCTGCTCCTGGAGAGGTAGACTAATTAGTCTCGTGTCCGGAAAGCTAAATATGCTTCCAACTGTAAGGGAGTTTCTTTTAGAAGAGCTGCCCCATCCTAAGGTAAAATTAACATTGTATTAACATTTTTATCCCTTACTCCTCTGTCCCGTATTAAGACTCTAATAAGTCCATTTTATCATTCCTTACCGGCAGTATTAGGTAGAACCCTTCGGATCTCCAGGCCGTGGCATGCTCGCCGTGCAAATCAGCAGTCTGCAGCCGGCCACCCCGGCGTTGTCTTAAATAATGAAGCATGAGGGCGGAATAAACCGGTACTGAACCCATTTTGGGCTCCATCTTGGAGTGGTGTATCGGGACCCCCGGGGCACTGGAATCCCTGAACCCATTTTGGGCGCCATCTTGGAGTGGTGTATCGGGACCCCCGGGGCACTGGAATAAATATTATTGTGAACTAGCGGAATGTCGGTGGCAACAGGCTGGTGGAAAGCCCATACGATTAAACGCTATCTGCTAGTAATCTGTATCTGCAGGGGCACATGACAGCATTGTGGTGCACTACCATACAAGTGTGACATTTGTGGCAACGTGCATGCAGTGTTTATACATAAGTACATCCTTGTGAGAAATTTCTCTTGATATCCAAGAGCTTTGTCGTTCTGACCCGAACTAATCAACATGATAGTGTGTTTTGTGACATGTGATGTGTGACAATGTGATAGTGAACTTCGTGACATAACTGGGTGAACCTCATATTTAACTATAAATTCTTAGACTTGTTACGGACAGTGGCAGTCGGTCTCAATTCTCGCTAGTATCTGATCCAAAGCATTTTGGGAAGCGTAATGCAATGTGAAACATAGCTAGGTGGGGACAGTAGCATTTAGTCTCAGTTCCTTATTGTACATAGTCTACAAAATGTTAAGTCTCGAGGTCTCAATTCCTCACTGTACATAGTATACAATTTGTTAAGTATCTAGTGCGAGTAAATCCCTTCATTAATATGGAAACAGTCATATGTTCCAGCAGTATGTAGTCTACCAAAACAAGTAGGGATGATGATGGGAGTACTACATAAACTGTGATGGTGTACATATTCTACAACATGTTAAGTCTCGAGGTCTCAATTCCTCACAATATATAGTCTATAGCAAGTTAAGTATCCAGTGCGAGTAAATCACTACATTAATACAGAAACAGACATGTATTGCAACAGTACGTCGTCTACCAAGAAAAGTAGGGATGATAATGGGAGTACTCTATAAACTGTGATGATGGTATGGCGTAAGCCAGCCAGTGTTTCAGTTCATTTGGACGTGGGTACGGGCTAATCCCCAAGGAAGTATTGAAGCTCCTGGTCCGTGTTCAAGCCCTGTTCGACACTTTTAAGTCTCATAATCCATAGCGCCTCTTTCCTCCTGAGTGTTAATTCCCTATTACCTCCCCTTGGGTCTTTGGGTGTGACATCAAAACCTTAAAAAGGAGAATGTTCTATGTGTGTTCTGAGAGTTACATTCAGCTATGTGTGTGGCTATCGGATATCTGCTGTCCCCTTGCTTTACAGCCCTCATGTATTCCCCAATGCGCTCTTTGAGGCTCCTGATGGTACTTTCAATGTATCTTAGACCACACTTACACTCAATAGCATACACTACATATTTTGTGTAACAGGTGATGTTGTTGTCAATTTTGTACACCCTATTGTTAGGTCCCCTAAATTCTTTCTTTCTGTCAGTGGCCCATCTGCACATGGAGCAGTGGCCACATTTGAAAAAGCCCAAAGTGTGTTGGGTAAGCCAGTTTGGTGTTTGTTCCACTTTTGGGTAGCTAGGGCTGAGAATATTTCTTAGGTATACACCCCTACGAAAGGTAATCTCAGGCCTTGATGTTGTAAATCTCTGCCGTGAATAAGTGCCAATGTCTACGCATACTGCGTGTTAGTGTGTTTGCGTACTTGTTAAAATCCGTAATTAAACGTACTGTTTTGTTCTCTCTCTTTTCTGGTTTGTTTTTAATGGTGTCTAGTCGACTGATCTTAGAGATTCTCTCTTTGGCCCTATGTATAGTTCTCTTACCATACCCTCTGTCGTGTCCTGGTAATGACCCACGCAGAGACGGGTAGGTGACTATGTGTTTCTTTATTCCCTATCTGTCAGCTGTGCCCACATGCACGTCCATTCCCTATGCCCTCGTGTCTAGCAATGCCCTCCCCGCTCCCTAACCGGAAGTGGTGTCCGGTTCCTGTCCCCTCCCCATGGTCGGGTGCAGGGTCCTAGTGCCCCCTGACCCAGGTCACTAGATCTCCCCCTTTGTCACAAGAAAGACATGACGAGAGAAGAAAAGAAAAGAGAGAGAGAGAGATGTATAGGTTTAGAGAAGGAAAAGAAAAGAGATAGAGAAAGAGAAAAAATGGAGAGACATTCATTCCAATCACTATATTTCTTCAATCAGTCTTTTTGGCCTTTTGCTCACTCTTCTTGGACAAGTCCCTTCCTTTTCTTTCTGTGATCCGTCTTCTTGTCATTCAATTTTGTCAGTTTTTCTTCCATTGTTATCCATCGCTCCATTCCTCTCCTGTGAGCCGATGTTCTCTGTTGCAGTGTCCTCTCCGTCTTCATCCATGGTCTTCAGTCCTTTGAAGTGAGAACTGTTTCTTGTTATCCGGTAGGGGCCTGACTCCGCAGTTATCATTGGCCCCTTGACATTTGTTATTGTTAGCGGGTCCTTTGAGAACGGACTGTCAGACTTTCTCCGTTGTCGCTGATGCACCACCACTGAGTCCCCTTGCTTGAGGTGCGATGGAGTGGCATGTCGTCTGGCTTCTGCTTACGCCTTCATCTTCTCCTTTGCCTCCTGGTCTCTGACAGCAATGCTGCTGTGCTCTGGTGGCATCTTAGCTTCTAACTGTGGTAACCTCATCCTGCTTGTCCTCCCCAGCACTAATTCAGCGGGACATCGTCCTGTGGAGCTGTGGGGGGTGTTTCTATAATCTCGTAGTACTTAACAGAGTGTTTGTCCTATGGAAATCTGTGCCAGTTTTGCTCTATGGACAGCCTTCTTTATGTTGCCCATGAACCTCTCCACCATGCCATTCGCTTGTGGCCACAGAGGTGTTATCTTCCTTTGATGAATGCCTAGGTAGTTCATGAATTTGCGGAACTCCTCCCCTGAGAACTGAGGACCGTTGTCTGTCTTTAATGTCTCTGGGGAGCCCCAGGCCGCAAATATGTCATCCAGTATTGGCAGTGTCGCGGTTGCTGATGTAGATGAGATGTGGCGCACTATGGGAAATCTTGAGTATTCGTCAATGATCACGAGCAAGTAGTTGCCCATGTCCAAAGGCCCATAGAAGTCTGCTGCCAACGTTGTCCACACCGCCCTTGGAAGTTCCGACATTTGTAATGGTTCAGGCTTTGCTGGCTGCCCTGTTGTTTGGCAGATGTGACAATTTAGGATGGTGTCCTCCACCATTCTATCTAGGCCAGGGAACCATACTTTCTCCCGTAACATTTTTTTTGTTGCGACCATGCCTCTGTGCGACTCATGTGTCAAATTAACAGTCTGTCGACGTAGTACACTTGGCATTATTATCCTTGTTCCTCGCATTATTATTCCGTTTTCAGTCTCTGATAGTTCTTCATGTATCTTTTTGAATGCTAACATTTCCTCCTTGTTTACTCCTTTTCCCATGGTGCAGTTGTTGTTGATGTGTCTCCATCTCTGCTGTCTTTTCGTTACTTTCGCCGCTTGCATCGTGGCATCCCTCGCTGTCTCCTCCTCTAGTTCCGCTATTGTTATTGGCGCCAGAGTGTTCTGTCTTAGCACAAAGTTGAGATATTCTTCTGCCATTGATGTCTTCTCTGGTGCCTGCGGTAAGGGGTGCCGTGACATGTAGTCAGCCGGGTTGTGTTCTTTGCCCAGCTTGTGCACGATCTTGCAGTCGTAGTCCATCAGTCTTATACCCCAGCGCTCAATGCGAGGCGGCATATTTGCATTCGGATTGCCATATATTGTCACCAGGGCCTGATGGTCAGTTGCGATGGTGAATGGTTTCCCGTAGATGAACATGTGATAGTGTTCACACGCCCATACCACTGCTAGGCTTTCCTTTTCTGGTTGGGAGTATGCCCTTTCAATGTCAGACAGGCTTTTGCTTGCATATGCAACAATTTTTCTTGGTGAGTCTCTACCCGGCAGGTGTTGTGCTAGGATTGCGCCTAGTCCGACCGGACTGGCGTCCACGGTCAGCTCAGTGCATAGCAATGGATCGAAATAGGCAAGATGATCCACAGCCATCACGGCATGTCTGATGGCCTCAAATGCCCAACTGCACTCCTGCGACCAGATGAACTTCTGACCCTGCTTTGTTAGGTCCCGAAGCGGTGTGCTCACCGTGGCGAAGTCTTTTATGTAGCGAGCACAGTAGCTGGCAAGACCAAGAAATGACCTCACTTCTGCAACATCTGTTGGAGGACTCGCCATTTTCAACATCTCCACCTTGCTGGGGTCCGGCCTCATTCCTTTCTTGGAGAAGATGTGCCTGAAGAATACCAGTTCATTTCTCCCCAGCTCACACTTGGCTGCGTTCAGTGTTAGTCCTGCTTGTTCCAGCTGCAGGCATACTTCACGCAGGGCACTGCCATGTTCTTCATCTGACCGACCAAACACCAGGTTGTCGTCGCTGTAGTTTAAACTGTTCTTCACCGGCCTTATTACCTGCCTTATGGTCTCCTGAAATATCTCTGCAGCCGATGATATGCCAAAACTCAGTCGCTTGTAGCGAAACAGGCCCATGTGCGTGGAGAACGTGGTAATGTACCTTGACTGCTAGTCAAGCTCCAGTTGATGGTACCCTTTGCACAGGTCCAGCTTCGAGAATCGGCATGCGCCAGTGAGACAGCTGATCATGTCATTGAGGTGTGGCCCAGGGTGTCTTTCCCTCTCAATTGCTGTATGTGGTACCCTCATGTCCACGCATATGCAAATCTTTGAGGTGTTCTTTTTCGGGACCGCCACTATTGGAGGCACCCAGGGAGTCGGCCCTTCTGCAGGCTCAATGATGTACTGTGCCAGTAGACTTTGTATTTCCTCTTCGACCTGTGGTTGTAGGTGTATGGGCATTCGTCGGTGATGCTGAGCCACAGGTTTGATCACCTCGTTGATGTGCAGTGTGATTTGTTTTCCTTTTAGTTTGCCTAGGCCTTGAAGCTGCCGGAAGACACCGCTCGCCAAGGAAGAGCTCTACCCCTACAGAAGAGGGCAAACCTGGTAAAAATAACAAGACACCGGCGGGTCTGTGAGCTGCGTGCGGCGGTCCCTTCCCCGGGGACCAGGTGGTGCCGGAGTCCCGAGTGCTCCAGGGGAGCCCTAGGCCGGCGTGGCCGGCGTGGAGTGCCTCACCTGGAACAGCACAGGTTGCGGTGAACGGACATCATGACGGCCGCCTCTGGGCCACGGTGGTGAGCACGGGAGCTGCCTGTGCGGTTGGAGTTGTGCCCTGATTGTGAAGGGCAGATTGCCTGTAGGTGACCGGGGAGGAAAGCATTGAGAGCGCCGAGAAAAGTGCTGCAAAGCGCCAGGAGGCGGCGAGGGAGCTGGAGAGCGCCAAGACACGGCGAGAGAGCTCTCAGGGAGCTGCAGAGCGCAAAGAGACGACTAGAGAGCTCTCAGGGGGCTGCAGAGCGCCAAGACACGGCGAGAGAGCTCTCAGGGAGCAGGGAAGCGCAGAGAGACAGCGAGAGGTTCTGCCCTTGCCTGCCGTGAGGGGAACGGTCGTCAGGAACTTCAAATCCCAGAAACCCCTCAACCTGTTATCCGTGACGCCTGGAGGCGCGAGAAAAGCAGGCTTGGCCCGTTGGAGCCCGGAGGAGGCTGGGCCGGGCTGGGCTGGGTCCAGTCCCTTGGGCCCTTGATATTTTTTTTTTCGGATCTGGCTATCAAAACTGACCTCAACTGACTTCAATATTCACCATAGAACTAGGGGCAGTTTGACAGGAACAGCTCTGCCTAAGTAAGTTGACCTACCTTTCTACTACCCCTCCACTTGGAATGACGGCCAAATTGAAACCACTGGGGGGGAAAGTGGGTACCCCAAAAACATCGATAAACTCCACACTTGACTGTTACCTCCTACGGGCCGCTAAGGCTATTGACAAGGAGATACAGGTTGCTGAGCGACGTTTGTCAGTGGAGGGGGTTTAGCTGGCCAAAATGTGGAGGGTATCATACATGTTTCCCCCACTAGTGACTCTACATTAACAAATCAAGTACGCACTAGAAGCCCATCAGCCACACCTACCGCTCAGTGCCCCTCCCCCTCCCCATCTCCCACTACTATTCCTGTACTCGAAATTCCAGCAAAAAAGAAAAAGAAGGTTAAACACTTGGAACCTCTGAGGGCCATACGGACTAGATCAAAGAAAAAGACTCAAGACTTGGCCCCAGAAGCCAAAGCTGACAGTTTGCATAGTCCACCTCCTCTGATTGACTCTAACACTTACTCAACTTTCCAATCAGAAGGATTATCCTCGCAAATTATTATGTCATTAATATCATGTATCGAAAGTACTATTGCCAAATTCTTTTTACCAATCATGGCTATAATTGATAAACTGGAAGTAAGTGTGGAACTGATGCATAAAACCGTTGTGGATATATTATCTGGGACAGGGGCAATTACGAAATTACACGAAGGGGGTTGATTCTCACAGGGATATAAATCCTGGCGAGGGACCCTCTGGTAGAAATGCAGATGCCCAAATTTGTATCCCACATATAGGAATCACCACGAAGGCTACCAGGGCTGCACCCCTTAAACCGACAGCTACTCTGGCAACAGAGATGAGGGGGCCTACAAATAAGGGGACCCCATTAATCCCCAATTCTAATAATACTGATGAAGAGGGTAGAACTCGCAACCCTCCCTCTGTAGTAAGGGATAGACTAGATTTGCCACCAGACGCTACCCCTTATGTGGTCATTTTGGCTAACGTTCCACCCACAGAGTCCCCCCAGTACGAAACTTGGGAGTCACTAAGGAATAAATCCCTCAACTGGCTTAATTCTAAACTGGGGTTGGGGGGCATACTTTTTGCTGACCTTAAAATGGTTAGGCGGATAGGCTGGATCGGCAGAGACCCCAAGGCGTTTGCGGGTGACTGTATAGTTCTATCATTTAAATCCCCAAGATTAGTCAATGACATATTATGCAGATTTAAATCCCTGCGTTTAAATGAAGAGCAAATTATGGTTCTCCCGCTTGGCTTTTTTACAAACCCCGATGCAATGTAATAGTCAACCGAATGTATTGACCCCACTTTGCCCACTAAACCTAGGCACACAGTACTATTCACCTCAAATTGTTGGAGCAAATTATGCAAATTTTCCCCTATTTTCTATCCCCACTTCGAATAGATTTGAAACCCTTTCTAATCTCGCTGGGGTAGACTGACTAAATGATAATTTGTCTACGATTATTTCAATGCAAAGATCTGGCACCCTGTCTTTTGATACAAACTTGCAGCTATGTCCTAGCCCTGGAGATATAATGCCCTTGTCACCTTTTGAGCAAACTAAAGAGCTCTCGAGTGATCCCATGCCTTTAGACCCTACCAATATTAAGACGATTTCCTGGAATGTAGCGGGGCTGCGCAGTAAGCTTAATCTACCAGAGTGGCTAAAACTAATAAGTGAATTCTCTATGGTCTGCTTACAAGAAACATGGGTTATAGATCCTTGTCATCTAAATGGATTTAAAACCTATAACCTGCCGGCTATTCCATCTAGGCATGGTAGAAACAGGGGTGGACTTTGTACGTACGTATCAAATAAATATTCCTCTTTTCCTGTAAAACTTAGGGCTAGTAGTTTCTTTTACCAAATTGTTAGCATTGTCCTTTCGGGACGGCTCATGGTTTGCTTAGTAAACTTTTATAACAATGCTTGCGGTTCTGATATTTTGGCCACATTGTCCTCCCTTGAAAGTGACCTGGATGCCATTCTCCTACGGGGGGATGGGGAGAAAATAATACTCTGGGTGGGGTATTTTAACATTCAGTTGTGTAAATTGCCTTCAAAATCCTTTTGTGGGTTGACTTCATCAACAAACGGAGATATCACCCACTTTGCACACTCTGAGTATGGTAGGAAGCTCAACGAGCTCATTTTTAAATATGATCTAGGTTACTGTAATGAGCTTGGTAGATTTCCAACTGAGGTGCATTGTACCTTTGACGGCACTATGGGCAAAAGTGTTATTGACTTTTTGCTCTTCTCAAACCGCTACTCATCTTACATAGACAATTTTACCTTACATGATTGTGCCCTAAGTGATCACTATCCCCAGAGCCTTTCGTTAAATCTAGGATCAGTAAATGAGCGGAGAGATTCTTGCCGTACCTATGCTGCGGAGAATTTAGAGCTCACTTGTAACAACAGATTTGGCCTACGCTGGTCGATGGTCAATCCTACTGTCTTTTAGAGAACTTAATCCAGAAACATAAAAGCGCTTTTAATGTATGTCTGGATAACACAAAGGAGGCTATCGATATTACAAAATCCTTCGAACAAATAACTGGCGCCATTAAGGCAGGGTTATCATCACGGCAGAAGGCAGGTTCAGAACACAGGAAGGGATGGTTCGACCACGCATGTGGCAAGACCCATAAAAAACTTATAGGAGCACTGAAGAAACACCCTAGAAACACGGAGGAGATTCAGTACTGGAGGCGGGAATATAGGCTCATTTTAAAAACGTAAGAAAACATTAAAAGAGGATATGTGGGAGAAATTGCACGAGGCTAGCAGTTGTAACGATAGCACGGCATTTTGGCGTGTGGTCAACTCCCCTTTCCTCATGAACTATGATACACCTAAAATTGAGATTGCTGTAACCGAGGAAGAGTGGGTAACACACTTCTCTGCCCTTTATTCATCTAATGCAACTAGTGCACCTTGTCTTCCGATATTAAGTGACGAGGCTGCCATACAGGTGTCTGCCCCCACACCTGGCTGGGCCGCTCTAAACTTTACTTTGGAAGAAGTTTCAATTGCTATTAAATCTAGTTGGGGAAACAAAGCTCCTGGGCCAGATGGTGTTCCAATCGATTTATTTAAAGCTAATACCGATCTCTGGGCTCCCCTTCTTACTAACGTTTTTAGATCTTACCAATGTACGGGGCTACCTTTGACTTGGGCAGAGTCTCAAATTGTACCCATATTCAAAAAAGGTGACCGTAACTGCCCATCGCATTACAGACCGATCTCCTTACTCGACTCATTAGTAAAGGTGGTGGGTCGGATAATTTTAGTTAGGTTACAAAGCTGGGCTGACAGCAACAACAGGATCTCTGATTTACAATATGGATTCCGCCAGGGCATTGGCACTACTGAGCAAGCAATTAACTTGAACTTGTTACTGGGCAAGTATATACGCATTAAAGACAGTAATCTGTACACGGTATTCGTTGATTTGTCGTCAGCTTTTGACTGTGTTATCCATGAGAAATTATGGTCAGTGATGAGCACAATGGGTATTGACGGTGCAATTATTGCCCTCTTAAGACAACTGTACTCGAACAGCCATGCTAGGGTACGGTTTGGCATTAAAGGAGACTGTACCCACCCATTCAGAATAGAAAAAGGGGTTCGTCAGGGGTGTGTGCTTGCCCCTTTTCTATTCAATCTTTACATAAACGATCTGGGTAACACTCTGGCTAGTTCATGTGCGGATATGCCGCAAGTAAAACAGCGACCAATTCCGGTGTTACTTTACGCGGACGATGCCGTTCTTATGGCACGCACTTCTGTAGCTCTGCAACGTCTTCTTGAAAAATGTACCCTGTTCATGGAAAATCTAGGGCTACAAATTAACACAAACAAGACATTTGTTATGAAAATGGGTAGGGGGACGAAATGCCGGAATATACATTTAGGTAAGGAAATTTTACCCCAAACGCGAACATTTTCTTATTTGGGTATTTTATTTGATAGCGAAGGTACATGGAAAAGTGCAATTGAATCCAGAAGATTGCAATTTTTAAGATCGATTGCGACACTTCGCAATTTTGCTAGGAAATTGGGGAACATACAACTTAAAGAAATGCTATCTATCTACAATGCAAAGTGTAGATCTATTGCAATGTATGGCTCGGACATCTGGGGTTATGCTAACGTTGAACCATTACAGACGGTGGAAAATATGTTTTTAAAAATCTTTTAGCACTTCCCTCGAGTTGCTCAAACTATGTATGTCACGCAGAGCTGGGGACTAATTACCTAATAGACTTGGTAAGGACTCAACCACTCTTGCTATGGCACAAAATAAGGACCTCGGAACATATGGCCTTGAATCGTGCCATAGTCAAGGACTGCTATGACTCTGAAATGGCCCTAAAGATCCACTGGCTAAAGTTTATTAAGAATTCTTTGACAGATATGGGCCGTTTGGAATTCTATGAGCATCCAGAATCCCTGTTAAACATCTCGAGGAAAGGATTAAAAATAGAGTCTCTAAACCATCTGGCGGATCTGCGATTATGCGTGGAATTGGGCAAAACAACTGTGAAACACAACCAAACGGTCCTGACTACTTTCTCCATGCAACCATACCTTTTAATGTTCTTAACGCACAACATCGATTTGTTTTAACTCGTTTTAGACTAAACATCTTCCACCGCTTGATAAGTTTCCCAAACCCTAATGATTGGTCAAAGATTTACAACGTTGCCCATGTGATAATGTATCAAACCAATCAACCATGCACATCGCACTTTTTGTAAATTCTATAAGGATCTGAGAAGTTTTTTATTGTACCTTTATTGAAATCTCTAAATTTTAAACAATGCAGGCCTGCCTTTTTATACTTACAATTGTTCCCCAGTCTGTACACGTGTGTGGTACTTGCAAGATTTCTTAGGGCGACCCAAGCAAGAAGGAAAACAATAGTAGCAAAGTGTTGATTTATGATCTCTTGGCTGAAATGTGAACTGCACTATTTCATTCTTTGATACCAATGAATTTTATATGTATGTATTTGTTTTAAGAAATTTTAAGTGCATGTACTCTTTTATGATTCACTTTGTCTGAATCGAATAAAGATATTTTGATTGATTGCATAGCAATGGATCGAAATAGGCAAGATGATCCACAGCCATCACAGCATGTCTGATGGCCTCAAATGCCCAACTGCACTCCTGCGACCAGATGAACTTCTGACCCTGCTTTGTTAGGTCCCGAAGCGGTGTGCTCACCGTGGCGAAGTCTTTTATGTAGCGAGCACAGTAGCTGGCAAGACCAAGAAATGACCTCACTTCTGCAACATCTGTTGGAGGACTCGCCTTTTTCAACATCTCCACCTTGCTGGGGTCCGGCCTCATTCCTTTCTTGGAGAAGATGTGCCTGAAGAATACCAGTTCATTTCTCCCCAGCTCACACTTGGCTGCGTTCAGTGTTAGTCCTGCTTGTTCCAGCTGCAGGCATACTTCACGCAGGGCACTGCCATGTTCTTCATCTGACCGACCAAACACCAGGTTGTCGTCGCTGTAGTTTAAACTGTTCTTCACCGGCCTTATTACCTGCCTTATGGTCTCCTGAAATATCTCTGCAGCCGATGATATGCTAAAACTCAGTCGCTTGTAGCGAAACAGGCCCATGTGCGTGGAGAACGTGGTAATGTACCTTGACTGCTGGTCAAGCTCCAGTTGATGGTACCCTTTGCACAGGTCCAGCTTCGAGAATCGGCATGCGCCAGTGAGACAGCTGATCATGTCATTGAGGTGTGGCCCAGGGTGTCTTTCCCTCTCAATTGCTGTATGTGGTACCCTCATGTCCACGCATATGCAAATCTTTGAGGTGTTCTTTTTCGGGACCGCCACTATTGGAGACACCCAGGGAGTCGGCCCTTCTGCAGGCTCAATGATGTACTGTGCCAGTAGACTTTGTAATTCCTCTTCGACCTGTGGTTGTAGGTGTATGGGCATTCGTCGGTGATGCTGAGCCACAGGTTTGATCACCTCGTTGATGTGCAGTGTGATTTGTTTTCCTTTTAGTTTGCCTAGGCCTTGTAGTATGGCCGGATGTTCTTGTAAAATGTTCCGCTTCTCTGACATGTGATATGTCATTACTAGGAGGCCCATCACCTGCGCCGTGACGTTGCTTAGCAGGCATGGTGCTGGGATGTCTCCCCGTAGCACATGTATCTCCTCTTTGCATGACCTGTCCTTGTACGTTAATGTCTCTGTGAACTTCCCCATGTTTTCCACTGGCTTCTTCGAGCCCCAGGTGAACAAATTAACAGTGGATGGTGATAGTGGCGGTCTCATTTTCATCTTCTCATACTCCGACATGCACATTATGTTGCATGTGGCCCCACTATCAAGCACGAAACGTGTATTGTGTCTTCCTACTTCAATGTCCACTGTTGCTGTTTTCTTGATCTGATGCTTCTCCACGAGATGAATGTGCTCTGGCCTTCGGTCTTCCGTAGGCGCATCTGACATCAGATACAGTCGTTCCACACTCTCTGGCGCGACTGTTCCGTCTGATTCATCTGAGGAGCTGCGATTTACCGTTTCCATGTGCCTGGCATATCTGCTCGTTACCGTCCGTGGTCTTGCCAGTCTTCCTCGCTCACTTCTAAACTGTCTACTCATGCAGGCGCTTGCAAAGTGGTTGTCTCTGTTGCATTTCCTGCACTTCTGGCCCATTGTGGACATGCACCGACATGTGGATATTCGAGTCCGTACCGATAGCATGTTCTTTCGTGCTTCTTTATTTGTGGTGGCGGTGTACTGTCTTTCTTCTTGCTGTTTCCAGTTACACGGTTCGCTTGCTCCGCCCTTCTTTCTTTTCCCAGCTCCATCTGTTTGGCATGTGTCGTTGCTCTAGCTTCCGCTCGGGCCATAGTCAGTATTTTCTCCAGCGTCGTTGGTTCCTTCAGAATACGTGCGCAGAACTCCACGGACTGGCAGCCTTCAATGATGCGCAGTCGTATCGCTTGTTCATTGTCAAACTTGTCGAACTCGCAATATGTGACCAGTTTTTGCAGTCTTGTTGCGAAATCGTCAAGGGACTCCTCTGCTCGTTGACACGCGGTGTTAAATGTGTACCTCTCGAAGTCTATGTTTCTTTGCGGGTCGAATTTATCTGTGAGGCACTTTGTCAGTCCCTTGTACGATGCTGTTTGATCGCTGGGAAATGTTATGAGCAGGTCCTCCACTTCATCCCCTACAAAATTTAGAAAGAGATCAATGTGTTTGGCCTCTACGATGTCTGTGGCGCGCATGTATCGTTCAAATTGCCGAATCCATCGTTCCCACCTGATGCCTGTCTGTGGTTCCGATAGGCTGAATGGTAGTGGTCTGCGAAATATGGCCTGTGCACTGTTCTTGTCACTTGCGGGGTCAGTCATTTTCTTGACGTGCAGGTCTTGTGCAGGTCTTTTCTTTTTCCTTGTAATGAATTATTTTCCTCAATTATTCCTTTATGTCCTTTATTTCCACCTTTATTTGGTGTTACTTCCTTTTATTCCGTTGTATTTTCCTTTTATTGCTTCCCTTTTCCTCCATTTTGGGCCTTTTCGGTATTTGCCTTACTTCAAAATGGCCTCCTCCTATTCCTGGCTCCTCATTGGCTCCCCCGCCTGACCTTAAGATGGCCGCCGAGATTTTGGTGGGCGAGATTTGCTATACTTTGTATTGCCTGACTCCAAAATGGCCACCGGGTCTTCTTTGGCCTCTCATTGGCAGTCCCGCCTGACTCCAAGATGGCCGCCGAGCTCTCACGAGATTTCAGCTTGGAATCTACAACCGGGAAGCTCGAGGCTCTCCAGGCAGTCGGCGGTCAGTTTCTTCGCGGTTGGGTGCCCTCAGCCTCCCTCACCTCACCTTCTAGGATGCGGCCGGGGTGGGTTCCCGATGTCGCTGCAGGCAGGCACACGCGGACCAGGGTGGGCTCCTGACTCCGTTTTTCTCGCGATCGGGTGAGCTCCCGACTTTGAGTTTTGTTAATTTTCTTTTCTCTGGACCCGACGGACCAGGGTAGGCTCCTGGTTTCGTTGCTTGCAGTCCAGCCGTCCAGCAGTCCAGCGCGAACTCCCGACAGCGCTGGTTGTTTCTTGGTGGTCGGCGGACCAGGGTGGGCTCCTGGCTCCGGGTTGGACGTTGCAGGAGGATGCTACTCACACGCTTCTAGTGGTGATTCTTGACCCACCACCTTCGTCGCCAGTTGCCGTGTCCTGGTAATGACCCACGCAGAGACGGGTAGGTGACTATGTGTTTCTTTATTCCCTATCTGTCAGCTGTGCCCACATGCACGTCCATTCCCTCTACCCTCGTGTCCAGCAATGCCCTCCCCGCTCCCTGACCGGAAGTGGTGTCCGGTTCCTGTCCCCTCCCCATGGTCGGGTGCAGGGTCCTAGTGCCCCCTGACCCAGGTCACTACATCCTCTGTGTGAGAATCTAGTGGCCATGCTCTCTGTACAATCCTTAAAGTCCAAATCTGTACTACAATTGCCCCTGGCACGTGTGAATTCGCCATATGGGATAGCATTAATCTGGTGACCTGGATGTGCACTTGAGGCATGAAGGGTTGCATTACAAGCTGTTGGTTTCCTAAATAGTCTGCTTTGGATCTTATTATCTAGAATGAAGAGTTCAACATCTAAGAATGTGATGTTCCTCTGACTGCACTGGAACGTAAATCTGATGTTTTTGTCATTGCTGTTAAGGTGTTAATGAAGTGATTTACTCCTACTGTATACTTAACTTGCTATAGACTATATATTTTGAGGAATTGAGACCTCGAGACTTAACATGTTGTAGACTATGTACACCATCACAGTTTATAGAGAACTCCCATCATCATCCCTACTTGTTTTGGTAGACTACATACTGCTGGAATATATGACTGTTTCCGTATTAATGAAGGGATTTACTCGCACTCGATACTTAACATGTTGTAGACTATGTACAGTGAGGAATTGAGACCTCGAGACTTAACATGTTGAAGACTATGTACAATAAGGGGCGAACGACCTTTACAACGCGGTCAAAACACCACAATACATTTACTTTGCGGTCATTACAACGCAAGACGTTACAACGACTTGCGCTGGATGGCGCTCTAGACTAAGGAATAGTGTGATTTACTATTCCAACACCTTCCCTACTGTTACGTAGGCTGGAGTTGGAATAGTAAATCATACTATTCCTAAGTCCAGCGCCCTCCAGCGCAAGTCATTGTAACGACTTGCGTTGTAAAAACCGCGATGTAATGTACCGCAATCTAAATGATCGCATTGTATCGTCATACATCCACAATAAGGAACTTAGACTAAATGCTACTGTCCCCACCTAGCTATGTCACAGAATTCACTTTCACATTGCATTACGCTTCCCAAAATGCTTTGGATCAGATACTACAGAGAATTGAGACCGACTGCCACTGTTCGTAACAAGTCTAAGAATTTATAGTTAAATATGAGGTTCACCCAGTTATGTCACGAAATTCACTATCACATTGTCACACGTCACATGTCAAAAAACACACTATCATGTTGATTAGTTCGGGTCAGAACGACAAAGCTCTTGGATATTAAGAGAAATTTCTCACAAGGATGTACTTATGTATAATAAAGCGCATGCACGTTGCCACAAATGTCACACTTGTTTGGTAGTGCACCGCAATGATGTCATGTGCCCCTGCAGATACAGATTACTAGCAGATAGCGTTTAATCGTTTGGACTTTCCACCAGCCCGTTGCCACCGACATTCCGCTAGTTCACAATAATATTGATTCCAGTGCCCCAGGGGTCCTGATACACCACTCTAAGATGGGCCCAAAATTGGTTCAGGGATTCCAGTGCCCCGGGAGTCCCGATACACCACTCCAAGATGGCGCCCAAAATGGATTCAGTACCGGTTTAGTCCGCCCTCATGCTTCATTATTTAAGACAACGCCGGGGTGGCCGGCTGCAGACTGCTGATTTGCACGGCGAACACGCCACGGCCTGGAGATCCGAAGGGTTCTACCTAATACTGCCGGTAAGGAATGATAAAATGGACTTACTAGAGTCTTAATACGGGACAGAGGAGTAAGGGATAAAAATGTTAATACAATGTTAATTTTACCTTAGGATGGGGCAGCTCTTCTAAAAGAAACTCCCTTACAGTTGGAAGCATATTTAGCTTTCCGGACACGAGACTAATTAGTCTACCTCTCCAGGAGCAGAACTTATAGGAACCCCTTCCGGGTTGGAATTATCACCGGAACAAAGGTAGGGGGATCCTTTATGGCACCTAGTACACCTTATTAGAATGTACCGACTGCCACTCTTTAGCTGATGTGCCCTTTTCTGTTACTTAGAGGCTACTTGAAACTGACCTCAGATATCATATTATAACAAAATACGTTCTTTTATACATGTTTGATTACACAATATAGTCAGCATGTATTTACTATTTAGTGACAGCATGAGGGAGCACTACTTCGCCACGAATATAACAAACTAGATTATAAAACTAAATAGGTTGATTGCATGACCTCACCTTGCCAACCACAGGATTACTCCTATAAGGGAGTCTCAAACACCAACTGTACCAGTATGTTTTATAGCGATAACATAAACGATTGGGGGCTTTGCTTGTTCTTTCTTTCCCCCATTGATATATGGATGCACAAAGAAGTTGTACGAGAAGCATGTACAACACCAGTTTCACATGGATTTCCACACAGTTCTATTCACTTTTTGAAATTCACACAAGTCACCTAAGTCACTTTGTCAATAATTTGAAAAGTAAAGTGTTCTTACTATCTTTGCATACACGAACAAGTACCTGTTTATATATTCCCTTAGCCCTGAAGAAGTCGCGGGGTAATCCCCTGTAACAGCGAGGAAACACGTGTTGGCTAAGAAGGCTTAAATATCTTGAATTAAAGACATCTAAAAATATAAAGACAAGCATCATTGTGATATTTTATGTAACTTGATGTATTTACTTTTGAACGTGTGCAGAGGATTTGTATATATCACTATAATCACACACTATCTTTGTGTGGACCTGAACTTTTCTATAATCACATACAATTTATGTGTGGGCATGAACATCCTTATCCTCACATTCTACCTGTTTGGAGACTTAAACATTGTCTTTATAAACTATTTTAGTGGGGACATGAACAATATTATCTTTACACACTATTTCAGTGGGGACTTGAGCATCACAATAACCACTTACTATTTCTGTGGGGATTTGATCACTATAATCACACACTATCTCTGTGGGGACTTAAACATCACCATAATCACATACTATCTCTCTAGGGCCTGGAAAACTACTATAATCACACGCTATCTATGTGGAGACTAGAACATGCCAATATAATTGCATTATCTCTTGATATGAACATCATTATCCTCACACACTATCTGTGTGTGAAATTGAACCGTCTTTACACACCATTACATTGAAGGTGTGAACACAATTTTTTTCACTCTGTTGGTGCTTGAAACTCACTATAATCACACACTATCATTTTTGGGGATTGAACATCACTATAATCACACACTATCTCTGTGGGGTCTTGGACATCATTATATTCACACATTATCTTTGCAGGCACTTGAACATCACTGTAATCACGCATTATCTCCGGGGACTTGAACATCACTATAATCTCACACTATCTTTTATGGGAGATTGAACATCACTATAATCACTTTCTGTCGTTGTGGGAACTCGATCATGATTGCCTTTACACACTATCTCTGTGGGAACTTGAATATTCCGATGATCACACACAATCTATTTTTGGACATGAACATCATAATGTGGACTGAACATTGTCTTTACACACTATTTCAGGGTGAACGTGAACACAATTGGCTTCACACACTATCTCCATTGGAAGTTAAAATCACAATAACCACACACTATCTTTGTAGAGACTTGAAAATCACTATAATCACACACTACCTGCATGGTGACTTGAACATCACTATTATCACACATTATCTCTGTGGGGACTTGAACATAACAATAATCACACACTATCTCTGTGGGGACTTGAACATCACTATAATCACACACTATCTTTGTGGGGACTTGAACATAACAATAATCACACACTGTCTCTGTGGGGACTTGAACATCACTGTAATCACACACTGTCTTTGTGGGGACTTGAACATCGCTATAATCACTCTCGGTCTTTGTGGGAACTCGATCATGATTGTCTTTACACACTATTTCTGTGGGACTTGAATATTCCTATGATCACACACAATCTATGTTTGGACATGAACATCATAATGTGGATTGAACATTGTCTTTACACACTGTTTCAGGGTGAACGTGAACACAATTGGCTTCACACACTATCTCCATTGGGAGTTAAAATCACAATAACCACACACTTTCTTTGTAGAGACTTGAAAATCACTATAATCACACACTATCTTTGTGGGGACTTGCAGATCACTATAACCACACACTATCTTTGTGGGGACTTGCAGATCACTATAATCACACACTATCTTTGTGGGTACGTGAGCTTTCCTATAATCACATACAATTTATTACGTATGGGCTTGAACATCCTTATCCTCGCATTCTACCTGTTTGGAGACTTGAACCATGTCTTTATACACTATTTCAGTGGGGACTTGAACAATATTATCTTTGCACACTATATTCATGGGGACTTGAGCATCACAATAACCACACACTATCACTGTGGGAACTTGAATATGTCTATAATCACATTCAATCTATGTTTGGACATGAACATCCTAATCCTCACACATTACTTGTGTGGATTGAACATTGTCTTTACACTCCATTTCAGAGGGAACATAAACATAATTGTCTTCACACACTCGCTCTATTAGGAGTTAAACATCACGATAACCACACGCTATCTTTGTGAGGTCTTGAACATCACTATAATTGTACACTATCTCTATGGCATATGAACATCACTACAATCACACAATATTTTTGTGAAGACTTTAAAATAACGATAAGCACTTACTTTCCCAGGAGGGACTTGAACATCACTATAATCACACACTACCTTATCTCTGTGGGGACTTGAACATTACTATAATCACACATTGTGTCTGTGGGGACCTGAACATCACTATAACCACACACTATGACCACCTGAACATTTCTATAATCAAATACAATTTATGTGTGGGCTTGAACAGCCATAACCTCAAAATCTACTTGTTTACAGACTTGAACTTTGTCTTTATACACTATTTCATTGGGGACTTGAACAATATTACCTTTACACACTATCTCTGTGGGGACTTGAGCATCACAATAACCACACACTATCTCTGTGGGGACTTGAATATGCCTATAATTACATACAATCCATGTTTGGACATGAACATAATAATCCTCACTCACTACTTGTGTGGATTGAACATTGTCTTTACACTCCATTTCAGAGGGGACATGAACACAATTGTCTTCACACAGTATCTCTAGTGGGAGTTAAAAATCACAATAACCACATGTTATCTTTGTGAGGACTTGAACATCACTATAATCGTACACTATCTCCATGGGGATATGAATATCACTACAATCATATACTATCTTTGTAGAGACTTAAAAATCTAAATAATCACACAATATCTCTGTTGGGACTTGAACATCACTATAATCACACACTATCTCTGTGGGGACTTGAACATTACTATAATCACACACTATCTCTGTGGGGACTTGAGCATTACTATAATCACACAATATCTCTGTGGGGACTTGAACATCACTATAATCACACACTATCTCTGTGGGGCCTTGAACATTACTATAATCACACAATATCTCTGGGGGGACTTGAACATCAATATAACCACGCACTATCTTTTTGGGGACCTGAACATTCCTATAATCATATACAATTTATGTGTGGGCTCGAACATCCATATCCTCATAATCTACTTGCTTGGAGACTTGAACTTTGTCTTTATACACTATTTCAGTGGGGACTTGGACAAGGGTATCTTTACACACTAAGTGGGGACTTGAGCATCACAATACCCACACACTACCTCTGTGGGGACTTAAAACACTATACTCATACCTTATCTATGTTGGGACATTCCTATATTCACATACAACCTCAGTTTGGACTTGATCATCTTCATTATCTTTACACACTGTCTGTGTGGATATTTGAACTTTGTCTTCACACACTATTACATTTGGTACTTGCACAAAATTATCTTCACACACTACCTGTGTGGGGACTTGAACATCACTATAATAAAACCCTATCTTTGTGGGTATTGAACAAGTTTATAACAGCCCTATAATCATGAACTATCAATGTGTAGGCTTGAACATCATTATCTTCACACACTCTTTGTGTGGGGACTTTAGCAATGTCTTTATACACTATTTCAGTGGGGATTTGAACACAATCCTCTTCACACAATATTTATATAAGACACAAACATTGTTTTACTCACACAATATCTTTGTGGGACTTGGGCATGATTACCTTAATGCACCATTTCTGTGAGGACCTGAACATTCCTATAATTATACACTATCTCAGTGGAGACGTGAGTATCAATATTTTCACACTTTACCTCTGTGGGATTGCAGACAGCATCTCGATAGAAAGTCCATGGTGATACTGTGATAACCAATCACCTCTATGGGCATCATCACACACCATCCCTATGCAGACATTAATATTACATGCCATTCCTAGGAAGAAGTGGTCTAATAGCTAGCTTGATAAAAATGTAAGTAGCTAAACAAACTCTCGGTTCCAATTGACCACTGCTTTATTCCATTTATTGTTTCTCAATGTGTTAGTTCCCTTATGTCCTAAGAGTTTGAGAACTACAAAATGAATGAATACAGTTTTAAGTGCAATTTTTCTGTAATCATGATATATGATATTTTATGACACATTATTAGCATTATTCATTTTTTGTGTACCACAGGAGATTTGCAGGACTACATATATAAATAGATGATGATGTTATTTTTGTTTAGTGCTGTTAAAATAAAAATGTTGCCAGGTGCCTTTGACTGTATTCAATCACTAATGATAATTATTGAGAAGGTCCCCACAAGGATGGTAGCACATGTTCAAGTCCCCAGAAGGATAGTTCTGTGCACGCAACTAAATTACACTATATTTGCACATTTGAACCAGGATCCTGTATCATGACTTTTTTCTTAACATTTTTCTGTTATTAGTATATTTTAGAAACATTGGGATAGGTTAGTCCCCACAAGGCAGGTATCCACACATAGTCCCCACAAGTAACATGTGTATGCGTGTGTGTGTGTGTGCGTGTATATAGATGTGTATATGTGTATACTCGTCGCCGCCACAGACCACATACACATGATCCTTGACAAAGGAGACATGGCAGTCCTCTTTCTCCTGGACCTCTCTGCAGCATTTGAAATGGTCTCACACCAGTCGCGGCTCCTGGAGGGAGTGCGGTGGGGAGGGGCAGGGTGGGGGGTAGTAAACTCCAAAATACGGCCGAACGGAGGTAAGTACATAAATAAATAAAGAAACCGAATTACATTGCGTGCCGCATCGCCATTTGGCGTTGCAGCGCGCGCAATGTAATTCGTTTTATTTATAGCTCTTCGCTGGATCTACCCCTTCTTAACAAATAGTGCACAAGCGGTCAAACTGGCACCTTACTCCACAGAAGCCCACAAACTAATCTGCAGAGTGCTTCAAGGTTCATTGCTCATCCCCACTCTCTTCAATGCATGCACTATTCCTCTGGCCAATGTCATCCGTGCAGATGACATTAACATCCTTTCATACGCTGATAATACGCAAAGCATACTCTCCCTCTTGGACAAGACCCCAACACAAGAAATAAGTTCACTGCCTACATGACCAAATTCCCTAACTGGATGAATGTCAACTGTCTCAAGTTCTACACCAACAAGACAGATGTAGTGGTATTCAGCTAGAACACCTCAACATGGGAGTATAACTAGTTGCCAGCTGAACTTGGACTCACATCCAGCACCCACGAAAGGAACCTCTACATAACCATCGACAGCAAACTGGACATGACTGCATAAGCCAACGCCGTCATTGCATCCTGCTTCCATATCCTGAAGATCTTCAAATGGTTTCCAAGAAGCACTATAAAAAATGTGTCACTCAGGCCCTAGTCACCAGCAGGTTGGACTAAGGGAACACCCTCTACGCCAGGACCCCCAAGCAACTCGCTAGAAGACAACAAACATCCAGAATGCGGCAGCCAGACTTATCCTCAACCTCTCTAACAGAACTCACATCAAACCACACCTCAGGGAGCTCCACTTACACCTAATATACACACGTGCTAATTTTAAAGTCCTCAACATTCACATTCAAGGCACTACACAAATTAGCCTTCTTCCACCTGAACAGTCTCTTCTCCTTCCACAAACTACCCCAACGCCTACACTCTGCAGGACTCCGATTCGCACACATCCCACGTATAGACTGACTACAGGACAGTGCAAAGGCCCTGTGCCCAACCCAGTGGATAGTCAACCGCTTCTGCTGCACATAGACTTCTGCTGTGTGCAGCAGCAGATGGACTCAGAAACTGAGCTGTAGCAGAGGAATACATCCAGTATCCACTATTCTTTTTTGTGAGACATTGAATGTCTTTTAATGCTGGTGTTAAAATAGTAACAGGTTGAAAACAGTGAATACTGTGATGTTAATAACAGTCACTCTATTTTTTGCTATGAAAGGTGGCACTAAAAGGAACCGGTCTTTCTGTTTTCTAAAACGTTCCCTATGGTTTTATTTTTGAACGTTTTTATTCAAACAAATTGTGAAAACAATCACTTTAATTGTATACTAAAAATGTTCCCTCCTTCAATAGGGTTCGATATTTTATTTTAACTTTAGGTTTGAGAATAGCTTATTAGCCCAGGTGTGGTGATGTGTAGTACAGAATGTAGCTATGTCATGGAATCCCTGGTTGTCACCATGGCATTCCAGACAGAGCAGTTGGTATCTGGCCCCTGTTGAGAGAGGCACAACTTCTTTCTCTCAAGGAATAAACTACTTCAACCCTCCTTTGGTGTACAGTCATCACGTCAAGATTTTGGCGACGATCTAGAAAAAACCCAAATCCCGACACGTGACATGAACTGTTGACATTTTCAAGTCCTTTCAAGTAACTGGGACCAGCACAACCATCGAGGACACTCACCTTGATTTTCACCTCTCTCCAGTCGAATATCTGTTTCAGCGAAAGGAGCCTCCGTGCTGAATTGGATTCCTGGTGACTGTGGATCTCAGGTCAGATTTTGGCTAATTGGTTGGTTTGGGATTCGCTTGAGTGCAATGGCCTGAGGTTCTGCTCAAGCGCAGCTGCCTGTGTTGCCTTGCACTTGCCTGACTTGCGTGTCTCTGCAGCTGCTTCCCCACGCAGACAGCGTTCCAAAGGCACTTGACGTGACGTGCCTAATGTACGCATCCGCCATATTGGATTGGGTCGCTGTACACAAAGTGCTCATCCCGTTTTTCGCCTATGCGCACAGCTGTTGATAGTACTCTTGGGCAAATCTTTATTCATCATTTTTTCACAAGTGCTTATCGCAGTGCTTGCTGATGCACACAGCTACTATTGGCAGAATCCAGAAAAGTGCTCATCGCGTTTCTCGCTGATACACACAGCTGTTGGTAGTACTGCTGGGCAAATCTTAATTTATTATTCTTTTTTACAAGTGCTCTTCGCATTTTTCGCTGATACTCACAGCTGGCATTAATTCAGTTTCTCTCTTGTGCAAACTCCAGTGATTTGCATGCCAACCATATACAAGCTATTGTGATAATAATTTTTCTTTTCTTTTTGTGTTTTTCTTTTTCCTTCTTCCTATTAACATTATGAAGAGTGTGCAACCACCACCACCTTTTCTGCAAGATCCTGGTGAGCCACCACTAGAATGGAACTTGTGGCTATGATCTTTTGAAGCTTATTTAGGCGCGATTGATTCTCAAAAATTCAGACCTGAAAGAAGAAAGAGTTTGATGTATTACTATTTGGGGGTTGAGGGACAAAATTTGTTTGACCACTTACCTGAGCATGTTCCTGCCAAAGACGAACATTAAGATGAATATGACACAGCAGTAGCCCAACTCAATAAGTATTTCTCAAAGACTAAAAATATGGTAGTCCACAGATATATGTTTTTCACTAGAACTCAACAACCCAATGAAAATATTGACACATATTACAGCGTTGAAAATGTTGGCAGCTAAATGTGAGGTTGACACCTTCACAGCAGAGTTAATTAGAGATCAATTAGTAGCAAGGTGTTGTTAAAAAAAAATACAAGAACGTCTATTAGCATGTAAAAATCCATTGGTAGATGAAGCAATAGACATAGCCAAGAGCATTGAAGGCTCTTCCAGTAATGCAAAGTTGTTAGAGGAATCATTAGCTAAAACGTCTGTTTCTGGAGCTGTGGTACATAAATAAACAACAGAGGAAGTATGCCCCACAATACAAAAAGTGATGTAGAGAGACACACAAGGAAAGAAAGAAAAAAAGGATTTTTTTTCCCTTTTTTAAAAAAGACCCCTCACTCACCAGTAGTTGGTGACATGCTTCATCATTGGGGTCCCACCCGAATGGCCGAATGCCACTCGGGTGTGCTACGACGCCTGAATTACAGCGGAGCGGGATGCTGTTGTGAACGTGGTGCAAGTGAGTGAGTTAGTGAAAGTTAAAATTATCTTTATTGTTCCCTAGACTTTAATATGGAACAATAAGACAAGGTTTAAAAACAGTGTGGGATGCCTGTGAAGGTTAAATTGGCCTAGGGCATCTGAGTGTAAAGTTGATAAGAAAAATACATGGTCTACATGTTTCAGCCTATTGGTGTCACTGCCAGGCTTACTTCAGGACCTATAGTGTAACCCGATGGGTATGCACGCACTAAGGTGCACCCTTCTCTGAGTTACTTGTGGAACATATCGCTACTTACGATATGTTTGCCTGTCAGCTCTCTGTGAAAGGGGTAACAAACTGGAAGTTAAGTTCTGACATGCCCCATGGAAGCCGTGGGGAGGCGTAGGTTGTAGTCACACATTCGTCAAACCATACTGCCCGTGTTCCTACCTATGGAACCGCCGCATGGAGACCCGAGAGCAGAAAGGCAAACATATCGTAAGTAGCTATATGTTCCACAAGTAACTCAGAGAAGGGTGCACCTTAGTGCGTGCATACCCCTCAGGTTACACTATAGGTCCTGAAGAAAGCCTGCAGTGACACCAATAGGCTGAAACATGTAGACCATGTATTTTTCTTATCACCTTTACACTCAGATGCCCTATGCCAATTTAACCTTCACAGGCATCCCACACTGTTTTTAAACCTTGTCTTATTGTTCCATATTAAAGTCTAGGGAACGATAAAGATAATTTTAACTTTCACTAACTTACTCACTTGCACCACGTTCATAGCAGCATCCCGCTCCGCTTTAATTCAGGCGTCGTAGCACACCCGAGTGGCATTCGGCTATTCGGGTGGGACCCCAATGATGAAGCATGTCACCAACTAGTGGTGAGTGAGGGTCTTTAAAAAGGATTTTTTTTCCTTTTTTTCTTTCTTTCCTTGTGTGTCTCTCTACATCACTTTTTGTATTGTGGGGCATACTCCTCTGTTGTTTATTGATTTATCCCAAGGGGACTGGGAGTGCTCCCCAAAAATTAAAACCCTTTCTCTCTTTCTGATTGATCAAGCTGTGGTACATAAACCAGCTCCCGGGGGAGCTTCTAGTTACATTAAACCGAAAACAACGTTCAAACCTAATGCAACAATTCGAAATTCCTCTGGCTATTGCTTCAGATGTGGCTCCTCATCTCATGTGTCATATTTTAGGTTTTGCCCTGCACAGGGTCAACAATGTAAAAAATGCAGGAAGATGGGCCATTTCCTCAGGGTTTGTAGAGGTGGTAAGAACAGCAGCGTTTGTTGTGTTTTAATGAAGAGAATGATGCTAGTGCAGAGGGAAGTTATGAAACATGTAAAGAACTAGTTTTAGGAGTAACGAATGTTCATCTTGACGATGGCATACACTTTGCAGACCCTGATGCTGATGTTATCATTGACGGGCATTGTATCAAACTCTTAGTTGATAAGGATGCCCGCATCACCATAATTTAACAGGAAAAATTTGAAAAGTCTTGGTCCAATAAAATTTAGCTTCCCCTGGATATCTTGACAGCGGCTTTTGAAGGAAGTAGAGTGGATCTAATTGGTTTCTTTTGGGCTGTCATCAGTGTTTTGGGTGAGTCAATCAAGGGGAAAGTTTATGTAACCTGGAAGGGCATCAATGTTCTGGGATGGGTTCACTAAGCTGAATTTGGTATCACCATTAAACCAAGACTAAATAAACCAGTTACAATTGATAAAAATAGGTTAGGATCCGTATGTGCGTACAAAGAAGCTTGGGTGAGGAAGTTTAGCAATGTATTCCAAGATAAATTAGGCAAGATCTCGGATTTCATTTACACTATTAAAGTGAAGCAAAATGCATCTCCAGTGAAACACAAATTACGCAATATTCCCCTCAGTGTAAGAGAGGATCTCTCCACAATGTGAAAAGATATGTGTGCCCAAGACATCATTGAGAAGACCGAAGCTACCTTGTGGTTATCTCCTATCATTTTAGCAAAGAAGAAGTTGGGCGAACATCGCATGTGTGTGGACTTAAGGAGTGTCAACAGCTCCATATGGGTGGACAATTATCCTTTACCTAGGATTGATGATTTGATCACAAAAATTAGCCAAGCCAGTTGGTTTAGTAAATTGGACTTAAGGTCTGCTTACCACGAAGTTGAACTTGATAAATCTTCTTGTCATTTAACCACGTTTGTAACTCCAGATGCGGTGTTTACATTTTACAGAATGCCCTTTGGCATAGCTTCTGCTGCGGCAGTCTTTCAAAAGTTGATGTCTGACATGTTTGAGGGCATAGCAAATGTTGCAAGTTTTGAAGATTACATTTTAATTTTTTTAGACACTGAAGGGGAACATGACTGTATTTTAAATGATGTTCTCAGTGCATTAGAAAGAAAAGGTGTAACTTTACGGGAAGAGAAATGCATTTTGAAAACCAGAGAGATTGAGTCCTATGGCATGTGTTCTCAGAATGTGGTATGAAACCCAAACCTAGGGGTCTATTACGATGGCGGTCGGATGCCCACCGCCGGGCCAGTGGTGGTGCCCGCCGGACCGGCGGTGGACATCCGACCGCGATCGCAAGCCAGAAAACCGCCGGTCAGATTAGGATGGCGGTGGTGACCGCAGCGGTGGGAAATTACGACTGCCGCTTTTCCGCCGGTTGCCATCCGCACTCCTGCCTGGCGGACGGAGCAGGACCGGGTTAATGGTGGCGGTGCAGAGCAGGTTCCGCCGGCAGGATTATGATGCCGGCGGCAGCCAGCCTTTCCTCAGCGGTCAGACCGCCATGGAAAGGCATGCGGAGATTGTCTTCCGGGGGCCAGTTGCGGGCCCCCAATGTTGGGGGGGGTGGGTGCACTGGGGGGGTACCCATGGTCCCCCCCTACATTTCCCTGTACCAAGTGGCAGGCACTGAGCAGTGCCTGCCACGCAGTGCAGGGAAATGCAGGACATGCTCCTTTGGACATTGCGGCGGTGCTGCAGGCAGCAGCAACCGCCGCAATGTTAAGCCCTGCGATCCGACCGCCGCGGTCGGATTTCGACCACGGGTCATCGTAATTCGACCAGCGGTGATGTCGCGGTCCATGCGGGCGGTCTTTTCCCGCTACCATGGCGGTCGGGGAGATTTTCCGACCGCCATCGTAATAGGCCCCCTAGTTTGGTCAAAAGTATTGTGGTTGCTCCAGCACCGAAAAACAAAGACCAATTGTTGTCCTTCCTAGGACTATGTGAATTTTATGCCAAATTTATGTGTAATTTTGCAAATGTCACAGAATGTTTCAAGGTTTTGTTGAAAAAAGGAGCGGAGTTTGGGGGTCATTACGATGACTGGCGGATCGCCACCGCCCGTATGGCGGTGGCGATCCGCCCGCCATTCCCCTCTGCCCGCATGCCATTTCCCCGCCACATTACGATGGCGGGGGGGCCCGGCAGACGGAAACACCGTCCGCCGGTTTTCCGCCGGTCACACAGGTGACCGGGCGGAAAGGGCAGTACATATGGTGGCGGTGTCTGCAAGACACCGCCATCCATATTATGATGACTGCGGAGATGTGCCTTTTCATGGCGGCAATGCCGCCATGGAAAGGCATACGGTCTTTACAATGGGGGCCCGTTGCGGGCCCCGGGGAGGGGTGGGGGGGTGCACTTGGGGGTACCTATGGTACCACCCTGCATTGGCATGGACAAGGTGGCAGGCACCACACGGTGCCTGTCACCTTGTGCATGCCAATGCACAACATGCATTCCCAGCATTGTGGCGGGCGGTGCTGAACACCGCCCGCCACAATGTTGGGAATAGGGGATACCACCGCCACTGTGGCGGTGGCATCCTAAAACTCGCGGCGGGACCGCCGCTCCTATGGCGGACGGTCCAATTCACCGCTACAGTGGCGGGCGGACAAAGTCCGCCCGTCATCGTAATGACCTCCTTAGTTTGGTCTGAACACTGTCAGAGTACGTTTGAAAGTATCAAACAGCAAATAATTTCAGCACCAGCCTTACAATCCTTTGTAGAAGGCAGAAAAACAATTGTCATGGTGGATTCGTGCGATTATGGCTTGGGAGCGGTGTTAACGCAGTTGAATGGTAATCGTGAAAGCACTATAGGCTTTGCCTCTAGGACATTGCATCAACCAGAGCGTAAATATTCCATTATAGAAAAGGAATTGTTAGCGTATGTGTGGAGTGTGGAGAAATTTCGAGCATACCTGTGGGGGAGGGCCTTTGTGTTGAGGACTGATCAACATCCCCTGGTTGATATCCTACCAGGAAGGAAGTTGAAGCGATCCACTGCTAGAATTGCCAGGTTGTCTGCCAGACTGCTAGAATTCACGTTTCAGTAGAATACATACCTGGATCACTGACAGAATATCGACAACAGGAATATCGACCTACACAAATATCGTGTTCAAAATATCGATGTCAAGAATATCGACATCCTATCTTTACAATGGTAAGTACAAAAATATCGAAACAAAAATATCGTCGTTAAAAATATCGTTGTTCAAAATATCGTTTTTAAAAATCTCTAATAAATAATTTTAAATAAATTAAATAATACATATAATTAATAAAAGCATAGTTAGAATTATTAAAAAAAAATTATAAATAACAAATGTAATGTAAAAATAAATTAAACATACATATATAAAAATTATTATATATATATTTACTTGATAATATTAATAAATAATTATTGCAATAAATTATAAAATGTTAGAAACATAATACAAAATATAAATACTTATATATACATACACCTGTAACATAAACATAAATATAAAATATATATATAATACATTAAAATATTAAAATAATTTTTTTATTTTAAAACAACATTTTATATTACATTAACTGAAACAGTAGGTAAAATGTTGGATAGCGTAGGGGATAAAATTATTATTCCCACTCCAGTAAATGCAAAAGTAGGGAAAGTGTTGGATAGCGGAGGGCATAAAATTACTATTCCCACTCCAGCGAGTGCAACAGTAGGGAAAGTGTTGGATAGCGGACCGGGGATAAACTTACTATTCCCACTCCAGCGAGTGCAACAGTAGGGAAAGTGTTGGATAGCGGAGGGGTAAAAATTACTATTCCCACTCCAGCAAGTGCAACAGTAGGGAAAGTGTTGGATAGCGTAGGGGAATAATTTACTATTCCCACTCCAGAGAGTGCAACAGTAGGGAAAATGTTGAATAGCGTAGGGGATAAAATTACTATTCCCACTCCAGTAAATGCAAAAGTAGGGAAAGTGTTGGATAGCGGAGGGAATAAAATAACTATTCCCACTCTAGCGAGTGCAACAGTAGGGAAAGTGTTGGATAGCGGAGGGGATAAAATTACTATTCCCACTCCAGCGAGTGCAACAGTAGGGAAAGTGTTGGATAGCGGAGGGGTAAACATTACTATTCCCACTCCAGTAAGTGCAACAGTAGGGAAAGTGTTGGATAGCGTAGGGGAATAATTTACTATTCCCACTCCAGAGAGTGCAACAGTAGGGAAAGTGTTGGATAGCGTAGGGGATAAAATTACTATTTCCACTCCAACGAGTGCAACAGTAGGGAAAGTGTTGGATAGCAGAGGTGATAAAATTACTATTCCCACTCCAGATAGTGCAACAGTAGGGAAAGTATTGGATAGCGGAGGGAATAAAATTACTATTCCGACTCCATCGAGTGCAACAATAGAGAAAGTGTTGGATAGTGGAGGGGTTAAAATGTTCTATTCCCACTCCAGAGAGTGCAACAGTAGGGATAGTTTTGTATAGCGGAGTGGATACAATTACTATTCCCACTCCAGATAGTGCAACAGTAGGGAAATTGTTGGATAGCGGAGGAGATAAAATTACTATTCCCACTCCAGCGAGTGCAACAGTTGGAAAAGTGTTGGCTAGTGGAGGGGAAAAAATTACTATTCCCACTCCAGCAAGTGCAACAGTATGAAAGTGTTGGATAGCGGAGGGGAATAATTTACTATTCCCACTCCAGCAAGTGCAACAGTAGGGAAAGTGTTGGATAGCGGAGGGGAATAATTTACTATTCCCACTCCAGGTAGTACAACAGTAGGGAAAGTGTTGGATAGCGGAGGGAATAAAATTACTATTCCCACTCCAGCGAGTGCAACAGTAGGGAAAGTGTTGGATAGCGGAGGGAATAAAATTACTATTCCCCTCCACATAGTGCAACAGTAGGGAACGTGTTGGATAGCAGAGGGGATAAAATTACTATTCCCACTCCAGCGAGTGCAACATTAGGTAAAGTGTTGGATAGCGGAGGGGTTAAAATTACTATTCCCACTCCAGCAAGTGCAACAGTAGGAAAGTGTTGGATAGCGGAGGGGAATAATTTACTATTCCCACTCCAGCAAGTGCAACAGTAGGGAAAGTGTTGGATAGCGGAGGGGAATAATTTCCTATTCCCACTCCAGGGAGTGCAACAGTAGGGAAAGTGTTGGATAGCGGAGGGGATAAAATTGCTATTCCCACTCCAGCAAAATAATGAAACATTAATTAACAAATAATTAACTAATTAAAAATAATTTACCTCCCACCATATTCCCCTATAAATAACCCCACCAATGTTGTAAAACATAACACAATTAACATAATAAATTAACAATTAATTAATTAACTAATAACAATTAACAAGCAAATTAAAAACAATCAGTAATTCATTAATTCACAGAATTAACACTATTAAATAAAATTAAATAAATAGTACATAAAAAATATAAAAAAATATTAAAATGTAATTACTTCGCACCCTACTCCCTATCATCCCACAACATGCTCTTAAAAAAACAGACAAAATTAACATAATTAATAATTAATACATAATTATTAATGACCAATTCATAACTAATTATTAACAAATTAAAAACCACATTTAACAATATAAAATATTAAATACATAAATATTAATTAATAAAAATTATTAATTACTTAATTATCATTGAATTACTTCCCATCCTACTCCCCTATAGACCCACAACCCACTCTTAAAAAATAACACAAATAACATATTTACCAATTAATTATTAACCAATTAATAACTAATTAATAACAAATTAATTATCACAATTAACAATATAAAATATTAAATACATAAATATTAATTAATTAAAAATATTAATTAATTAATTAGAATTAATTTACTTCCCACCCTATTCCCCTATACACCCACAACCCGCTCCTAAAAAATGACACAATTAACATATTAACCAATTCATTATTAATAATTAATAACCAATTAATAACTAATTAATAATTAAATTATCACAATTAACAATATAAAATATTAAATACATAAATATTAATTAATAAAAAATATTAATTAATTACTAATAATTAAATTACTTCCCAACCTATTCCCCTATAAACCCGCAACCCGCTACAGAACTAAAACGCTAAATGTAATTTTAAAAAAATAATAACTTCTAAAAATTATTAATAAATGTATTCTAATTAAATTACTTCCCACCCTATTCCCTATAAACCCACAACCCGCTACGGAACTAAAATACACAAAAATTAATTAACATAAAATTAATTACTTCAAAAAATATCACACATACATTAAAAAAATATGCTATACTTATACAAAATAATTACATCACATACTTTAAACACACATAGTAAAATACAAAACACTAAAATAAATGTCGATATTATTAACAACGATATTTTTACTAACGATATTACTAACTTCGATATTAAAAAAAACGATATTTCTTACCTTCACGTCGATATTCTGGTCAACGATATTCTTGTATGTCGATCTTGTGCCACCTCTATATTAAAAACTCGATATTCTGGCACATCGATATTCCAACATCGATATTCTGTCTGCACCTATATACCTAGTGGTTGTAACAGCAGGGCGATTGTCTTTCGAGACTCCCCATTGAGGATTCTAGTGAGTACGAATGGGAATCAGAAATTGATGAATGTGTTATAGCGCAGATTGGTGACATCGGCATTTGCAAGAGTGATGAGGAATGGATAAAAACTGTTGACAGAGATGTGGTATTAAGTCATACACTGGATTGAGTCAGGTTGGCCAAAAGAGAGAAGTTTATCCGAGGGTTTGCATGCGTTTTGGAAAGCCACAGACAAATTATCTGTGGAATGTGGTACATTGATACGGGGAGGTAAACTTATCCCATCCTTGTGCTTTCGTCCAAGGATTATTGAACTGCCACATTCAGGTCATTTGGGATGAACTGTGACCAAGAAGAAAGTAAGGGAGGAATTTTGGTGGCCAAAGTTGGATGGTGAGATTAAAGAGTTCGTAAAAAGATGCTCCAAATGTGTTGTTAGTGACAAAGGGGCCGATTCCGATCTCGGCCGGTAGGGCTCCGAATCGGATTCGGCTTTACCGGATCCGATTCGGAGCCCTGTTTCCCGACCGAACCGTACGCGGGTCCGGCCGAGCGAGTACGATGCGAAATCGCCGACCGACTCGTCCGGGCGTCCCGACCGCTCCGACCGACTCGCTCCCGGCTCGAACCGCTCCGACCGACTCGCTCGGACTCGACTCGCACCGCGCAATGGAGACGTTTCCCGGCCGGGTAAGTACGATGCGCGCCGCGAGCAGTCCGACCGAGCCGCGCACTCCGGCTCGTAAGAGCAGTCGGAGCAGTACTTCGGGGTCCGTGTCGGACTCCCTGTACGCGTAGCCGCGCGAGTCGCACACAGGGGGACCCATGGGTCCCCCTACCTGTGCGTGTACGGCGCGACTCGCTTCGCCGCGTACCCGCTGTAGGGGCGCCCTTGTCCGACTCCGCACCCATTGAGTCAATGGGAGCCCGCGTACGCGTTGTACGACCGGCTCCCATTGACATCAATGGGAGTCCGACCGACTCGAGTCCGATAACATACGGACGCATCGTACTCGTTCGGTCGGACTGCACGGGTCCGATTCGGTCGGAAATCTCTCCGGGTCCGGCTCGGTCGGAGAAATTTCCGGCCCGAATCGGAATCGACCCCAAAGTCTTGAAGATCGATGGCATGACTTAATTGGTTACTCCGTGTCTGGGTAGACCATGGCAACGTGTAGGGGTGGATTTTCTGGGACCATACTATATCTTACCTAATCACTTGAGGTATTTCATTGTCATGATAGGTCATTTATCAAGGTGGGTAGGAGTGAAACCTGTTAGTGAACCAACAATTCAGGGGTCGATTCTGATGCGGGTTGGAAAAGCTTCCCGACCGAATCGGTTGGGAAATGGTTTCCGACCCACTCGGATCGGGAAAGTCCGACCGGCGGAGTAGGATGCATCCGGATGCTTCCAGATACGATTTGGTTGAACTCCCATTGACTTCAATGGGAACATTTGTTCCTAACCGCATCAGAATTGGGCCCTCGGTCGGGAAGACACGTTCCCGATCCGATTTGGAAGGAGCAAATGCCGTTAGGAGGCCTTCCTAACCGCATCAGAATCAGGCCCTCGTCGGGAAGCTTTTCCAACCCGCATCAGAATCGGGCCCTAAGTGTGTAATTGAATTTTTTCAAGAAGTATTTGCAAGAGAAGGAATTCCTAACAAAGTTTTAACTGATAATGGAGTTCAGTTTACTTCGATTGAGATGACTTCATTTTTGGACAGGTGTGCAATTAAGCATATTAGAACACCTTTATAGCATCCACAAAGCAATGGAAAAGTTGAGCATTTCAACAGAGTTTTGGTTCGAATGTGTTTAATCTTGTATAAGTGCAACATGAATGTGGATGAAGCTATTAAAGAATTGATATGGTCTTACTGCGTGACACCCCATGGAGTTACTGAAAAAACTCCTTTTGAATTGATGCGTGGAAGAAAAGCTGCAACAGAAATGTATTCTTTTTGGATGGTCAAATTATTTTGCTCAAATGTTGATGCTTGTAAGTGTTGGAAGTCAGCTCAACACAAGTCTGATCTGATAAACATTGGAAAATGGAATGTGGGAAGAGAAAAAGTAAGTAAAGTGAAACTAGGCGATTGGGTGCGTGCCAAAAATCCAAATTTGTGAGTAAAGGTTATTTGAAATTTAAAGAGCCAAGGCAAGTATGTGAACTGCAAAAAAACTCAGTCAAATTGACATATGGGAATTGGTGGAGTACTGTTCGCATCGCTCTAGTTCCCAGCTATCATGGGGATGGTGTTGCATATAAAAACTTGTGTGGAGAAAGTTTCATGGAGAACACAAATGGTAATGTAAGAAGAAATGTTCGTTATAGGTATGCACCTAGGAAACTACAAGATTTTGTCTGCAAGTAAATCATTATACAATGTACAACTCTTGCTTTATACTTTATTTGTGTCATGCCTATGTATATAGTTATTTATTTTTTTGACAAAGGAGAAGTGGTGTTTCGTCCTTTTTCAGTGATTAACGTGTTGTTTACTCTTTAGTTGTAGTAATTGCAATGCTTTGGAAAAGGAGGAAAAGTGTGGTGATGTGTAGTACAGAATGTAGCTATATCATGGAATGCCTGGTTGTCACCATGGCATTCCACAGAGAGCAGTTGGTATCTGGCCCCAGTTGAGAGAGGCACAACGTCTTACTCTCAAGGAATAAACTACTTCAATCCTCCTTTGGTGTACAGTCATCACTTCACCAGGTTCATGATCTGTCCACAAATTAAAAATCAATATTTCACTTTAATTAACCCTTTCAACCCTTCCCAACACCTTTCGGTAATGCTAATTTATCAAAAAGTAATAAACAGAATTACCCCAACGCAAGCAAAGGTTTTGAGTAAAGTTCTAGTTTCATGCCTAGTTTGGTGTAATTCCATTTTTGATATATACAGATACTAAATAATATATAATAAAGGCTTATGGTATACGTTTATATGGGTCTCATACATTTGCTAACTTGGGGCTTGGCTGAGGAAAATTCACCAATAACTTGCTGGGTTTCTGGAATTACTAATTGTACAAACAATTATGGGATTTCCTTCTGCCAAAGTCTAATCAAGCAGTCAGGTGATACTTGTCTATTTCCTCTGTTCCACAGGGCATATACCTCTATAACATGGTGGACAAAAATAATTTATCGAGGGTGGCAAACATTATTGGCCTGCATCAAGTCCTCTAAAAAAAAAAAAATCTAAATAAATAGTATAAAAATCTGTTACCTCAGTGCGGCTAAACTATGGAGTCCTGGCAATTCACATTGACACTGTTAAAGTCAGGGTTCACGTCTCATACAGTGGTGCTCTAATTGATGAAGGTAAGTTGGTTCACTGAAACACTGTTTGTGATCTTAGGAACTAAGGCTTCTCCCAGGATAACCCAGAAAAAGGCACTGAGTAACTCTCTAATTTTAGAACTACCCACGGGCTACCTGCATTGGGCCTTCTCAGTTACCCCCTTATCCATTGGGGCACCTGGCCACCACCCTTTCTCTCCTTTCTTCCAACTCCTAATTCACTATCTTCGCCTCAGCACCAGCTCACATAAGCCTTCAGCTCTGGCTGATACTGCAACATTCTACAGAATAGCACATATACAAATATCTGTCATGGAGATAAACAGTAAAAAACATGCATATTTTAATCATTTTAGAAATCAAATACTGCTGTAAATTATGTTTAGACTAAATAACACTGAACCACACTACCACAGTAGTGTATCAGGATTACTCTTTCTAAAACAGTCAACCATAAGTAAGGATTTACAATGACCACTGCTAAAGGCACTATGGACCACGTGTATCAACCAATATTGCCTGCGCGGCCCGTTTACGATAGCAAAAAAAGGCTATTTACATGTATCAAACCCTATTTTGTGATTCGGTAACCTGTTACCGAATCGCAAAATGGGTTAGATATTCGGTATTTGGAAGGGGCGTGTTCAGGGTGTCCCTTCCAAATAGTGAATTGCAGCGGTATGTATGAATGTTTTATGATCGTGAATGCGGTCGCAAAACATTCACAATTTACCACCAACTTCAAGTTGGCGGTAACCCATTCGCAAATGTGAAGGGGTCCCGAAGGGACCGCTTCTCATTTGGGAATGGTGGCGAAAACGTTTTTTAAGAGCAGGCAGTGGCCCCATGGACCACTGCCTGCTCTTAAAAAATGAAAAGAAAACTTTTCATTTTTGTTTTTAAACGCAACCCGTTTTCCTTTAAGAAAAACGGGCTGCATTTAAAAAAATAAATGCTTGCTTTATTTACAAGCATTTACGGACATGGTGGTCTGCTGAACCCATCAGGCCACCATCCCTGTGATTTAAGCAATTCCTAGGGGGTCGCAAATTGCAACCTACCTCATTAATATTAATGGCAAAAGGCTAGTGCTGACATACTGGAGGTAATTTGTTGCCTCAGGGAAGGAAGCAATGCCATTTTGGGCTGAGGGGGTAGGTTGGGGGAAGCAAACCATGATAAAATGCTGGCTCTGAAATACTGGAGGTAATTTGTGACATATGGGCTACCCATGAAATATGAGCAGTATCAATGGAAAAGTTCTTGTACGCAAATATTCTTTGGATTTCTTGGCACAAGGGTAGGGTGACCAGATGTCCCAGTTTTCCCCGGACGGTCCCGGTTTTCGGAGCAGTGTCCCGTTGTCCCGACACTTTGCTCCAATTTACAGAAATGTCCCGGTTTTTGTGCAGTGCCTGGGTTAAACAGAGAAATGTCCCAGTTTTTAAATAGTGTCTTGCACCGAAACACTATTTAAAAACTGGGACATTTCTCTGCTTACTTTGCACAAGTGCTGAGACGGATCTCTATTGGGCTCTCCATTTTTGCCCTCAGGATGAAAAAAAAATCTTACTGCTGCAGCAATACCACCCTTCACTGCCTTCAAAGAGACCAGTTATAGTTCTTTCATAGTCTCATCATCCCAGAACTGAAGCATTTTCCATGTTATGTACAACAAAGCCAAAGTTGTTGCTTATTTATCTTATGCAGCTAAGAACAACAGACAAAGCTAATAGTCCTGGCTTGTTGTAGTTGTAATGTTACATGTTGTATTTATCTGAATACAATGACAGAAGCAGCAAATTTTTTGGGCGGGAGGCTATGATAAGCATAGATTTTTTAGCTTATGTGTTTTAAGGCACGCCCTTAATTACATCGGCCACACCCCTTTGAGAGACCCCCCAGTTTTTTCATCCCGCTTAAAGCCTGGGTACTTCTGTGATATCACCTGGTCTTTGTAGAGTGCTGTATGGGACTTCAGCACGCTGCCCTGTTTCGGAACGCTGGGAGGGCACAGGATGCATGAGTGATTGAAGGGAGTGTGGGGGGAATCGTCGGGTATCGTGCACGAGTGGTGATGTGGTCAAGTTACTGCAGCCTTCAAACCTGCTCGGATAGTATTTCTACTACATCTAAAGGTCCTGTGTGACGTAGAAGCAGTGAGACGTCTACGGGTGCAGTTGTCTCATGGGACATGGTTGGGTGAGATACACAGGGTCAGAGGCGAGCTCTGCTTGCTGTGACCTACAACATGTATGTGCTGTAGTACCCTTCTCCGCACTACTCAGACCGCCTACCTGGGAGGAAGGTGGGCACCGGAGGGTTCTACCAGAAATGCTGGCTTGTAATTGGACAGTAACTGACATAGGGAGGGCGGAGCCGCAGACATGATGGCCGCACGGAGCTGATGCTCTGTGATGAACCCGCACACCGGCATCCAGAGCGGCGTTTCACAGCGTCATAATCCCGTCAAAATCGGCAATTCTGCAATCGGAGCACTGGCGGATAATTCAAAATGCAAAACCGCCTCGCTGCGATCCCGCCTCGACGAGATATGACCAGCGACATCTCCGCATGGAAATTAACCAAGATGGCGTCCGGGGAAGTATGAGTAAACACCCGGAGGCCGAGAGAAGCAAACTGCGATGTCGCCGGCCGCCGCTTTAACATCCGATAGCGGCCTTCCCCCCCCTGCCCTCTTCTTGAAGCAGGGTTCTGCCAGCTGACTCCCCCTGGGGGAGAGAACTCCTTGATGGGAAACCCGCTTGTCAGCACCAGTAGCGAGGTACGAATGCGGCTGGAGGGGGAGGGGCCCGCGAACTGAGTCTGCTGCCCTCCCGCGACCGGGCCCTCTCTGGAGACCGGAGCCTTGTCCAGGGAATATATTGTTACTCATTAGCCTGATTCACTATATATGTGATTGATTTGGACACAAGCGGGCTGCGGCATTTGTCCGGTGTCAGGAGAGACCGCGTATGTGTCTGGTGCTCTGCAGTACGTTCCCCCCTGGCGGCCCCGAGCACGAGTAGGACTACCTCGGCCCGGTCTGAACCGTTCTCTTCATGTGTGCCAAGCTCCACCGAGGTAGTTGAAGGCCATTGGAGATAAGGTGGGTTGCAAATTGTGCCTGTGGCTCTGGAACAGTGTGGTGGTCACCTGGCAGTTAAGAATAAAGGTGCATTGGACAGCGAATCTCAGGATTGCATCTCAGGGCGGCGACCCCCCTGTTAAAGCACACGCACTGCTTCCCACGCGGAGGAGACAAACTATGAAGAGGTGAGCCCTCCCTCCGCCCTCCCTATTACTACCTGTTAATCCCTTGCCTGACCCCAAGATGGCTGCCACTGGGTTCCCTTCCACGTCGTGCTACTCCTCTGGAAAAAAACCGGACTTCGACCAGACCTCGAACACATCCCCCATCCGGCCTACCCTTCAGGATACCGAATCTGTGAACCTACCTCTGACCGTGGATACCTAGCTTTTTGGCCGATGCCCGGTGGAGCTACTTGATAGCTATAGAGGAGATGGGCTGTGGACTACCCCTTCGGCCATCACCTACCCAGCCGGGCATTGGGCAGACCTTACTTCCTCTCTCCATCGTACTCTCCCCCCTACCCCTTTACTCCACCCACTTTCTCCTTTACGCTCCATTTATCCCTCCTCTTTGCTCTCTAATTGTTTTCTCATTGAGACCTAGCCGCTTGACTGATGCCCGGTGGAGCTACCTGATAGCTATAGAGGAGATGGGCTGTGGACTTCCCCTCGGCCGTCACCTACCCAGCCGAACTTTGGGCAGACTCTCTTTCGTCTCTCCATCCATCCTATCTCCATCCTTTCTCCCTCCTATACCTTTACCCCACCCCCTTACCCTTCTAAGCTCCATTTATTCCGTCTTCCGACGCTCTTGAAATGTTTTCTTGTAACTGATGTAACTTGTAACTGATGTAATTTTGTTGATCCTTATGTAAAGTGCTCGTATACCTCCGGGTCTAGCCAGCGCTATATAAAACTCAAATAAATAAATAAATAAAAATAAACTGCCCCCTGAAGAAAGGCACTCCCCAAAATGCACTGGGGAAAATGTTTTTTGAGCACTATGAAGTCATGGGTTTTGTCACAGCAAAGAGTGGATGCATACGCAGTGATAGAGGTGTTTTTAAAGCTGCTCAACTGGAGACACTTATGTACGACAGCAGCGTGCACAGAGTGGACATCACTAGTAACATACTGCATCTATTTTAGAGTTAACCTGGTACCTGAGAAATGCCACAGTCCCCGTCCCCCCGCTCTCATCTCAGAGGCACAGACAGGCCTATAGTCACAGCCCATCCCACACCTCAGAGGCACAGCCAGGCCTTTTCTCAGCCCTCCCCTCATCTCTGAGGCACAGACAGGCCTTGTCTCATCCCTCCCTTCATCTTAGAGACACAGACAGGCCTAACTCCTCAGCCCTTCCTGCATCATAGTACCTTTTGTCTCCCTTTCTCTTCCTTCTTCCCCGTCCCAACTTCTGGCATGGGGCAAGCTTTTTAGCCATTTTTGCAAGTTACTAGTTTGGAGGCCGTTCTTGGCATTGTTAAAGCAGAAACCCAACATCCTATAATGCACATGCTGTTAGCTTAAAAATCCATTGGTGTCTGTGTCACACATCTGATTTGTCATCAGTAATTCTTCATCTGTGTCTGTGGAGGCGGCTGTCATTGTAGTCCTTTTTCTAGGTCTGTGACAGCTATCAAATAGTCCTACTTTTATGTCGACCGTTACTGCAAACTGTACTCCTACTTCTATGTCTATGAACTGTCCCGGTTTTTTGTTTTGAGAATCTGGTCACCCTACACAAGGGGTACCCATATCAAAATTAGGCCAGAGCGGAGCTTGCGGAGTTTCACTTTGTATTGCTCAGCCAAAGAACGCTCATCACAGCAATGTAGTAAATGTGCCTCTTAAAAGCAGAACTACGATGTACAGAACAGACAGCTCCTACTACAATCTTTTATTCCGTTTTATCTTGTACATGGCACCATTTTGTCTGCTTGCAGGCGGCAATAATGGCAGCTTCAGTAACACGGAAAGTACGCTTCAATATAAGTCGCGTGCAAAGTGCTTACGCAGTCACCTTTGGTGGATCCGGTACGAATATCGTCACAAACACCAGTAGCTAGGGCAGATGAATTACACAACTAATCTCAGGGCAAGGTTAGTAACAGCTGTGGGCTTCCTTCTCCGGGTTACAGTCTTCACACTAAAGTAACATGGCGTACAACACCATCTTGTGTTACACGGACTGATCCAGCGCCTCACGCAATCTGCCTGGCTACAGAGGCCCCAAACCGTACACACACAACTAAAAACTCTAGCATGAAAGCTAGAATTGTCGACTGCTTTACTTACCTGCTCCCATCCTTGTCTCAAAAAACCAAACAATAATATGTTAATAGGATTATCCACCCCCCCCCTGCCCCCCCCGCCTGCATAGCAGCAAAGCAATTGCCATCAGACAGACGAAAAGCGATGCTGGAGTCTTAAATTAGCCTGAAAAGTACCAATGACAGTGTTTCGTCCATCCTCACTGACATTGACTAGGTCTTACATCTTGCCCTGCCCTTACCACTGGGACTGCCTTTACCCCGCAATTTAACAGTTGTGTGTGGGGGACCACCAGGGACATTTATTGGGGAGGGGGTAGTCTTCAAAAAGGCTAAACAACAAACACTGCTTTGGGGTAGGCAGGAGTCAACCACCCATGGGCTCGCCCTAGAAGGTACACAAATTGTGCAAAAATTGTGCAGCAGAATAGAACGGCTCACCAGTTGGAAGCTACACGCCTGTTGCATGATGCAGCGGGGGTGAGCCGGCTATGTAGGTCCAGAGTCCCCCAGAGCTTGCAGCCTTTAATGAACAACAGGCTGCGTGCAGCAGGCTGGGGCTGCAGGCAGGAGGGCTCCCGGTGGAGCTGATGCAGAAAAGTTACAACAAGAAAAAAGCAGTGCATTTCTCTCGCCCAGTTTCCACCGAGATCACCCACACTCCTGACCTCTAAAGACCAGCCACGAAGGAAGGCAAACCCCGAAAAAAAAGAGAGCTGGTGCACTCACCGTCTTTCCTGACACGTAGGCTTTCAAGCAGAGTGCCAGTATCTTGGTGAGCATGATGCAGACTTAAGAGAGTTGGTTGAGTGAGAGCCTATCACAGTGGGTAGATGGGGGACTGTCCAGCTGCCACTCCTCACTGCTCTCAGGCTTCTCTCCCAGTGATTGATTGGGTTTCCGGCTCCCTCAAAGGGCTCCCTGTGCTGGTGTTACACTGGCTCAGTTTTCGCGGTAGGAAAATTTCCTGCGGGCCCTATTGGCGGCGATTCTTTGAGAGAGGGTGTATCAACCGCTGAGGTGCCCATAGGTCCGGAGAACAGCAGCACGTCCTTCTGCTCCCTGCACTCTGAAGGTGCCCACTCACACACGGGCTGCCAGAGGGAGCAGCCTCCTACTCTCCACACACCAGCCGCCCTGTCACTGCACCCTGTCTCCCCCTGCCTGCCTGCCGGCATCATGCTCTTGTGTGGCACTGGCATTTAAAGGAAATGGCGCACACACACTGCTCCAGCAGTTGTCGGGTGAGTGCTGGTAAACTCTGCCACGGTGTGTAGGCGGAGTTTTTGCCTAACTCCGTGCTCCAGCAAAACTCTGTGGACTCCGCCTGCGGAGCGGAGTTTACCGCCCAGCCTTATTTTAATGCTGGCATTGGCACAATGAAGGTAATACTTAATATAACGAGGACTCTCAAGGAAAAGTTTGAAAAAAATGGAGTGAACTCCTGCAATGTATTACACCACACAAGTTTAAAAGATCTCCAGCCGCCAATAAAAGATTGGTTTGTTTATTCATTGGTAAACAGCTCTGCTACCAAGTGTCAAGTGACAATCTTTTGTGTTATTTGCCATTACAATGCAAATATACATTGCTCAACATTTAATCTGAATGCCTCAAGCAATAATTTAGTTGAATAAATTGTCATGCTGTCATTTTAGAGTTTCAGTGCCTTGGTTATCAAGAAAGAAGCTATATGCAAAGAAGACTAAAGAACATTTTGTGGATAGGAACTGGCAAAAAATGTTGCTTAATTACTAACAAATTATACACTTCAATATCCAGGTGTAAACATTAAATTCATGAAACAGTTATTGACCAAGGAACCACTTGCTAGGTAAAAAATGTATTCTTGTAAGGTGAACTTTTGCTACTTAAATGCTGTGTATTGAAGCACTCCTAAATAGCAGTGTTAACAATTGTTATTAATATAACTCTGAAAATAATTTTGGGAAAGGAATATTAATCTGCCCTTGGGACTTGGTTTTTACAAAAAAAAATAGATTCAGCTTTTGTAGTGATTGTGAATTTCTAAAGGCTATCCAACTAGTGCACTGAATGCTGATGACTGCGCCTTGTTGGAGTAAGTGAGGCATAAGGGAGAGTAAGTGATGCAGAGACTAAGGGCCTGATATAGAGTTTGGCAGACAGGTTACTTAAGATACTTGTACAAAGGCGGGCAGGATGCCTGTAATGTTTGTGATAGTGTACCCATCCACTAAACTCTAAATCAGGACCTAAGGGCCTCATTATGGGGTTTTGGCGTAGGACAGCTCAGCAAGTCTCCTTGCTGCGCTGCCCTACGTCAAAGTGAAAGGGCAGGAATGCACCAAATTTATCCAATATGGTGCATTCTGTCCTTTCCCCCTGTGCTGGCGCCAGTTTGGCAGCCTAGCGTCAACGCAGGCACTCTTGCACCATGTTGCAAGGGTGCCTGTGTTGCCGGCAGGATTGTTTTTGTGCATGAAGGGGCAATTTCCTGCACAAAAATAATCCTAGTAGGCTTTTTCCTCTTTCCATGTGTGCTGCAGAATGCAGCACATTTGGAAATCGGAAAAAACAAGGAGAAATAAAGTTATTTCTCCTCGTTGCGCCACCCCTGGGGAGGCATAAGGTTTTGGCGCATCCCCAGGTTTACATGGTCTTGTAAATCTGGAAAAAGTATCAAAATCCATGGGTGTTGCATGGGAACACCCACTGCAATGCCTATGGAATGCCTCCTTAGTGGAGAGAAAGGCAACACAGCGATTTGTACTGCCTTGCCTTACTCCATATCTATGAGACCATTCAAAGCCACGCAAAGTGGCTTTGCGTGACCTCATAAATATGATTTAGTAGTTTGCGTCGCCAGAGCGTCACAAGACGTAATGCTCCGGTGGCACAAGGGGCTCATACATATGCCTCTAAGTGACAAACCTCAGCACTATAACACCTGCTTTCAAACCCTACCTTGTAAAAATATGTGCTCCTGAGCAAATCACTTAATATGCTTTGCCTCAATTTGCTTCTCTCTGTGCACTTTGCAAAATTTACATTGCTGTTTTGTGTTCTTAAGAGGAAGAAAGGCCGAACAGAGATGGAGACAAAAGGACAAAAGACCAGGAGAGATGAAGGAAATCCAAGAGTAAGGAGTAGAACAAGAGAGCAAGCAATAGAGTAGGTGCAATAAGGATAACAGACAGGGAGACAAAAGAGGGGGAGAAGGAGTAACATGGAATTTCAGAGTAAACGTGTCAGCAAAAGAGGATGTCATCAAAAGAGGCTAAAGGACAAAAATGAGGAGTGGAAAAAAGAGAGCACGAGAATGACAATGTTTGGCAAACAAGAGAGATGAAAAAGTAATAGAGGGAATCAGAATAAGGGTCAGGTTTTAGAATGAATAGTGAGGAATAGAGTGGAGAAGAGCAAGAGTGAAACTAGCTTTGGCAATGCCAACAGGTCTGGCTCATACATGAAATTGCCTCCTTACTCATTGATGAGTTTAAACACTCAATAAGTTATACATACACTCTTGTCACTCATCCTTGCACTCCTGCATCCATTCACCCACCTACTGAGCCAGTCTTGCATTCACCCACTTAGACAACCAAAATAAATCAAACTAAAAAGCCCAGCAGTTTATGTATGGAAGGCATATGCTTGGTGCTGCAAAATTAAACAGCATTGTGTGGTAGTCCTACAATGGTATTGTGTAAAGTGTATTTTTCTAAATTTCAAACATAGCTGCCATGTTTAGAATCAACATGTTGACTATCTTGGAATGTTAAAACCATAATTCTCTATGGACAATTTCATTCCTTAATTGTGGCCTTGTTTAGAGGTAGTGGTGGCAACAATAGGAGTCCTCTCCCCCACGACCCTCAGCAGCCAAAGGGACTTTATCCCCCAACCAGCAGTGCACCAGGAGTCCCTTTGCAGAGTGTTTGGGAAAGGGGCGTGGCCTCTGATGAGGTCTCCCCAATCCCACTGTGAGGGACTTACTGGTGGTAACAGGAGGGGTTCTTGGCCCCTAACTACTCTCAGCATCCAAGGGGACTTAGGGGCCTATTAGGATGGCAGGCGGACTTTCGTCCGCCCGCCACCCTAGCGGTGCTGGGACCGGCCGCCAGTGGTGCGGCGGTCCCGCACCGGAAATTAGGATGCCACCGTGGCGGTGGCATCCTCCATTCCCAGCATTGTGGCGGGCGGTGCTCACAGCACTGCCCGCCACAATGCTGGGAATGCACTGTGTGCATTGTCATGCACAAGGTGACAGGCACCGCGAGGTGCCTGCCACCATGTCCATGACAATGCAGGGGGGTACCATAGGTACCCCCCATGTGCACCCACCACACCCCCAACATCTTGGGGGCCCTCAACGGGCCCCCGAAAGTGGAATCCGCCTGGATTTCCATGGCGGAGTCACCGCCATGGAAAGCCCTGCCCCGCCGCCCATCGTAATATGGATGGCGGTGCCTGCAAGGCACCACCACCATATTGCAGGCCTTTTCCGCCCGGTAGGCAATCGGGCCGATTGCCTACCGGCGGAAAACTGGCAGACGGTCTTTCCGTCCACCTGGGTCCCCACCGCGATCGTAATATGGCGGTGGGGAAATGTTAGGCGATCGGTGGAAAATAGCGGGCGGATCGCCACCGCCATACGGCGGGCGGCAATCCACCCGCTATCATAATGACCCCCATAATTAGGGATGTCGGAGCAATACTCCACCCGCTCACAGAACTCTGCGTAATTTGCCACGTGGCTCCCCTTTCCTGGGCCGAATCTGACCTTGGGGACCCCATCCGCCGGGGCCCTGCCTTTTCTTTTTTTTTTATTATAAAAGGGAGGGGGGCCGCTCTGCCATTTTTGGCCCAAGGGACCCCATCTCCCGGGGCCTGCCCATTTTTAAAAATAAAATTGTTTTAAAAAAAAAAGGAGAGGGGCTGCGCGGTCCCCCTCCCGGGCCGATTTCAGCCCCGGGGACCCTGGGTGATGGCACTCAGAAGACATTCCTGGACAGTGATTAGTTCCTACAAAAATTACAGCCCCAGGAATACCTTGCGGCACACTTTTCATAAAAAATAAAATATCAGCTCATGCAGTACCGCTTTGGAAAATGGGAGACAAAAGATATATGGCCATCCTGGAAGAAACAGCCAACGAGTAAGGAATGCCGCCTATGCAAATACAAGGAAGAAAGTATAGCTCATATTTTTTGCATTTGCCCAAGGTATCAGAAAGAAAGGAAACAAATGCTGAAAGGAATTTTTAGAGAGCTAGAAATACGACATGTATTCAAGCGGTAACGTTTTGGCTGGGTGGCACATCCATACCACTTATGTCGGGGAGTAAAATTTGTAATATTAAATACGAATGCAATAGAACAATCAATATGTCACCTGTACTACAAGAAACGAATCACTAATGAAAACCATCAAAGTAAAACAATAAATTTTGCACAAAGCATCAGCACTTTAACTCAGGGTCTATGAAACGTACAAGAGAAGAACTAAAACTTCCTGGGACAATAAAATTGAAGATCCATCATCTGAACTGAAACACATTGCAACATAATAAGACCTCACATTTTAATGGATGACTCCATCTAGTTTTTTTGATTATATTTTAATATGAAGTTGTAAGATTTTATTGTTTTAGGGCAATATTAGGCAATGGTCAACTGGCTTAAAGTTCCTGCACTTTAAAATAAGGGGTCAATATTAAGAATAACGGCAAATGGTAATTATGTGAGTCAAGGACTTGCAAATAGTTTTAAAGTATATAGCACCTTTTGCAATGTAAATTAAGGAATGTATTTTTGTGTAATGATTTTTATTGATTATATACCTAAATACAATACAGAGGATCCAATCTATCCTGGGTTTTTCTAAACCCTAAGTGTCCTGCTGAGGGCACTTCATGGCCAGTGACAACAGGAAGTTCCTGTGCAGTAATGGAGCCACTAGCCAATGGCTAGTACCTGGCTCAGCATTTACCGGTTCACTATATAGTAGACCATCCTCCGAGCCAACATAGTGTTTCTCATTCACTCCTTTGCTGACTTGATCCTGGGCTTCCTTCCAAAGTCCCACATGCTTAGGGCACTCCTTCTGTACCTCATGGAAGTATTCCCAGGTAGGCCCTCCAGCACCTAACAAATCCTACACCTCTGGAAGCGACCCAGACTCCAGCAACTGGTCTGCCACAGCAGCTTCATCCTCCCCTCCGTCTGGAGAAAAAGCAATGACCTCCATGGCATTTGCGTTCCCAGAGCCTACCCTTTCATGTAAACTACCTTGTCCTGGTCCCTGCAAATCAGAGATGATCCTAGTCTCAGTCTGAGACTGATGTGCATCTTATGCTCTGGTTAACACACTGACGTGGTCCAAACCATAAAGACTTCTGGTCCCGGCACCCAGCCAGGAGCAATCAGATAATTATCCAAGAGGCATCCAGCTTCTTGCTTTCCCCTTACTCTGATATCAATCATGGCCACCTTGCCATTGAGCACAATCTCAACCCTGACAAGCGGATATACTCCATGCCCTCTCTATTGGCTACCAATCCTGTTTCCTTGTCTCCAGGTAGTATCACCTCAGGCTTATGGTACTTCCTCTCAACCATAGTGCTGAAGGCTCCAGTATCCTTTAGGGCAGGCACTTTCCTCACATTGATTCTAACTTCCTGCACAAATCCCATTGTATTAGGATGGTGTGCTTGTGAGGATTTGGGCCCTCTCTCAAATGTCTATAGCATTAGGTTGAGCGCAACCGGTCCCTTTCGTGTACCTTCAGCCACATGTAGTATGCTTTTATCATGGGTTTTGCTGTGTCGAATTTCTTGTCTTCATAGTCTCTCTTGTAATGTTCCACCTTGTGGCACTTAAAACAAGTCACCACCTTGGGCATAGAAGGGCTTCCTTGCCTTCCCTCCCAATTATGCTCCTTCCCGGACACATCATTACCATTCCCATGTTTCCTGGGCCCTCCCTGAGTCCCATGAGAAATATTCTGGCCATTACCCTCCAGTTTGGAACCAGTCTATGCAGAGTTCTTCTCCCCTTCTGGCTTAGAACCATGGTGTTCCAGCCCTTTGTGAACCCTGTTATCCAACCACGTTCAGCTAACACTGAAAGTTTTTTTGGACCCCTCTCTGTCTGATCAGACATGTATTGCCTAAGGAGGGGTAGAGCACTCCTCCTTGAATTGCTCTGTCACCATCAGCTGGTAAGGGAATGGAAATCCTTGGCCTCCTTCCCTCTTACCCACTCATTCCAATCACGCAATACACCAGCCACTGTCTTGCAGTCACAGAATCTCTGCAGGTATTGAGCTGGCTTCAGCCCAAACCTCCTAATGAGAGCTTCCTTCATTTGCTCATAGACCATCTGGTCTTTCAGAGGCATCCTCCCAATTACGGCTGTCCCTTCCAAAGGCATGCGCCCCATTAAGGCAGCTGCCTTAGACCAATGATTTAAGGCCTGCGCTTTACAAGCAACCTCAAAGCTCACAAACCATTCCAAAATATCCTGACCTTTCAATTACATATGCACAAGATCTTTTAGAATCTTGGCCACAACTTGAACTGGAAATAGAGTCACTTGTCCCAGATTAAGGTGTTATTGCTGCCATACTAAGTTTCTCTCTCAAGGGCTATACTTTTCCTTTCCAACTCTCTTTCCTTTTCCTTCTGTTTCTCTTCCCATTCTCTCTGTTTTCCCTCCCTTTCTCTCTTTTTCTCCTCTTTCTCTCTTGCAATTTCTCTTCACAGGCTCATGCCTCCTGTTTCTCCCTCCTTCTCTCCCTTTATTCCTGGTGAGCTAGTCTTAACTTCTCCCTCTCAAACACTCTGGCTTTCTCATCTTCCTCAGCCTTATCTTTTTGAAGAGCCAACTGCAAGCTCAAGGTCTCAGCGAGACTCAACCCACCCAAGTGGTTTACTCTTGGAATTGTGGACAGTATTACCCTAGAAATTCGATGTGGTGTACATACCTGAGATATTCTAGAAACTAAAGGTGGTGAGAGTCTTTGTGAAACTCTGGAAAATGCATTAGGGGACACCCACAGCGTGTGTCTGGGATATAACTGTGCTAAGGGGATCCTAGAGCCTTAATCCACAGCACTCTCTTCCTGGGTTTCAACCATGGTCCCCTTCCCGCAGTCAACTACAGCCTCATCCCTTTCACCCAGTATCGTAAACTGGTCCCTAATAAAATTAGCAAGAACCTCTCTGACCCTACTTCTGGGAATTCTTTGCCCTTGGTCCCTCCATAAATCCTTTATCTAATCTATGAACATGGTGCTGAGGTCAATCCCCAAACCTGGGTTCTCCATTGCTTATGCATGTCACATTGGGGGCATGGCCAAGATGGCGGCTGCATCGGATGCTCCTTGAATGAGGTCCATGCTGGGCCCATCCATAATCCTGTGTTATCACCAGCATCTGACCTGCTGGAGCATAGTCTAGATCAGCACCACCTTGCCCAATCTCTACGGCAGGGCGAGGGTGCCGTGGGACGAACCGAAGCGTTCTGGTTCGCTGCCATCTGTTGAGACCCATGGCACATGCCCTCTGCCATCTCACTGTAGCCACAAGGGAGGCCCCAACTGTGTACTGTACGGGTGAGACAGCTGTGTGGCAGCACCGTGTGGGCCTGCCGCTTTGGCTCGTGGGCGGCACCGCTTGATGACCTCTCACTGTGCCTCCACGTCAGCGACCCGGGAAGGAACCCCCTGGTCGACTGACCCTCCCTGCCTGCACGACCCTTCTCGCCTGCCATGGCAGGCTTGAAGAGACACGTTTGGGGCCGGATCCCCCGTGGGACAGAACCGCCGCTGGAGCTGCGGCACTTCCATGCCATCTACACGCACTGCAGAGCGGCCCCGGCCGGGATGGAAAACCACGGCCGTGTGCACCGAGCACCACTCACAACAGCATATGATTTAGGGGACTTACTACAGCCCAAGCAGCCTGTTCATTGAAACCCACAAGAGACTTAGGCAACAGGTATTGACTGGGGAAGTGCCCTGGGCTGTTTCGCTTCCCGTTAAATTTGAGCAAATTCATGCCTGCATCTGTTGAGCATCCTGCTGTTGCAAGTTTTCAGAGGCAAGGATACTGCATTGTGGGCACCATTAGGCAAACACTTAACTGCTGATACTGTGACATGCATGTACCCGGCCTACTGATACTGCTACTCCAATACTTCTGTGCCTTTCCCTCTTGCCAATTCATAACTGTGCTTGTAGCTGCCTCTGCGAATCCAGGAGGTCCTCTTAAACTGAGGACTGTTGCGCACCATGGAGCCCTCACTTTGCAGCGCGTACCACCCACACGTGTCATCACAAAGTACTGGCAGCATCCTGGGGAAACACTGCTACTTTTGCCACATAATCTCCGGGTTGCCTGAAGTTAGCGTTCCACACACCAGACATCCTTCCTGGTACTGAGCGTACAGCCTGTTTCACAACTCTGGCTGCATCACAGGGCCTCATCACCACAGGCACTGGACTTTCCTCTGCAGGGCTGTGCACCTCTCTCTTTAAGTACACCTCCATAGGTGTGTCCCCTTTTTGCATCCCAGTGGCCGTGCCTCCCTCTGCTGTGCTGACCTTTTATGCCAGAGGGCTTGTGGTCCCTATCAGGTGGCCCACCACACTGGACTGCATGTGCCGAGGTGCCCACCTTCTCGAGGGGGCTTCCCTGTATGCCGCAACATCAGTACGACTCCTTTGGTGCTAACTGCAGGTGCCTGTAGGAATCAAAGGCCCACAATTCCATAGCTGCTGTGTTCCTGGAGTGACCAGACTCCTGCTTTCCGTCCTCAGTGCACCATAGCGTGGAAAACCAAGACTGCCAAATCACAGATCCCCGAGCTCCACACCGCTGTGCCGCCCCAACCCACGCTGCCACCGCCATGGGCACCTGACAGCACCTATAATTTACCATGAGTAAACACTCAGAACAGTTTGAGAAAGTGTTACATGCTATCCTTGACACTAAGACTTCACTTGAGGCAAAAATAGACGCTGTGTCCCTGGATGTGAACTTGCTGAAGGCGGACCACCGCAAGTTAGTTGACCGCGTGGATGAAACTGAATTGGCTGTGTCCTCCATGGGTCTCACCTTGAGTGATCTTCGTACCCAGCTGCACACCATAAGGGAGGAGCTGAACACCTTGAAAGACTGCGCAGAAGACACAAAGGGGTGCTCGCAGTGCAACAATATTTGCTTTCTTGGCTTTCTAGAGTGGGCTGAACATCCCAGCGCCGAGGCCCTTCCTTGAGAACTGGCTGATGACCACGGTGCTGGAGAACAAGGTCCTCGAGCTGTTCTCGGTGGAACAAGCGCACCCCATCCTGTCCGGTGCACCCCTGACCCCAAGCACAGCCCCACCCCCTCATTGCTCGCTTTCATTGCTCGCTTCCTCAACTACCGGGATCGTGATCGCATGTTGCAGCTCTTCCACACCAAGAGTCTGTGGTAATACAAAAACTTGGAAATCTCTGCATACTCAGATTTCACAGCTGAGGTCCAATGCCTTTGGGGCTCTTACATGATGGTGAAACAACGTTTGCGAGAGCTGCAACTTTGCTAAGCACTGCTGTTCCCTGCGAAACTCAAGGAACTAGACAGCAAAACATCCCACATCTTCTCTACTCCCTAAGCATCATGCCTTGCAGGCCCATCCACAAATGATCGAATGGATTGGGACTGGTTGACTCTGAAATCCAATCGCAGAAGACTCAGGACGATGTAGACACGTCCCTCACAGGGCCAGGCGGCCGTGGAGCAAGCCCAAGTGTTGGAAGCACCTACCCTGCACAGCGCAAATTCCTTTACAGCACTGCGCCATGAACTGACCCAGGACTCTTGCTCTGATAGCAGTGCCTCTGGCGCTTCTTCCACGTGCAACACTCCTGATCCTAAAATCATGCTGCGGTCTGCTGAGGACCTCATTTGACTCTCATCTCGGATCTGGACTTCTAACTCCATGGGGTCTTGGGACTACACTGGCCCTTCCACAATGGGGCCATTCTGCTGCCATTGTTGGGTCGGATGCTGAACCTCTAAGGATGGGCCAGGTAGCTGTAAGTCAACCCCAGCCACCACGCCTTATCCCACTTGTGCTCCAATGTGGGCTTATTTAGTTGTTTTTATATGTTCTTATGTTTTTGTTTTTCATATCAGAGTTTTTTAGACAGGGTCTACATACCCACTTTCCAGGGTGGGGGGTTGCAGCAGTTAAGATTAGCTGCTGTTCGAGGATACACAATTCTGTTATTGGAGTCTGCTATGGGATTTGTCTTCTTTCTGTTGGCTACTGCAGGGACACTATCCACAGTGCTACAGTTTTCCTCTGCTGATGGGGTGCTGTTGGTGGGAACTGGGATGGGGTGCCACATTGTTCAACGTGGACGTCACCACCTTTTTTCTTGATGAGGTCCACATCTGACACACCCCCCCACAATACAACATAATGACATGGAAGATGAATGTCATGACTACCCCTGCTAACACACACATAGCCATACTTCTTGAAACGCATCTCACAGTGACTGAGTTACAAAAAGTGGCAAGGATAGGTGTACGGCACTTACATGTCGGCCTTTGTCCCGGGGGTACTCATCTGGATTGCACCAGGGGTCCCATTTGTAGTGGAGAACCACGAGGTGGAAGCTGAGGGGTACTTTGTGGTGTTGGAGGGGCAGCTTGATGGGTCTCCTCCACGCTGGTGGCGCTCTATGCTCCAATAATAACTCACCTAAATTCTTGGACTCACTGACACCAGCGCTTTTTCAGAACCCTTTGCACCCGGGGCTCTGGGATGGGGACTTTAATTGTGTCTCTGATGTCGGCCCAGACCGGTACACTCCTCCCTGCATGCTGCCACTTTTGTTCGCAATACACTGTACTTTTGCACCTGTATTGAACACCTACTATTACATGCCATCTGGCGTCTCGGACATACAACACTCTGGGAATATTCCTTGAATTCCGCTGTACATGATTTACACACCAGGATTAACCTTTTCCTTTGCACGGAACAACTGGGTTACCTCCTGACTCGGTTTGAATACCTGGCGCACACCCACTCCGACCTTTGCCTGCTCCTGGTCACCCTACGCTGGGGCAGGCTATGACCCACCAAACCCACCTGGCATTTGCAAACTGAGGCTCTCTCCAATCTTCCCTTTCATGAGGAGTTAGCGCAGTGCATCACACAGTACTTTGAGCTCAACCAGGGCTCTGCCTCATCCCGAACTTTGAAATGGTCGGTTTGAATACCTGGCGCACACCCACTCCGACCTTTGCCTGCTCCTGGTCACCCTACGCTGGGGCAGGCTATGACCCACCAAACCCACCTGGCATTTGCAAACTGAGGCTCTCTCCAATCTTCCCTTTCATGAGGAGTTAGCGCAGTGCATCACACTGTACTTTGAGCTAAACCAGGGCTCTGCCTCATCCCGAACTTTGAAATGGTCGGTTTGAATACCTGGCGCACACCCACTCCGACCTTTGCCTGCTCCTGGTCACCCTACGCTGGGGCAGGCTATGACCCACCAAACCCACCTGGCATTTGCAAACTGAGGCTCTTTCCAATCTTCCCTTCCATGAGGAGTTAGCGTAGTGCATCACACAGTACTTTGAGCTCAACCAGGGCTCTGTCTCATCCCGAAGTTTGAAATGGGATGCACACAAAGTTGTTGCTCGGGCCACTTTCTGGCGGCCTTTTGGGGGATATGCCACCGCCTGCTTGGGGTGCTGATATCCATAGAGAGGGAGCTGCAGCCTCTAGAGGTGATGGTGTCCACTTGCACTGCGACAGCAGAGAAACTCCAGCAGTTACTCAAGTAGAGGGCTGAGGCCGAAGCAACACTGAGTAAACACGATTATCAGTGGTGCATGGCTCAATTACACGCGGAAGGGGATTGATCGGGGAGGCTGCTGGTGTGGCTCTTGAAGGAAGACCAACAATGTGCCCCGATTGGGGTGCTTTGCTTTGGATGATGGCACAATAATCTCCTCACAGACGGCCATAAATGCTGCCTTCTTTGCATATTACCAGGAGTTATACACTGCGGCTGTTCGCACCATGCCGGAGCGTGTGCGCCTTTTCTTCCGTGATCCACCAGTGGCTAGACTGAATCCATGTGGGTCCCATGCTCACTGCACCACTGGATTCAAGCTAGCCTGGCTGATGAGGTGTGATGCCCCGAAACCAGTCCCAGGATGCTTGTTTCCGGTCCAGGGAGGACCTGGCTTGGCAGTTTGTGCTGGACTGTTCCCATGAGGCACAGGATCCAGACTGATTTGCATATGGCTGGGTCCAAACTGGGGTGGCGTGGTGAGCAAAAGAACGATGGATTAAACCCAGATCCTTGTGACTGGGGGTGAATGTTTGCATTGTTCAGCATTCCGTCCATCATTTGTTCCTTTTGCTTTTGTCGCCCTAAGTGGGAAGGGTATGCCCAGACGTGAGTCCCGTGCTCACTGCACCACTGGATTCAAGCTAGCCTGGCTTATGAGGGGTGATGCCCCGAAACCGGTCCCAGGATGCTTGTTTCCGGTCCAGGGAGGACCTTGCTTGGCAGATCGGGCTGGACTGTTCCCATGAGGCACATGGTCAAGACTGATTTGCATATGGCTGGGTCCAAACTGGGGTGGCGTCGTGAGCAAAAGAACGATGGATTAAACCCAGATCCTTGTGACTGGGGGTGAATGTTTGCATTGTTCAGCATTCTGTCCATCATTTGTTCCTTTTGCTTTTATCGCCCTAAGTGGGAAGGGTATGCCCAGATGTGGGTCCCTTGCTCACTGCACCACTGGATTCAAGCTAGCCTGGCTGATGAGGTGTGATGCCCCGAAACCGGTCCCAGGATGCTTGTTTCTGGTCCAGGGAGGACCTGGCTTGGCAGTTCGGGCTGGACTTTTCCCATGAGGCACAGGGTCAAGACTGATTTGCATATGGCTTGGTCCAAACTGGGGTGGCGTGGTGAGCAAAAGAACGATGGATTAAACCCAGATCCTTGTGACTGGGGGTGAATGTTTGCATTGTTCAGCATTCCGTCCATCATTTGTTCTTTTTGCTTTAGACTGAATCCACAGCAGAGGGCTGAGCTGGATGAGCCCCTGCAGCTAGAAGAAATATGTGCCACCATTTCACAAATAGCCAGGAACAAGACTCCAGGTACCAATGGGCTACCAAATGAGTATTACGCCTCCTACCACACTCAAATTGCTCAGCACTTTCTGGACGTGTTTACTGAGTCTTGAACAATGGGTTGTCTCCAGGCCTTGCTCCGTGAGGACCTGATTGTGGTTCTCCATAAGCTGGTTAGAGACCTCTCAGATGTTCGCTCCTACCACCCACGCTCATTAATGAACCTCAAGGGTAAGACGCAAGGCAGAGTACTATCGAACCCTCTTCTCCCAATAATCAACTCTCTGGAACACACCGACAAGTCAGGATTTATCCTGGGCCTCAGCACCTTCACCAACATCTGCCAGTTGCTTCGCCTGATACAAGGCACTCACATTGACACCTCTTCCCAGGTTTCAGTTTTGCTAGACATTGAAAAGGCGTTCAACAAATTGGACTGGGATTTTCTCATTCTCACCCTTGATTCCATGGGATTTTGACCAGGCTTCCTTGGGTGCTTTAAAACTTTATATAACAGCCCATCAGAGAGGGTCAAGACTGGCCAGTTGATATATGACAGTTTTAACATACAGAGGGACCAGGGAGGGCTGCTATCCCCTCTCATCTTTGCCCTTGTCATGGAACAACTGTCTCACCATCTTTGCCAGTGATTATGGGACTGAGGTATACCGGAGCTGGGTGTACATCCCATTATCTCGCTATATGCGGACGATGCCCTGGTATATCTGCGCAATGCGGTTGCTGCACTCCCAGGCCTCATGCGGTTGCTGGATGACTTCAGCGATGTTTCTTGGATGCACATGAACTGTCCTAAATCTTGAGTGTTCCCCTTGGCACCAGGACCGGCAACATAGAGGACCGCCCTCCCAGGTACTCGTCTTAAGTGGTGCTACGACACCTTCAAGCACCTGAGAGTTCAGATTTACCATTCGGAGAAAGACACTAGAGAGGGCAACCTTGATATGCCAGTGAGCTCAATCCGTTGACCCTGCCTTTATGGAGATAGCGACTGTTATCCACACTGGGACAAGACTTTAATTCTTCGCAGCGCTTCCCGTTGTGCTCCCTATGCGCTTCTTCCATGAGCTGCATGGATTGCTCCTTGAATTAATATGGAGTGATAGGCGCTGCCGAGTCGCGCTCATCGCCCTGCAGTGCCCATTGATTGAAAGTGGACTCGGAACCCAACTTCAAGCTGTATTATGCAGCAGCGCAAATACAGTGACCGATGCCCTGGCTACATACTCCCACATGCCCGGAATTGACATTGGTCCGGGTAGAATATACCAATTTACACGTGGTTATTTGATTCACAACTATGCGCTGCCGCCGGGCAATGTGCTAGATGAGCGTGGCCAGCACATGCTGGCACTGATTCATACATAGTAAGGGGCCTCACCTGCTATACTCCCTGGCAATAGAGATCTGGAACCTGTCGCACCTTTGCGGTGCAGCACAGCGACACAATGCTGCCTCTTGGAGAGAAGTGGGTGTGGATCAACTGGGGGAACTTCCCCAAGAGGGCTCCATCATGTCCTTTCAGAATATCATGGACAAGTTACGGCATAGGTGCTGGACATTTTTTGACACACCACAATGTACAACTGGCATAACGTGCCACTTGGAGCGCCGGTGACGATGAACCTCCTAAGTCCACCGCATTGCATGTACTCCTAGCATACAGCGGGACTTGACATGCGATTACCACCCTGTGCACAGCACTTAACTCAACCCTGCAAGAACACGCAGTGGGGGCGCGAGCCAAGTGGGTGCGGTGTTATCCCAACTCATTACCACCAAATCTTGGTTCCGAGCACTCCAATCGGTGAAAGATGTTTCCCGCAAACCCAGATTCCAATTCACACAATTTAATTATGTGCCTCACTCCTATCTCTCCCCTCAGAGGATCAAACATATGTGTCCCAACCTGAATCCAGAATGTCCTCCATGTCACCAACCGGACGCCGGATTCTGTCACACGGTTTGGTACTGCTCGATATTACACCGGTCTGCCAAGCTGTCACTGCAACAGTGGCCGAACTTGTGGGGCATTCATTCAAACTAACACCTGAATGCTGTTTACTGGGGTTGTGTGCCCAGGAGAAGGGCAACAAACACCTCCATAGATTTTTCGATCTGACCTTCATCTTCTTAGAGAAGCTGATAGTGATGGCTTGGAAGGTGCCTACCCTCCAACCCTTTGCCACTTGTTGGCCACACTGCTGACATGAACACAAGCAGAAACCAACATCCTTCGGGTACTCCGCATGCGGGGAGACGCACGCACAGGTTGGGAGTGCTGGGATACTTTCCTGTTCCATGTGAAGGCAAAAAATTACACACGCCCGCCCTAAGCTGCGCTGTTTGGCTTCCATCACATAATCACCCAAGGCAGACTCCACGGGTCTTACCAGTTGTGTTACATTACTGTGGTGTGTTTACCCACTCTGACAAATACTGTCAAGATACTGTGGATATTGTGGATTGTAATATGTTCAGATGTTTTCTAGTGAAGGCATGTTGTGTTTCACTGTCATGCTTTTATACACATGCAGCACTGTTATCATACCATGTCAAATTTTAAATAAAACATTTAAAAAAAATGCATGTCACCTTTTTACATAGGAGAGAAAACAAGCATTTGCAATGCAATAGGTCTCGCATTTATGAGAGCTTGAGCTATTGGCATTGTAAATGACAATGCCTTTATTTATGTGTTGTTTTTTAAATCAGATAAATAAAAGGCATTGTCATTTACAATGCCAATAGCTTAAACTCTTGCAAATTCGAGACCTATTGCATTGCAAATGCGAGCAATTTTTTTTTTTAAAGCGTTAGGAGAGAGTGTGTCCTGCCTGCAAGAGCAGGCAGGACAAAGCTATTTGAGAAAATAGTGCTCGGAGGCTGTAATTAAAGCCTACCGAGCAACAACACACGTAACAGGGGGTGTCTCCATGGGAGGTTACAAAATGAGACAAGGCGGTACTAAGGAGGGACTACTAAGCCTTTTGACTAATGAACAGCCACAGTTCACAGTGGACAATGACACAAGCCAATGAAAACTGTGGGCAGAGAGTGAGGAGACCTTCAAGTCCCTACCTCAATACAGCATGCCTCGCAGAGCAGCGCATGCGCTGCACAGACTCAACCTCAAAATGTGTTATACCGCCAGAGAGTTTACAGTGCCAGCACTGAGAGTCCAACCATCTATCGGAAGATGGGGCGGGCAAATGATATATGTGTGTACAAGGAAAGTATTGGCAATCCCACAGTGCTGTTAGCCAGGCTGGAGGGCTGATGCTTTCTGCATCCAAATACCACCAAAAGAAGCCATCTTTGTGCCTTTTGGGGTGTGAGTCCCATAACTTAGTGCGGACTCCCTCACTTTGGGTAGAAGTGTCACCTGGTGGTACATATCCTTTGTCACTGGATGTTACAAATCTTAGGACACGGTATCACTCTCTGTGTGAGTCTCACAACTTGGTCTCACTGTGTGCGAGTTTTACACGTTGGTACACATTTATCATTTGGTGTGCAGAACACCACATGGAGTACAGTGTCACTCATTGAGTGTGAGTCTCACACCTTGGAGCACAGTGTCACTCTCTTAAAAATTTCAAATCTCTCTTTAACTTTTAACAGAGCCGCTTTCAGTGGATTTTAGTCCATATCCCTTCAAACCTCACTCCTGTGAACTCTTGACCTTCAGGCTACTCCCAGAAGTACGCTTGAAATCTGGTATAGATTTCCACGCAAACGTCTGGGAATATTTGTGAATTGAAAAAACTGTAAAAGTATGGTTAGGCAGAGATGTAAATCTTTGTCTATTTTTTTAATGTTTTTTTCGTGAATAAGGCCTTTACTTTATTTATTTTTTACTTATACAGCGTCAATGCAGGAGCAATAAGCAGGGTGCGAAGATGCTATATTGTAACATTTGAACACTGAATTACAATACAAATATGTGAAGATTTAACTTACCCCAAATATCATAGTATTGGAGTTAGCCAGAAGGTTTGCCTTTAGGACTATTTTCCTGAAATATTTTAAGTCTAGCATTATAATAGTAAATTAGCTGTCCCAGGAATAGCCAGAAACTAAACAGAACCACTGACTGATGCTGTATTTTTATTTTTTTATCTTTGTTAAGGTGTCTACTAGGTTTACATACAAACATGAGACAGGAATACTGTTTACAGCTAAGCTTTGGCTATACCCAGATGTTTAGTCATGGATTTGCAGTTATCCGAACGCTGCCTGAGCCCACTGTGTTGCAACGAAGCACGCTACTCCGTGTATTGTACCTGCTGTGTGTATGTCGGAGAAGCTTGCACGGCTACTACCTGAGCTGCAACTGATCTGTCATGGGAGAAGCTTGCAGTCAGCTCTCTTGTGAACACAGTATCGGAACCTATCAACAGGTGCTGAATTGTACAAGGAATAAACATTCCATGCCCATTTAAATATGAGCATCTTTGCTGAGACTTCAAACAGCTATCAGTATTTCACTATTAAAAGTACACCACCTCTGCTTAGAAGTTCTGATACTGTCAAATTAAAGAAATAACAGACCAGATGCACTAGAATGGCTGAGACATTCAAAATGTAATCGCTACTCCACCGGTTGAAGACAATAATTTGTTTTGATATAGTGCTTTATATGGCAATTTTGGCTCCTTTGGGCGCTATAAATTAGATGTTACTCGTACCCAATATACTGATCTCAATAGAACGGAGAGTCGGGTTTGCGCTTCCGGATTTGGAATCGTGGGAAGACAGATCAGGTATGAATGGTGGATGGATGGATGGATGTGTAAAAAGGACGGAGGGTATAATGTATGGCTTGGTGGAAGAGTGAATAGACGGAGGAATAGATAAATGCTTAGAAAGCGGCAGGGACTCACTGGTCTTGCTCAGCGCAATTAGATGTTTGAGTAAACTTGTTCTTTTCGGCTTCTCCATTAAATGCCATCTGTGCCCGTCAGTGCTTGGCATGTACCCACTAAGTGCACCACAAGTGCACCACAATGGCCCATTTCCTCTTATTTTAAAATAAAGTTGCCATATTGTTTTCCTGTTTAGCGCGCGCTGTTCATCTGGAGTTTCGCGCTGGGCGCCTTGATAACCTCACAGCTCCAAACAATCTTTCCTGGCACGACGTATTTTCTTTCTGAATTCCCACATGTAAAGCGTTTTTTGGGCATCGCTCGTGTAAGTACGTTTGTCTGCGATCAGATGCTGCTGGCGCACGACGCGGGCATCTGAAAAGGGAGCTGCCCAGTGGAAACAAACACAGTCCCCTTAAGATAAAGAGGCCTGCCCTGGGAACAGCCACGTCGAATGGAAAACAAAGCTGCGTTAACAAACTCCTTGCAGAGGCCAGAGCGGTGCAACGGAGAGAACATGGGGACAAAACAATTGAGCCACTGTCGCGGCTCTGCCACAGACCCGCTGTGTGAGCCTATCACTCGTAAGGATCGTATGGGCTTGGGGGTGGTTGGGGCACCTGGGCGCAGGGCCGGCGCTAGGCATGGGCAGTGGGGGCAGCTGCCCAGGGCCTCGCGCTCGGCTGAAAGACAGGGGCCCCGCTTCCGTGTGAAAGGCCACACTTTCACAGTTAGCCCACCTGCTCCTACGAGGCCCCCTGCCCCACACTATCACAATACACATCTTGAGTCGACCTTGCTGGTCAGGGCGTCGTCGTGGCATTCCTGGGGGTGCAGGGGTGGGGGAAGGTACAAACAGTGGGGAAGGCACAGCAGCCAGGCCAGCAATTATGGCTCACAGTGTATGGGGAGGGGCAGCACCTCTGTTAAGTACCGGCCATTCCCTTTCTACATTTTGTTGCTAGGTGACAGAAGGCCCCTTTGTTTCCAGGACCAGCCAGACACAGGTAATGCGAGGTGGATGAGGGGAGGAGGAGTAGCCAGATCAACTGGCTTTTGTTAACTTTTACGTCACCCATTTTTTTTAATGGGAATATGTATTTAAAATGTATGTATTACTGCCGGTGCTACGGCAGTGTTTTACAAAATGCCTCGTTACTGCTTCGAAGGCCCAGGGAGGGGGCCCCTTTCCTGGGCCTCTAAGCACTAGAGCAAGCTGCGAGGTCCAGGTGTGGGGGCCCCTTCCTGGGCCTTGTAGCCAGTACTCCCTCTTTTCTTTCCTTTATTTGCTCCCCTGTGAAATTAATCCAAAATATAAAAACGCTTTTGCTGGAAAGGTCGACTTTTTTCTGACATTTTTACTTCCAAAGTGCAGCCTTGGGATGGAGAGAAATAAAAGGTTCAAAATGTAAAAAGAACTAAAGCAAGACAGAGTGGGTCGAAAAGGGGCCAGATTGATTTTATTCACACCCAAAACACATTGTGCCACTTTACAGAGTTTGCCAGTGAAGCGCTACTTTTTTGTTTTCCTCGGGTGGGGAAGTGCACCATTCCTGGATGTACTGCAATACCTGCTTGATGGGCGGATTCGAAAACAAAATGCATACCGCGGCTCTGTATTCACGAATGTGGTCTATTTAAACCATATTGTTTACGTTTTGTAAGGAGATAAGCAATGGACATTGAAACTGGTCCCTTCCGGCCCTGTAGTCATGGCCTTAACTTTTCATGCAAAAGCACTCATTGATTTCTGAATAATAAGTGCAAAAGCGTTAAGGTAACCATGTTGTTCCTGCTTATATTTCACATGCTTTTACTTAATCTTGCATTCCTTATGAGTGTTTGCTTTTTCCAGGATGTTGTCACTTTTTTTTTTAAGCAGCATATTGCTCTTGTCTAGTGTGTAATTTGAATTGAGTCGCCTCCAGGTGTTTATAGCGGGGTGCAATTGGGTTGTAGTTGAAGGCAGTGCGAGTTTCTCTCAGTGGGGCAGTATGGTGTTCAGTGGGGGAGAGGATGTGGCACTATGGTCAGAGCTGCCGAATTTGGAACTGGGGAACCAAGTTCAGCCTTCATGACCAGTCCACCAGACCACTCTCCTGAGAGAGCACATTTCCATGCTAGACCTTAGAAGGCCCCGAAAGACCTTAGAAGAGTGGTGTCTGAGCACCAGCAGGTGGACCATAGCGGTGGCAAGTGTGGGTTAACCTTGAAGGCCTGTCCACTACAACCCCTATTGAAGCTCACCTCGAGTCTTTTGGGCAGGCCTACGAAGCAGCACACCCTAGAGCAACAGTGACTCTGTCATTGAGGTCACAGGACCCTTGAGGAGGAAGGCTCTAGGGCGGTGCGACCGATGAGATCGCAGTGAGGCGCTGACTTCGGGTGGGGCGTCATGTTTGCAAGTATATTATGTTTCTAAAAGCCCTTGCTGCCTCCTTCCTGGCCTCCAGCAATTATCGGCAACAATAAAAATGTCATGATAACTCCGGTGATTAATGTTCTTCCTAGAGAGAGATGGAGTTTTGTCAAGTGGAAGTTTTGACTTGTGGAAAGATAGCGCAGAGGGTTAATGTGCCTGCTGCAAAGAACATGTACCATGCAGATCACTAAGTCCACATAATGTAAACAGGCCAGTGGGTTACTGCTTTTGTCAGAGAGATCCTATTGTTACTTGCAGTTTATAAGTCAAAATCCTAACATAGAACAATGAGCTATTAACTGTCATCTAAGAGCTGCATGCAAACTGCAAGGTATAAATTACAGCATTATGGTTTTTTCCCCAGCCTTTGATTATCCTAATGTTGCAAAAAGGGTTCATTTGGACAGAAATCAATTCTGGTTATTAAAGAGAACCCCCAACCATGGTATTACGTTCTAAATTCAGAGTTTGTGTTTCTCCAGATCAATCACTATTAAACTATACTGCCTACTAGTATGATTGTCATGTGACTCCTAGTCCTTTGTCTTATGTAACATTACCTCTTGTGATTTACACACGTATGATTGATTGTCTCTGTGTAATGTGTGATATAAAGTTCTCTGACACCCTACACTGGTATCAGTGGCGCTGTAAATCAAATTAAATGCATCTAAGCGAGAATGTGGTTATGGAGACTTGAGGAGCACTGTTAAAGGGTGGTAGTGAGGGAATCCGTGGCAGAGCGAGTCATTGGGGGACACCAACATTGTCGCACAGGGCTCCACCAGCGCTAAAGGCGGCCACTTCTACTTCCTACAGTTCTAACACCAAATCAAAAACGTTGATTTGAAAACCCCTTGAATCTGAAGCGTACCTTCAAGTCAATGTATGATTTAGCAGTGGTCTCGGTTGTTCTAAGTCTTTTTTATTTATGTACAAACTTTATTTGTTTGCAATGGTGTCTTGTAATTTTGTACTATATGTGTTGTGTTTTTGCACTTAACATAATTCTGGCGAGTAAAGAGCCCACACACAAAAAGATTGTCCTACGTCTCTTAGCATGTGCATGTGGGATACTGGTGAGAGGATTTACGTTAAAACAAATTGCAAAGTATTAATGTCATCCTAAGGTAGCACAATAATGACACAGAAAGATAAGGGAGCCTTTTGAAATTTGCAATTATATCCATGGTGTGAGAGGTTTTCTCTTGTGTCATTTTATATTTTGAATGATCCGCCCCTCATTACCTCAACAGGATCTCCCCCTTTATGAGGCAGAACTGGAAATTGTATCATGCACTCATCTGGAAACAATCAGTTAACGAGGAGCAAATAATATACATCTTTTTGAGACCTGCACCTCCATCCAATATGACAAATGTAATCCATTTAATACAGTTTTAAAATATATGGACTTATTTCATTTGTATATTTATCTTTTTATCCATGTTACTGATATCCACGTTAGGTCTCTTCAGTGATGCCAAATAAGATCAATAGTCCTGCGATGTCACTTTCTGTGATGTCACTTCTTGTGATGTTACCAAGGGCGGCTCCTCCACTAGGGCAGAGGAGCGTCACCCCACTGCTTTCTCGCAGTGCGAGAAGCAGAAACACAAAATGCTAAAACTACCATTTTATGTTTCTGCTTCTCGCACTGCGAGAAAGCAGAAGTGTTTGGTTGGGGGCGGGCGGGTCTGCTTTAGGGCAGGGGAGGAGTGCCTTGCCCACTGCTAAGGGCGCTGACTGTTTGGTCGGCCCTCCGGGGCCGGCCAAACCAGTCATGCGCACTCTGGCCTTTCTCCATGTAGGCTGCAATGCCTTTCTGATGCAGCAAACCCTATTTTGCGATTCGGTAACCTGTTACCGAATCGCAAAATGGGTTTGCGATTCGCTATTAGGAAGGGGCGTGTTTAGGGCGTCCCTTCCTAATACCGAATCGCATTGGTATGCATGAATGTTTTGCGACCAAAATGCGGTCGCAAAACATTTGCATTTTACCACCTACTTCAAGTAGGTGGTAACCAATTCGCAAATGGGAAGGGGTCCCCAAGGGACCCCTTCCCCTTTGTGAATGTCTGTAAATGTATTTTCTAAGAGCAGGCAGTGGTCCCACGGACCACTGCCTGCTCTTAGAAAATGAAAGGAAAAGCTTTCATTTTCTCTTTTGTAAAGCATCCCGTTTTCCTTTAAGGAAAACGGGCTGCTTTACAAAAAAAAAGATTGCTTTATTTAAAAGCAATCACGGACATGGTGGTCTGCTGACCCCAGCAGGCCACCATCCCCGTGATTTTTGCGATTCCTAGGGGGTTGCAAATTGCGACCTACCTCATTAATAGTCATGAGGTAGGTCATTTGCGATCCCCTAGGAATCGCAGAAAGTGTTAAACACACTTTCATGCATCCCATTTTGTCATTTTCTAATTGCGAATCGCAAGAATTCGCAATTAGGAAATCGCAAAATGGATTGTTGATGCATCTGGCCCCAAATCTCCTGTGCCTAACAAAATGAATGTCTACCAATACAAAAGGTATAAGCCCTGTTACTCCAACTGCATCTGGGCTAACAAACAGTTATGAAAACAACAATAATGCATTGGAATGGATACTCAAAATTAATATCGGAGGAAAAAATCAATTAATCCCTCTCCTGGATTTATACGTCTTATCCAATAATTTTTTTAATAAATTTGTACAACCAACACCAAATAGTAGTTCAACATTTTTTTTTTATATATATGTTTATATGAAATTTCTTTAACAGACCAAATATACACACATATATACACAAATATACATAAATATATACAAAGAACAAGAAATAATAATAAATCTGTACATATAACACTTTCCTCTTTACCCTATTGGTTGTTGCGGATGCCAAAAACTTTTATCACTAGCATTCCGTTTTGTGGAGATAGCCCTGCCCAAACAAAGTGTAAATTGAGGGGAAATCTCTACCCTCTTTAATTTTAATTGATATATATACTAATTTCTTTAAAAAAAAATTCAAATTGTTTAGAGCTTCTCCAATTTGTGGAGTCTCCACAAATTGGAGAAGCCCTATACAATTTGAAATGCTAGTGATAAAAAATTTTGGCATCCGCAACAACCAATAGGGTAAAGAGGAAAGTGTTATATGTACAGATTTATTATTATTTCTTGTTCTTTGTATGTATTTATGTATATTTGTGTATATATGTGTGTATATTTTGTCTGTTAAAGAAATTTCATATAAACATATATATAAAAAATAAAATTTGAACTACTATTTGGTGTTGGTTGTACAAATTTATAAAAAAAAAATATTGGATAAGATGTATAAATCCAGGAGAGGGATTAATTGATTTTTTCCTCCGATATTAATTTTGAGTATCCATTCCAAAGCATTATTGTTGTTTGAAATTGTCGGTTGGTAACGCAACTGGTGCTCATGTAAAGCGCACTGATACCTTCGGGTCGAGTTCGTACTATATATAAAAAAAAACTAAAAAAAAACTATTGTACCTGAGTAGTGTTACGTGGAATCAAACCTTTGGCTTGCAGGGTATAAAAGAATTTCAGCAGCGAGAGCAATGAATGTGACGAGATTTACTTGCGTCCTTCAGGTTACATGCAGATTGTTGCAGCATGTGCATTGACCCTCTCAGCAATGTTACAATGATTTTAAACCTGTGAGCTGCAGGCTATGCACAGATCTCTATAGCAACTGCATTGCACCGGTGACATATGTAGTGGCATTTAACCTGAAACCTTCAGGTTGGACACAGATTTCTCTTTGAGGCACATTAACTCGCTGAGCTATCCCATGGGTTAAAAGAAATACCTGCTGAAGAGGGCCATTCCTGCCCCTTAATGACAAAACCAGTAGTGTCCTTATAACCTCATGTTCGTACTCCATGGGACAGGCAAACTGTTTATTTCCTATTCAAAACCATCTATAAGCGCTGTGGAAATGTTTATTTAACCATGCTTACTATATTTACCAATGTATTTGTGTATACAAGGACTGGGGGCTGTATTTATTTTCAAATGTACCCTTTAAGGTGATATATGGTGCCAGCCTTTAAACCGGTTTATTTTGACAAAGTTTGTAATTGTGATTATTCAGCAATTTCTTTAAAACAAACAACATCCAGAATCATAAGACAGCTCAGTGGGTTTTATTGCACTTGCTGTAGAGATGTGTGTGTTACTTACAAGTAACAAATTCGGAATCTTTGCATGGCAAGTAGGCCTTTGACTCTGAAATATAATACAGTTAGCAGTGCATCAACTGCATTGTCAGCGCAAGGAAGCTCCAAGGCTTGAGCAGTAAGCACTATGTAAACTATTACAAGTACCATTTTGCCAAATTTCTGAAGTTGACCTCTGCTTAATGTGTGCATTTTTTTAAAACTTCCTAAAGTCCTTCCAACTCATTAAAGTTGTCCAGGGGTTTAAAAAATATTGGTTGAAAAATCTGGGAAAATTTCATTTGCTGGAAGTTGCCAAGTGAATCACCTTTGCAAAAGTTTCCTGGCGGAAGTGTACTTTTCCATGCAGTGTGTTAGCCCAGCAGCTTAGGACTGGCTCTGCTGAGTATTGAGTCTGATTACAAAATTTAGGGGCATATTAACAATGCAGCGATAAAAAATTATCGCCGCTTTTGCGGCCGTTTTCGGCCGAAAAGCGGCGATAATTATATCGCCTTATCAGCAAAGACACGCTATCGCGTGTTTTGCTGATTTTACTCCCGTTTCCAGCACGCCTAACTTCGCATCGCTAATGAGATGCAAAGTAGGCGTGTCTGTGGAAATAACATGGGTAAATATCGCGAAGGCAGCTTTGCGATATTTACAATGCGGGGAAGCGATTATTTTAATCGCGTTAAGTATGCCTTAACGCAGGAATTTAACGTCTGTTAAATTCCTGACTAAGGCATACCTAACATGGGAGGTGGATTCATGTGATACGACCACAGGGTCGTATCATCAAGTATAGCATCGTTTTACATGGAACATCGCTGGAAAACCAGCGATGTTCCATGGAAAAGGGCGCTATTGCTGGAATATACATCGCCATGGCGCTAAGCGTTGTTAATACAACGCTAGCCTGGCGAAATATTCCAGCGATAGAAAAAAATGCGGTATACAAGGTCAGTGATAATTATCGCTGCCTGTTGCAAATATGCCCCTTAGTTAGTGTTACCCAGGCATAGCCCCTCAAACCACACACGTGTTTCATGACTTTACACTTCAGGTTTTGTCACAAGTGTAAGCCTCCTCTCTGTCCAATACTTCGATATATTACATTTCTTGACTTGTTTGAGTATGTCAAATATATATTTTTTAAACTTTTTGAAAATGAATTTTATTGGGGAAAATGTACACATCACAATGTCCTGATCGACACATCAAGCGATCGAATGGATACATATTTTACCAGTATAAAAAGTCAGTTTATAAGACATTCCGGGCATATTAGCAAGACCCACGTTAAAATTATCGCCGTTTTAGCGGCAGGAAACTGCAGCTAAAACGGCCATAATGGGCTTGCTAATATGCGTTATGAATTCAATAGAAGCCCAGGTTAGATGTCCTGCACATCTAACCTGGGCTTCTATTGAATTCTATAACGCATATTAGCAAGCCTATTATCGCCGTTTTAGCGGCAGTTTCCTGCCGCTAAAACAGCGATAATTTTAACGTGGGTCTTGCTAATATGTCCTCGGGCATATTAGCAAGACCCACGTTAAAATTATCGCTGTTTTAGCGGCAGGAAACTGCCGCTAAAACGGCGATAATGGGCTTGCTAATATGCGTTATAGAATTCCAATAGAAGCCCAGGTTAGATGTGCAGGACATCTATTAGATGTGCAGGACATCTAACCTGGGCTTCTATTGGAATTCTATAACGCATATTAGCAAGCCCATTATCGCCGTTTTAGCGGCAGTTTCCTGCCGCTAAAACAGCGATAATTTTAACGTGGGTCTTGCTAATATGCCCCCCGATTCTTAGACTGAACATGCGAGAGAAAGGTCAGAGAAGAGGGCTTTAAGACCAGGCGGATGAAAGGAGGGACAGGGAGGGGTGGTGGAAACCGGGTTAAGAGGACATATGTTTCCATACCTTTAAGGCTCGTTACAAGGAGGCCAAACTCCACATCACCTACAATAAGATTCCCAGGAGACTCTGTGGAAACGTCATAAGACAAGAGTCGGGTTTCATGAGATCATCATCCGTGGCACACATCAAAGATTCTGGGAGGGCGTGTAGTATCAACATGTTTTACTGGAGACTTTTCTTGAAAAGAAATCTTTTCCTATTAATTTTTCAGTAATAAATAAGTAAACTTTCAGAGATTTTTCCTCCCCAAAAACTAATTTTGCAGATTTTTCATTTATTACTTAAAAAAAAAAAAATCTCTAACTTTGCGAAGTAGGTATAGTCTTAAAAAAACATAGATGCAGAAGTTAGCCTTATAAACTTCATACAAGCCATAGCGCAGATGAGTTGTCCACAGAGTATTACCCAGACCTTCCGTGAAGGCATTAGGGGCCCTTCACCCTGTAGGGGCCACATTTTGGAATAGGTGGTCACACATCACCTGCTTTCATACTGAAGACACATATGCTGTTCCAGCAGGGTATATGTTAATGGGGGTCTGCCTTGCACTACTCATGAACTCAAGATTGGCCCAGGTCATGTTCCCTTTACATATCATGCATACTCACCTTAAACTTGGAACATCCTTCCTCATGGTATAGGGCGTGTGCGCCAATTTGGGACTCAAAACCAAAAGATATAAATTTGCTTAATCTTCCATAATCCATCTGTTCTCTTCTAAGGTTCAGGATTGTTGCTCTCCTGTGTGTAGAAGTGATGTATCAGCGGTATTACACGTCACAAATATATAAATGTAGGAGGGTCCTTGCTTGTTAGACTATACGTTTACCTTACATGCCAGCACATAATCAAGACCAGTGATGTGGTAAACTATAATTGCAGGCCTCGTAAATCCAACTCAAAGGTCGCAATATTGTATTACATTATGTTGCAACATTTATATAGCGCTTATAGCGCTTACAGCCCCTATGTAGGGCACTGAAGCGCTTGCTTACATTACAGCACGCTACACGGTGCAGGTTAGTGGTCGGAAGTGAGTTATCTTTGTTTTGGTCCTATGTGGAAAGTGCTCCATGCAGTGCGGGGTGAGCATCAAGGCACGGGTATCATGCTAAGAGACACAGCGCTTAGAAGTGTGATGGATGAAGAAGTGGATGAGAGAGACATGGCCGAATCTAAGGCAGTACCTACTTTAAACATGGACTTTGGTTGCCAAAGACAGATATCTATCAAAGATGCACAGAAATCACAGACATGTATCATTCCACCTCGAGTCTCAAAGTTATGAAGAGCAACAAAGGGGAAAAAAACGTCACCGAAATGAGTTATTGTAATTATACTGAAATTAGACCTTCTTATGAAAACTTTACCCATCCAGACTGCAATTACAGGCTCTGCCAGATCCTTCCTATTTTATGCTATACTGCTAGCTAGGAGGCAAATATGTAGAAGATGGGTAGATCCTACACCCCCCCTTCCACTCTGACTGGTTGGATTTGTTGTTTCAGACATCTAAGATGGACCTGTGTAGATCCCTGGGCAGGAAAAAGACAGCATTTTGGGACTTTTTGCTAAAATGGTCTGGGGCTTAGTCGGGTGAGATTGTTGGGGAGTTAATTAATCATTTAAGCAGCTCTAAAATGATCTGTGGGTCCTATGATTATGCCTCCTTGGTACTCTTCTGACTATGTTGGGCATCTCCAGTTCCTTCGATAGGCCAACGATAATAGTCGCCAGGCTCACCTGGGCTGATTGGAAGAGTGACCCCTCCCCCCTTAATGCGGGGGTTAGTGACATCCGAGCCTGTCATGGTACCTGTAGCCAGGGCGTTCCCCTCGGTCCCAAGTCAACAGCCTACGTTTTTTTTCCATCATTGGGCTTTGGTACGGACGGCTCGTTTGTTCAGTGTGGTCTGAGGCGAATGAGGACAAAAAAAAAAACCATTGTAATCAACGAGATTGACATCGTTATGCATGCATACGTTATGGTGTACATCAACATTTGATTTAATGGTATTGACATCATTGTGCATGCATAGGTTACAGTGTACATTGAAATTGCATTTATTAGTACTGCCGCTGCTATGCGTGCGTACATCAGGGTATACATTGCTATTGTATTTATCAATCTCAATGCTCCCTATCTAGTTGAATTTCCAACTACATCATTTTCCTTGTACGTCATGACAGTCACACTATTTGAATTGGTGTGTGTTGCTGTGGTGCCTGTTATCCCTTTCCTAGCTATTTGCATACTACCTAGTTTGCGGACTGCATTTTTACAGCAGGAAACCCCCACCTGTAGGAAACCGCACATTAATATTACAACCATGATAACAGGAAGAGCGATGTGCAGAGCCTGGTCTCCCATAGGAGGAGCCAGGCAAAAAGATTATGAAACCAGTCCCGCTCAGGGGCACCCCCTCCTCCTTCATGTCAGTTTGTTGACGGTGCAGTACTTGGATGGCAAGAGCGAGGGAACCATTATCGAGATCATTCCCAGGAATAAAAGTACAACAGAAAACACCAATCTTGGCACACACCACTCCCTCTATCGCTGTCATCAAGTCCAACACATACCGATCTTGCATCACCATAAGGCGTACTGATTTCAGTTCTGTCCTGATAGCATTAAGGCCGAACTCAGTGTCATTAATCATTTTTAACAATTCCCACCTGGTAATTTGTAACCAGCGGGCATTTGCTTTTCTTTAAATGGTGAAGAAAGCTATGGACCCTCATGCATTGATATGAGGGTCCATGAACAGCCTGAATTCTTCCAGAATGTCCTTGTACTGAGCCCAACCAACATAATCAGCAGTTCTTCTTCTTTGAGCCTGATGCAACAGGGTTGTTTTCTCCTGTAGCGTATGTTGGAACAACTCAGACAGATCTTATCCGGGAATGACCTGGGTCGGGGTGTATTTGGTTACGAGGGCGTAGAGGCCCCGCCATCCGGGAATGAGTTGGGCATAGGCAAAGTCGTCACAATGCCAGTAAAAATCTATTCGCGTGGAGGTGCCCCATTGCAGTTACGGTATGTGCAACACCACTTCACAGTTGACATTGGTCCAGAGCGGTATCGTCCCTTTGCATCTGAAACACAAGGGATACTGTGTAAGTTTCCATACAATAAGGGGTTGCCCCTTCCCTTCCAACCATGTGTACCTATTTATCTCAGTATCCCAGATTTCCTGGCATGGTGTGTCTGTGCTGGAGTTCGACCCCCTCCCACAGGACTCATTTCCCCTAGTGTTAATGAAGTGGATGGCCCTACACTGGAGTTCCATACCGTGGATCAATTTATTAAAAAAGGCAATCCCAAATACATTAAGGGTCATTCGGGGACCACAGACAGAAGCGGGGCAGACTTGTTTGCACACTGGAGCGGTGGTTTTGCTACCTCTAAGAACCTCATTTTTTTAAACAAAATCTCAGGACTAAACAAAGTTGCGGATGTAGACTTCTTGCCCTGGCTGAGGTGTTTGGTAGGGTAATTTGGTGTTTTGCCCTTGAGTGCTTCGGTGGTGGACCTGTTTGATCAAGAACTTGGCAGTCCTCATCAGTTTGGAGACGTACATGCGCAACTCATCCCCCAAATACCTGAGAGCTTGCTTCAGCGCTTAATTTGGTCTTGGTCGTTGGGATGGGTGTCCCCATCATCCTGCCTGTCAAAATCTAGTTAGGTGTGAGGTGATGGTTGCTGCTTGATGTGTTTCTTAATGCAAAGAGGGCAATATGGAAGAGGGTTAGGGGAAGGCAGTGTAACCACTTTTTATCGAGACTGACGCAAATCTTACTAATTCTGTTCTTGGGAAGACCGTTGCCCCTTCCCTTCCAACCACGTGTACCTATTTATCTCAGTATCCCAGATTTCCTGGCATGGTGTGTCTGTGCTGGAGTTCGACCCCCTCCCACAGGACCCATTTCCCCTAGTGTTAACAAAGTGGATGGCCCTACACTGGAGTTCCACACCGTGGATCAATTTATTAAAAAAGGCAATCCCAAATACATTAAGGGCCATTCGGGGACCACAGACAGAAGCGGGGCAGACTTGTTTGCACACTGGAGCGGTGGTTTTGCTACCTCTAAGAACCTCGTTTTTTTTACAAAATCTCGGGGCTAAACAGTGTTCTCCCCTACAGTGCCCCATCTGCCCATCCTGTCCAACTCTGTTTTAATGTCGCTAGATTCAGTAAAAAGGTACAGTGCTGTGGGATTGGACTTGTATCAGGAGATGTTTACTACTGCTTCATGTGGTTCTACTCTACTGGGTTGTATCTTTGCCCAAATTCTACAGAGAACAGGTGGATGAGACATTTTGCTTTCTTGGGGGCTATCTCTAGGGGTAAGTAAAGTCTGTCTGCACCTACGGGATGGGGTATCAGTGAACATGTGTAATATGACCTGTTCATGGTTTGAATGCCCAGGGTGGTCATGTGTTGATAGCATGTGTTGTGTTCGAATGTGTGCTGTGTAGTGTGTATCGGATGCTAGCATTGGGTTCAGTGTATGTGAGGTGCAAGAGGTCTCTGCACATGAGGTGCAAGAATGTCAAAGCGGGTTTCGTGGGACTAGGCACATTTCGGGGATTGACAGGGCGTGCAAGCAGAGTGTGTACACAAATACCGGGTACATGACTTAAAAATCATTTGTAGGCTGTAGGATGGTCTTCGGTGAAGATGTCTGTCATCTGTTCGCCCAGAGGTGTCTTGTCTTAGCGAAGAGCAAAAAAGAGAGTTTGTTATTAAAAAAAACAGCTGTAAAGTTAATTTGTAGTCTGTGCTATTAAGCGGTTGGCTTGTGGAAGTCCTTTTGGAGGCACTGATTGTAATTTCTTTTGGAGGCTTCGGATGAAGAGGTGACATCTGCTGCAATGATGGTGCACATTTTGTTAGATCGCCGACCTGTAGGATAAGGGCTGTGGGTTGTTTGTTAGCTTGGAAAAAACACATCGTTTGGCAGTTTTTAGAACAATTCCTGGTTTTCTTCATACGGGTACATTCTATGGCTTTACTGAAGCGTGAAGCTACCTAGCAGGGTGCTGAAGAATGGAGGTAGCACTTTTAGGGAATAGTGAGTTTTAAGTTTGTTTCAGTTTTATTTGTACTTTTGCTCTCCCCTCTACTTGCTAAGGTAGGGACAGTATTTTCCTCTGTGGGCTGCTCTGTAAAAAGGTGTGTTATTTTACCCAATGCGGGGGTGTCCTTTTGACCTGGATGGTCTGCGTGCAATTTGGAAAAGCAGAGGAGTCTTAACTGTTTGGTAGTTTGTCAGGGAGGTGCACCCTAGCTCAACGCTTAGGTCATACATTAGAGTTGGACCCAGGCTTCTCTCCCTACCACCTTGACGGCGGTCGGTAATGAAAATATTATTCAGTAGGGCCCTTCAAAATTGGCTTTCTTCCCCTTCCGCACAAAGTTGCGGATGTAGACTTCTTGCCCTGGCTGAGGTGTTTGGTAGGACAATTTGGTGTTTTGCCCTTGAGTGCTTTGGTGGTGGATCTGTTTGATCAAGGCCACTCCGCTCACTCTTACGGGGGGGACGACAAAGCTACATGTCCAAGGTCTTCCACACTGCCTGGGAAGTTTGCGACAACATTCGTGAGCAGGCCCCGGTGGTCCACTTTTGCCTGCACATTTATGGAATGCATGTGGTTTCTGTTGCGGTTATTGTGTGCAGTGTCGGCAGGGGGCACAAGTAGTACATGTGTGCAGTAAATTGCCCCCAACATGTGCGGGAAGCCAGCTATGGCGTAGTTCCCTTGCTTGGTCTCCAGCTGTTCCTGTGCAGTGTGGGGGAAGTGAAGGTGCAGGGGTATCAAGCTGATACAAACCGTGATGCTTACAGGTACGATTAATCCTGCATAATAAGACCGTAACAGAAGTTCGTGTGGTCGTAACCTTCCTTTTCTTTCCTATGAAGGTTACGACCACACGAACTTCTGTTACGGTCTTTTTGTGCAGGATTTATCATGCCTGTCAGCATTCCGGTTTGTCCAAGTGCAATGCACTGTGCCAGATTACATTTGTGACTATGCGGACGCTTGACCATTGTCACCATTTATCCAACAGGTTTCTGAATACTGACTTTCGGAATATGGAATTGTATTGGGGAGTTCCCGCAGCATATGCAGTTAATTGAATCCACACGTTGCCCTGATGAAGTTCCCCGTTGGGAATGGAACGCGTTGGCTGAGCTTTTCGTATTGTTGGTTTATGTATTTGTAATAAAGAACTGTTTTTACACTATTGTTGACTACTGGACTTCATGACTTGGCGCACCCCCATTTCAGTGACTACAATCTTGGATCTGGGGCACAGAGGCGTCAAGCAACGGCTGGCGTTTGGGTTGGTTGCGCAGGAACACTACGAATTGGAACTAGTGTGTGGTGCGGATACAGGGGCCCGCCGTTGCTTTTGTGGACATGCATCCGAGACAGGTGTGAGGAACTTTGATAGGGCTGGAGGGAGACTCCTCCGACTCTAGAAGTTGTTGGTTGGAAGGTACCAGGGGCCAACAGGTGCAGCACAGCCAGCAGCTTTGTCTGCGGAGAGATGATGGTTCTCCGCTGTGTTGGTACTGTCAGCCTGTGGGCAATGTGGGTCAGGATGCGGAGGATGGTTGTCCTTTTGGGCCTGTAGTGGGCAATGGCATCCTCCGGCGTTGAGTGTCTGAGGCTAGTGCGTTTTAGGAACGTCTGCTGTCTTCTTCTGCGCTGCCTAGGTGGTAGTCCGGGTGGGGGGTGGTCGGGTGGGGTCAGGGGGGGTTCCTGGGGGTGGTGGTGGTGGGTGCTGTGGCCCTCTTGGGTCTCCAAGCTGCATGATCATTGGCTCCATGACATCTGTTGGTCTTCAGATGTGGCTCTGGGCTGGGCTCCCTTTCTACTGCAGGTTGTCATCCTGCTTAGCACCACTAATAGGCAGGTGTTGAATCCCTGCTGCTAACGCACCTTATTGCCTGTTTTTGGCTCGCTTCGCCGATCTGGCTGGTCGTTGAGAATATCGCGAAGTGGTGTTTTCGTGTGTTTTTGCACGGGAACGCCTACACTGCATATCATTAGTGTTAGTTGTCGCTCTCATCCGTGGCAATGTTTTTTGCGGCAGCTATTGCTGGAAAACTGGCGATTTCGGCAGTTTGCACCAGCCTGAGAATAGGGCGGAAAATCTATCGCCACTTTTGCGGCACTAAAGTGTCGATAAATCGGCGATACGTCCTTGAGAATATGCCCCATAATTATTATCTCAACAATGTTGGGGATGAATCCGTCACTTTGAAACCCTGCTACCTTGTTATCTTTGGCCATGTGTGTGGGTAGGCATAGTTGAGGTAAGGCTATGTCAACTAGACTGCAGAGCATAATGGGTTTCACGGAGGATGTGTGGTGATAAATGAGGTTGTGTGCAGTTTGTGTGCAGCCCCTGGCCAGCAACCATTTCTTTCCTTCAGTTGGGGCCATCTCTTGTAGTTCCCTTAGATACAAACTTGCTGTCTCGTGCATAGTTTATCGTGTGATAGTCTGGTCTCCTCGATCTTCTGGAAGGGCATTATGTGAGCCTCGTGAATCCTCCCATATTCTGCTTTTTTCACCATCTGGTCTGCTAACGCATTTCCTTGGGATACGAAGTCTTTGCCCCGGTTTGGGCCTCACACTTCACCACAGCTACGCGCTTAGGTAGAGTTAGCGTGTCTGTCAGCAACTCAAGGAGGTCCCGGTGCGCGACTGGGATGCCGTTTGATTTTAGGAACCATCGTCTACTCCACCTTCCTATGCTGAGTGCACAGTGGTGGTGACGTTCGCGGAGTCGGAGTAGATGGCCACCGTCCTTCCTGAGCTTTAGGTGAGGGCTTCAATTAACGCTGTTAGCTCTGCTGCCTGCGCTGAAAGGTGGGGGAGGATAGTCAGATGTGCGGTGACCCATAGTCTGTCAGAAGCATAGTGACTAGGGGCCATCACTAAAGCTGCCCACGTATGCCTCACCACCATCTCTTGGTGTTTTGTAGAGGAGCCATCAATAAACAGCACCTCGCTATGGGGAATGGGATCTATTTCAGCCTGACTGATCCCGTGGGGGGTGTGAGCCACACAGTCGTGGATCTCCTCACCCTCCTTGACCTCGTGCGCTAGGATGGTGGCAGGATTTACCAGATGGCACCGAACTATTTGTTTCGGATGGTCTAGAGAGCATAAGTTCAGCATGCTCTTTCCTGTTTGTATGACTGCAAACACCGAATACTCTGTATACAGTGTCAGTGTTGCCCCCATGATGATGGAGGTGCTCTTGTCAATAGCAAAAGCTGCAGCAGCTAAGGCCTGTTTGCACAGAAAACGGCCCTGCATGACTGAATCCAAGAGCCCGCTGTAATACGGTAGCGGTTTGTGACCAAGGGGGTACTTTTGAGTTAGGATGGCTGTCAATGCTCGCCCTTCACTGTGGCTGAACAGGAAGAACTCCTTCCTATAATCCGGCGTACTTAACATGGGGAGGGAGATATTTCTGTTTTTAGTTTGTCAAAGGTTTCCTGCATCTTGGGTGTCCAGAACAGCTCCTCGCTGCCTGTTTTGGCCTTCTTCATTGCCCCGAGTAAGGGGGCAATGAGTGTGCTATAATCGAAGATCCATTGTCGGACATAATTGCACAGGCCTAACAACTTTTGCATACCCTTTTTAATTCTTGCCATGGCATGGCCTGTATAGAGTCTGCCTGTTCTAGCATAATCTGCCGGCCAGTTGCTGAGATGAGCTGACCTAGAACGCTAACCTCCTGTTACACAAATTGCACTTTTCTCTTTTTCATCTTATATCCACTTGTGGCAAGTGCGGTTAGGAGGGCTATTGTCTCTGGGCAACTTAGATCCACTGAGGGACTGCAGCCAAAGATGTAATCCGCATACTGTATGAGGTTGCTGCTAGACTGAAAGTTGGTGAGATCCTTTCTCTGTATTCTGTTGAAAATACTGGGGGATTCCCAGTACCCTTGTGGCAGTCTCCATTAAAGCAGCTGGACCCTGCGGAAGGTGAATGCTGTAAGATACTGGCTTTAGGGGTGCAGTAGCATGCTGAAGAGTGCATTCTTTATGTCTGTCATGGAGAAGTAGAGGGCGTCTGCTGGTATGCTAGTTAATATGACAGAGGGGTCTGGAGCTACTGGGAATTCTGGGACCACAATGTCTTTGAGGGGGCACAGGTCCTGAACTAGGCATCAAGTTCCTCCCTGGCTCTTATTAAACGGGAAAGTCAGGGTATTGCAGGGGGAGACTCCTATGTGGAGGACCCCTTGATCTACTACCGCCTGGATCGTGGGGGCTATACCCTCATCTGCCTCTTTGGCTAGTGGGTACTGACGCACACGCAGCAGAAGGGCCCACTCTCTCAATGTTATTCTCACGGGGTCTGCGTTGTTAAAGAGCCATACTTCGTAGGGCCCATTGGCCCACAGTTGTTGTGTTACAGTGGACAAGTCTTGCTCCTGCCAACTGTAAGCACGGCCAGGTGCAACAGAGCCTCACTCCATACTTGTACCCTAAGATGGATGGGGTTAGAGAAGATGATCTCCCAGGGCCCCAGGTATTCATCGAACAAATGGTAAACAGTTATCTCTCGTATGCTGATGCCAGGCACAATGAAGATGTTGCATGCCCACATTGCGCCTGCCTGGTCTGTCCCAAGCAGTACACTGTACTTGGGCCGTATTTCAACGGCCTCCAAGCAGAGCAGGGCTTCCTGTGAAGGTTCCTCATCACAGTGGCCCTCTCGGCGGAATACAAACACATGTGGCAATTGCAGCTTCTGTCCCAGCAGCTCGAGGGTGTTAGTCACGAGAGTAAGAATGGCACTGGTAAAGGCAAGCAACAAATTGGTGGGTGTTGATCTCGCCTGTCCGGTCCTGCCCTGTGGGCATATCAGGGTCATGAGTCTAGTTGGGGTGACCCCCTGTGTTCAGCACGCCATTCTTCCGTCCTCTGAGAAATGGAAGGTCATGTTTAATTTGGCCATCAAATCTCTACCAAGGAGGTTAGTTGGTGACGAGGGGTGATACAGTGGCTACCCCTTCACCCTGCTCCCTCCCACTTTATCTCCAAGAGTTTCGTGAAGGGGACCCTCACGACTGTGCCAGAGAATCCCTGTGTGTCCATGCAGTCCCTGGACAGGGGCACGATTCCTTCCTTCAAACAGGACTTCGTTGCCCCAGTGTCAATCAAGAAACTGTTGGTAGTATTGCCTATCAGGATTGTCATGGTGGGCTCTTCATTGGATTGTTGTGTTACGTATAGTATGGGGCACGTGAGAGTGGGGGTGTCTCTTTCCCATGATGGGTGCAGAGCGAGTGGTTTACTTGGGATTGCGAAAATGGAGTAGGGGGTGGCTTGGTTCTGGCTTTGGGGGTTCTTTGTACAATTTTCTCGACCCTTGTGCCTACATGCTGTGTTCCTTTTGAACCTCTGCCGTGGTGCCCCCATTAGTGCCGTCGCCTTCTGTGCCATCGTGGCTACATCTGTTCTGACCTGTGTGGCCTTTTCCCTGTGCAGGGTTTCACTAGCGACCAGGTCAGGTTCCACTTCCTTTCTATTTACTCTCGTTTCCTTACTCTTCTCTACCTGCTTCTTGTCCCACTTTATGGGGCATTGCTGCATGTAGGGGAAATCCCAGTCGTTTTTTCCTTTTCCATTTCTGATGCAATCCTCCACAATCGCCATGTTCTCTGACTCAAATTACCCCCCTTTAGGCCAGAACTGGTTGAACTGGCTCCCCTCCTTATCCATTCCGCTAGTAGGTCACAAAAGGGGAGAGTCAACCTTTGCCCATCCTCTCTTGCTATAATTTCTGTAAGAGTCAGTTGCCACTCTTTACTTCTATGAGGCCTGTAGAAGCTACCCTGGGGGTGGCCTGCTTCCCTCCCATGAATCTGGTCTAGGTGTGTTCTGGTATGTGGGTATGGAATGTTTTCCCCTCAGGCCAAGGGAATGCGTATACTTTGGTATGGGCATGCCACTCATGGCAATGGTTTTCTAATTTCCTGGCCTGTGTGGGGAACCTAGCTTCCATATGGTCAAGTGGAGTCTTCATGATGGATTAGGGAACTCATTTTAAGGAATTTGCAAACTTTTGATTGCCTTGAGATTTTAAATGATTACTAATTCTACTCCAATTGTGGGGAAAACTGTGTACACAGGGTTGAACCAGAAACAATCTACTGGTTCGAGCTCTAAAAAACGAATGCATCAACAGACGTTTAACAATTTGACAATGACAAATGCAACCTGTAACAAAGTGTACGGTTAGTTCAGAACAATACAAGTTGACTTTTAGCAGTAAAATAGCAAATATGGAATTAATATTAATACTTCATGAAATGCATAAACTTACTAACATGACACAACATTTAACATGAAGCACAATTTTAACAGCAACACAACATTAACCAATGCATAAAATAGAAAAATCTAAAAGGGACTAGAAGAGAAAAGATTTGACAGAAAAAATGGTTACTTTGTCCAAAAAACCTTAGTCCCCTCCCAGTGCCCACAGGCAGAGGGGAGGGATGATCGGTGTGACACACGGAGCTAAGGGAGCTTGATAGTCTGTCAATATCGGCTCAGACAAAAATAGCAATGATTTGTGCAGATGAAAAAGGGACAGCTGACAACTATCGGCCCTCTGTGGCCAGACACAAGCTATACCTTATTCACCAAGGTCCAAATTTTTCCCTAACGTCAGAATTACACTGTATGTCACATCAATTAATCAATCAAATAATATTTATAAAGCGCTATTTATCACCCCGGGGGGTATCCAGGCGCTGTGCTACGGGTCTCAGTCGAAGAGCCAGGTCTTGAGTCCCTTCCTGAAGTGATTGATCGAGGGTGAGGTACGCAGGTGCAGAGGGAGGGTGTTCCATGCTTTAGCGGCGAGGTGAGAGAGCGAGTGCCCTCCCCATCATACCCTGGGGTTATGCGTACCAGCTGCATGACCCCAGAGGTCCAAGCAAAAACGTCTACCCTTCACTTCTTTCAAGGACAGTCAGTGTTAAGAAACCGGCAGTCCCTAAGATAACTCCTTTAACTAAAAAATAAGATTCAGGTGATGACTCTGTATAACACACCATGGGCCAGGGGTGACCCTGTTGTATATCGCTCAATGGTTCAAGAGTCATAAACAAGTGACTCTATATAAAACGCTGGGGTGTACCTGTTGTTTCACGCTCAATGGTTCAAGTGAAAAAAACTGTAGCTACCTTCGCCTTCTCTAGCGTGTTGACTAGGGGCAAAGCAAAAGCGATCTACGCGCTTGTTCTAGTTTGGCACACGCAACATACTGGGACTAAGGATCAGATGTAGTGTCTTACCTGTGACGGCTGTCTCCGGACAGACCTCCGCCTCGTGGATTCAGCAAAACTTCTAATCAATTATGGCGTCTGCTCACCGATCTCGCTGCACAGATGTGAATCTGCTCGGGCTAGGGTCCTTCCTTCGACAGTAGTCAGGCTCGATAAACCAATCTCTCCTGGCTGGACGCCAAAATGTTGCTCGAATATGGATTTACCTTAAATAAATAAAAAGACAAAAGGCATTTGGCAAAACAGGAACAAGGTGGTTCAATTAAACGCAGCGGCCGGGAGAGTATCGATAGAGGCATGTCTGAAGACAGTCTGGGGGTACAGGACTGGTCCCTCAGTCCCTCCCTGCAGCCTTTTTTCTACAGGTACTTTTCCCATTGATTGCAGTGTGTAGCGTCCAAGGCTACCACCTCTGAAAGCACCTCTGCACCCGGACACTCCAGGGCAGGTAAAACTGAACTCTTGGTGCTTCCTAGGTCCTTGGCCCCTACTCACCTTAAGTCCAAGAACAGACCTTTAAGTCGTTTGTGTAGGAAGATGGCTCTGTATATACTATACCAAAATGAGGTATAGTGTGCACAGAGTCTAGTGGAACCCCAAAAGTAGGCAGAGGTAAAAGCAGATAGCACCTTACTCTCTGTTTGTGGTAGTGTGGGCGAGCAGTAAGGCTTTATCAGAGGGTAGTGTTAAGCATTTGTTGTACACACTCAATCAGCAAATGATGTCAGACACTCAAAGACTGAACTCAGGCGAATTTTGTTAGTATAAAAAAATATTATTTTAGTTATATTTATTTCTTAGAACCAAGCAAGCCTGGCACAGGTAAGTGGTTTATACTTTGCAGTAACAATAAACTTGAATTGCAGTTGTATATACTTTGTTTTGGTTACAGTAGAATCACTGGTAATGTCATACTTTGAAATATTGTACATATACTTTATAATAACGTTTTAGTAGTAGTGAGAATATATTGCTTTGCTGATTACTTTTCTTACACAGTGTATTACACCTGGATTCTACACTGGGACATTTCCTGGATAAAGGTAAGTAAATGCGTTTTTGGTATTTATACACAGTTGTACTGACTTTTATAGGATTTCCAACTCCACACTTAGAAACTTTTTCACAGAAAACAGTCAATGTTATCCTATGGGAGAAAATAGAGTTATCGGTTAACAGGTAAGTACTTTGTTGTGGGAGTTGGTTTTCTGGGGTTAGACTCAGGGGTCTCCCAGGGTCGAGGATGCACTCTCAAAGCACCCTCAGCGGCACTAGGGTGGCCGGGTGCAGAGTGTTGAGGCCCAATGTTATCCAATGGGGGATAGGGGGCCTCTGGTTGGTGGCTGCTCATGAGCAGGACACAAGGTTGTGGGAGCAAAACTCCTGGACTTTAGCTGGGCAAATGGGGGTTCAAGTTAGCACCAAAGGTATACCCACAGTGGCACTGGGGTGGCCGGGTGTAAGGTGCTGTTTTTGGCGTCGGGTGCCCTGTTACTTTCAATGGGGATTCTCCAGTTTGCAAACACACTGCAGGCTCAGGGACGAAGGTCTTCTTGGTGCGACCACCACTTGGAGAGGTAAGTTGGGATGCTGGGGGTTGGCTATACACCATCAGTTGGGCCACCCAAGGCCGTGGGGCGTCTGGTGCAGGGGTGTCTTTTAGGGTTGGATCTTCTTACCAGCTCCTGGTCACGGTTGGGGGGACCCTCCGGATTTAGGCTGCAGGCATCGGCTGGAGGCTTGAGGCAGGTCAGGGATCACTGGATCTCGGGTCAGGATCGCTGGGGAGACCTCCTCGTGGTGTTGGGCCACTCGAACTCGGGCCGTGGGCGTCGAGTGCAGGCTCACGAATCCACTTTCAATGGGGATTCTCCAGTTTGCAAACACACTGCAGGCTCAGGGACGAAGGTCTTCTTGGTGCGACCACCACTTGGAGAGGTAAGTTGGGATGCTGGGGGTTGGCTATACACCATCAGTTGGGCCACCCAAGGCCGTGGGGCGTCGGGTGCAGGGGTGTCTTTTAGGGTCGGATCTTGTTACCAGCTCCTGGTCACGGTTGGGGGGACCCTCCGGATTTAGGCTGCAGGCATCGGCTGGAGGCTTGAGGCAGGTCAGGGATCATTGGATCTCGGGTCAGGATCGCTGGGGAGACCTCCTCGTGGTGTTGGGCCACTCGAACTCGGGCCGTGGGCGTCGAGTGCAGGCTCACGAATCCAGCTGGAGGCAGAGTCTGGGGTTGAGCAAATCCAGTGCTCACGGAAGACAAAGTCTTTTCTGGGAAGGCAGGGCACGTCCTCCGGGTTCTTGGGGGCTAATGGCTGCAGGACACCCCAGGGTTTTGCTGTAGCAGGTTCGAGGTGGGGACAGGCCGGTAGGGCTGGGGCCAAGTCAGTGGGCGTCCTCCTCTTCTTAGTCAGCACAGCTCTTCGGTCCTTCTTTTTCTTTTCTTCTTGTCGAATCTTGTCTGAGGAGGCAAGGTTCAGGGGTGCCCCTAAATTCTAAATTTAGGGGCATTACAGGTAAGTAAAGGTTGGGACCAATGGTTCTCTTTCTTTGGGTGGGTACACCCCCTATTATGCCACCCTCCAGTGGGAGGGGGGCATATGCCTCACTCTGGTTGGCTGGGTCCCCCCATCGGCAAGATGGTGGGGACTGAGAGTTGTGCTTCACCTCACCTTCCCCACTTGAAGGGTGGAGTTGGCAGTGGTGGGCACACCTTCCATCCTCACTTGGTTTTCCCGCCGATTCTCGTGCCCAAAGTGGGGGTCAGAACCGGGGGGGGCAGTTGCTGGAAGCAGCAAAGGGCCTGGGGAAGCTCACAAAGGCGGCAATCCTTTGAAGCTTCCCCTTCGTGGACCCTGCCCATCCTGGGGGAGGAGGCTTGGTACCTTGTCCCAGGATGTGCATTGTTTCAGACCCCCGACAGCAGCAGGCTCTCGACCCAGGGGTCCAGAAACATGTCTGGTGGTGGCAGCTGGGGAGTAGCCACTCAGCCTGGACACTAGTGGTAGGTCGTTTTTCAGGGGGCGTCTCTAAGATGCCCTCTGTGTGCATTTTTATTAAATCCCACACTGGCATCAGTGTGGGTTTAATGTGTTGAGGAGTTTTGATACCAAACTTCTCAGTTTTCAGTAAAGCCAATATGGTACTGTGAAGTTCGTAATGACAAACTCCCAGCACCATATACTCTTAATGGCATTATTGCACTTACAATGTTTAGGAATTGGCTTAGACACTGTAGGGGTACAGGGCTCATGCACCTGTACCCTCACCACTGGTATAGTGCATCCAGCTAGAGGGGTGGCTGACCTATGCCAGGGCAGTGAGTTGTGGGCATGGCACACAGGGATGTGTGCCATGTTGACTCTTCACTTTGTTCTGCACCAAAACACGCAGCCTGCAAAGGCAGTGTGTGTGTGTAAAGGTACAGGGCCTCTAAGGGTGGCACAATAAGTGCTGCAGCCCTTAGGGGCCTTCCCTGGCCACAGTGCCCTTGTGCCTGTGGTACCATTTACAAGGGACTGACCTGTGGCCAAAGAGTGCCAATTGGGTTTCATCTTCAATGCAGTTTAGGAAAAGAACATAGGCCCTGGGTACCTGTTTGGCAGGAGCCCAGGGCACACTCAGTCAAAGTACATCAGCAGTTCAGCAAAAAGTGGTGGCAACTATGCAAAAAGAGGGCACTTTCTTGCAGTTTGCAAGTGACCCTAAGCAGTGAATGTTTCTCCCATAGGATAACATTACTGCGTTCGAGGCTCATGCCTCAAACCTAACAGCTGTCATTTTCTACTGTTTTTACTGTAAAAGTTCATAAAATTCAAAGTACTTATCGAATTACGAAGTTCTTGGTGTCTAAAATTCTATAAAAATATATGTTATTTTTCAACATTGGTCTCAAGTTTCTCTTTGAGTGTGTGTCTCATGTATTCTCTGTGTTTATAACAAATGCTTAACATTACCCTCTGGTAAACCTAAACTACTCGTCCACACTACCACAAAAGAGGACATTTTGGATTATAAATTTAAGCTCTTTAAGCCAATAAGGGTCGTGTGGACTTTCTACACAGTGAACCTCATTTTGGTACACTACATAAAAAGCCAGCTTCCTACAAGTGACACTTCTGTATCTTTGGCTCCTAAACGTTAGGTGCCCTACCGCTTGCAGCCAACTTTCTGAATCCCTTTCAGAGGGCCACGGGGCAGGCAAGGACTACTGGGCCCAACTGTGGTGGTGGAGGCCTTTTACTCCTGCTGTCCCGGGGCCCAACCTACTATGTATCCCGCTCAACTGGGCCAAGTACCCCTTCTGCACCTGATTTTCAGTGATCGTTGTGGTCGAGCGGTCTAGGCAACCTCAGAAGGGATGTAGGTAAAGGTCTGTGAACATGACTTATAACTCAAAGTGCAAACAGTACAAACAATTAATCAATGTCCAGCCAAATACTTGCTTTTATAAGAAAAAGTAGTATTTTATTTCTAACTCAACACAGGCAATGAAATGCTACATTCAAATGCAACAACACAATCCCCCTGAGATCCAGCTATAGTACTTATCATGCGAATCCCGGTCCCATCCTGCTTCGTGTAACAAGCTCAGGGTTTTTCCCCATTTTATTGGTGACTGCATCAGGGAATCCAAACTACTATGTCCTACTCAAGAGTTCTTTCTTCTGACCTTTTAGGAACTTAGTCAAAAGTATCTATGGTGCCACAGCACAGTTTGCAGCAACTTACTCCAGGGCCTAACTGGCCCAATTCTCGTCTTACCTGCTTTCCAAGCACCGAAAAGTTCAGTGATGCAGTGGCCGCCTTCAAACACGCACCCAAAAGTCCTTCTTAGTATGGAGAGGTCGGGCTGCTTGCGGCCCTCGTGGCAGGACCCGGCGCGCTGGCTCTCTTTCTGGAGCGGCGCACCAGAGGTCTCTCAGATGTCAGAGCAGTTCACTTCCAGCACACACAGGGTAAAAAGGTCCTGTTCACTGCTACTGATAACTACACAGTATGCTGCCATCACCACGCTTGTGCTGCTTAACTCCTGGTGAAGGCAGCAATCCGTGAGACAGGCTTATGTTATGGCACACAAGCATGATCTGTGTTCTCCTATGACAAAACAAACCAGCCTTAGGTATCGAGACAACAGAACAGTTGGGCACTAAGAGTAGGGGTACACGTCTTTACCATTCAGAGGACTTTTTTCCGTCCCAAAGCCCCATAAGGGAAGAACTTTGGAACTGGGCAAGTACTTACTCCAGGATGCCGCCTAAAGAGCATGAGATCAGTAAATCCATAGACGAGTACATGGCAAATAATGTTATGGAGAATACAACGCCTGTAACTAACTTTCTGTTATGCCTTTAAGGTCATCATCAGAGGGGGTTTGAAATCAATACCCAAAAGGGAAAGGATTTTGGTGCAAATATGACTTGAATGAGATATGAAAGATACAGCAAAGAAGTGCAAACATTCAGGTTTTAAAGCATAGCAAGACAGATACAAAGTTATCCACCCCTCCCTCTCCCTGTTTTTAATCATACGACTAGAGGCTGGAATAAATAATAGTTTACCTACTAGCCAGGTATTTTTAAGGCTTTCTTTCCACATAAAATACACTCCACCCCACTCCTATTGACATCATTCAACACCATATTAATACATCTGTTAGTGCTCCGGCATAACTCGTAGGTTACAGCACGCCTCCTTCAACAGCGGAATGGGATGGACCCGATGATGAAGCATGCCACCAAGAAGCAATCCTGGTGGGTGAGAGTTATATAAGAAAACAAGTGTGTTTTCTTCATCTTGTGGAGGGTTATTTGGCAGCAAACTGAATGGCTCCCTGTGTTTTGATGCCTTTAAGGCCATTATCAGAGGGGGGTTTGAAATCAATACCCAAACTGGAAAGGATTTTGGTGCAAATATGACTTAAAGGAGATATGAAAGATGCAGTGAAGAAGCACAGACATTCAGGTTTTAAAATTGACGTGAGAGCAGTCACTGCAATTATGGGAAAATTAAGGGTGCTTCTGTTCAAGAGCAGAGCCGAGACTTCTAACCATTTGATAGTAGGTTATATTTAGCTTTTATTGTGGCACTTCTTTTAACCACTCTATTGTGTATTGTTACCCTGTAGCGCATAGAACTTGGGCCGTACTTTTTGGCAAACAATCTCAGGGCCTCCTGATAGACCTTTACTTTATACTCACCATTTTCTGATTGCAGAGTGAGCTTTCATTGTACTTCCTGATTGTTCCACTGCCAGGTACCATCTTTGGGAAGGTCATGCACCCCAGTCTTTCACAGCTGAAGTCATGTGCAGGCCTTCTTCTCACTTTTTAGGGCAGGTTGCACTGTGGACTCACAGCAGAGACTTTTCACCATTTGATGCAGCACAGCCTCACACCCTGTCCTCATCAGGCTCCTGCACAAGATTGGTATCCAAGAACCCGCTTCCACTTGATCTGCTCCTTCTTAATGGATTAACAGAAGCTGTCGGTCTGGCACTGTACTCCTCGAAAGCCAGATAACTCGTCTGCGGAGTACCTCAAGATTCATAGCTGAGCCCTGTCCTTTTCAACACATACATGATCCCTCTGGAATTAACAACATTGTGAGTTTGTGGCATGTAAAGAAATCAGCATTTAAACAGAATAAGGACTACTGTACTGACTATATGTTAATATGATGTTTAGCCAACTTTATCAATCTATGAAACAGTTGGTATGGTGCTGAAGTTTATGGCACTACCTTCATTTTTTGACTGGGGTTCATGCCTCAGCTGCAGATATTGTGGTTTTTTAAAATTCTTTTTATTTTACGCAAGTGTAAGAGGATCTTTTGGATATCACCCACTAGCACTGTGGAAGATGTTTGTGGCATAATTAATCATGCCACAGTATGTAAAAAATTAGTGACTTACTGTGATGCGAGGGGGCGGTATAGTTTGCTATGTAAGAAAACCATTAATATGTGACTTACAGAAAAGACACAAAACACTGTCAAGAGGGGGGGACGGCGAGCGATGAGGAAAAAAGTAGGTCCAGTACCAGTGCTCCAAAAGACTAAAGTACAATCACTAAGGGGTAACTGTTCCTAAAAAGCAGACGACAACCTATTCCGGTTGTGCATAAGGAAAAGGAAGAAAAGGAGAGAATGAGGTGTAGTCTCCATGTATGCAGTTGGAACTAGATGAAGGTGGGGGAATTTCTCCTTTTGGAAATAGTGCCCTCACACACTCTTGCGAGTGTCATGCTTCATCATCGGGCGATGCTCCTTGTGGGGGCGACGCTGCTGTCCCCCACGGGCCCCGCGAGAGGGCTCTTTGTCGGAGATCTTTTAGGAGACGCCGCAGTTGTGCATGTGGGTGTGTGGGCCTTAAAGATGTGAGAGTGAGTAAAAATTACCTCAGCTGTACCTAGAAGCCAAATTTTATTCAAGGGTCCGGGAGGTAAGAGTGAAAAATAAGGGATATGGAGGACCTCTAATAAACACATATAATAGAGGGAGGAGTATTATTCTGCTGCTCTCATTATCCGCGAGTGTGTGTGAAAGTGAGATCTGGTCAACATGTTTTGCGCTTGTTAAAGGTCCCTAATGGATCCTGGTGCGCTTCTTCAGGACCGTTGTGTGAAAATAAAATAATAAAAATAGGAATCAGGGACGGCGACACCCTGTATTCCTATTGTACCTATATTAAGGTATAGATGCGTCAAGGCGCTCAAAGGAACGTCTCTATTGCGTTCCTGTTTACAACCCCTTTCAAAAAAATGGAGTGCCTCATCGGCATGTCCCGCGGTCACGAAGGAAAATACAAGTCCGACGTCCGACTAGCGGCAGGGCAGGTATTGGGCTGCTGTAAAGGAGGTGACATGTATTTTCCTTCGTGATCGCGGGACATGCCGATGAGGCGCTCCATTTTTTTGAAAGGGTTTGGAAACAGGAACGCGATAGAGATGTTCCTTTGAGCGCCTTGACGCATCTATACCTTAATATAGGTACCATAGGAATACAGGGTGTCGCCGTCCCTTATTCCTCTTTTTCTTATTTTATTTTCACACAACGGTCCTGAAGAAGCGCACCAGGATCCATTAGGGACCTTTAACAAGCGCAAAACATGTTGACCAGATCTCACTTTCACACACACTCACGGATAATGAGAGCAGCAGAATAATACTCCTCCCTCTATTATATGTGTTTATTAGAGGTCCTCTATATCCCTTATTTTTTACTCTTACCTCCCGGACCCTTGAATAAAATGTGGCTTCTAGGTACCGCCGAGGTAATTTTAACTCACTCTCACATCTTTTAGGCCCACACACCCAAATGCACAACTGCGGCGTCTCCTAAAAGATCTCCGACAAAGAGCCCTCTCGTAGGGCCCGTGGGGGACAGCAGCGCCGCCCCCATGAGGAGCAACGCCCGATGATGAAGCATGACACTCGCAAGAGTGTGTGAGGGCACTAGTTCCAAAAGGAGAAATTCCCCCACCTTCATCTAGTTCCAACTGCATACATAGAGACTACACCTCATTCTCTCCTTTTCTTCCTTTTCCTTATGCGCAACTGGAATAGGTTGTCGTCTGCTTTTTAGGAACAGTTACCCCTTAGTGATTGTACTTATAGAAAAGAGTCTGGGAGAAAAAGAAATATGTGGGGCCAGTGCCATGTGTGAAAAAAGAGAAAAGACTATTTATTTTGAAGACATGAAGAACACTTGTAAATTTGTGGCACATTATGAAAAACGATGCTAATAATAGACGGATCACTATATTGTCTCTATGTTAATAATACTCTCAGCCACTCCTCCACCAATCAAAGCAGTTTGTTTAGTGGTAAATATTATGGATTAGGCATCACATGAACTAGGGTTCAAATCCCAGTTGCAAATTTTTATGTTTTAAATTTTTAAATTTTTTCCTTTAATATTTTCCTTTAATTCCTTTGTAAATCACCCACAAGCACTGTGTGAGAGGTTTGTGACATGATGAGTCATGCTACAGCATGTCAGAAATTTGTGACATGTGAGGGGGAAATAGTTTGCTATGAAGAAAAACCCTTAATTTGTGGAATGAGCTACAAAGGAAGAGTTTGGGAGAAACAGAAATGTGTGGCAGCTGCGCTATACAAAAGCCGAGTGATAATTGCAGAAAATAATACAACTGTAATTTCAATGGATGGCGACCTAGAAGAAACAATTAAAACTTTTTGGGGAACTTGACGTGTGTAATTACACTTCAAGTGTATACAGTTCAAGTTAAATTTTTTATTAGAGATTTAGATCTAACAATGAGATCTACAATAAAATAATCAAAATTACATCCATTAATACAACTGCAAAAATTAGCTAAAAAATGTAAACATTTTACAGACTATTAGTTCATTAACTGGACAGTTTATCAACTCCATTGCAGCTAATGCAGATGTAATACCATATTTTTACAATTGTGAGTTCATTATGTCTCAAAGAATTGATATTGTACCCTCTCTCCATAATATTAAGGCTCTGTACGCGGGTGGGAAAAAAATATTTGCAAACCCTATGCTCCCTAGAGGAATGTACTGCCTCACGGGAGGAAATGGCCATTAATGCAAAATTGACTTTAGTCTCTTGCAAGGCTGGCTCTAGGGTGGTATCACATAATGATTATAACCTTTGCCTGGAACCAAAATACGATGATGTGTCTCAATGGTCCTGGCTTGCAGGTTTGTTAAATAGTGAAAAAGCGCCTGTCTCAAATCTGATGAATCAGTGTGTTTAGTGGTTCAAACCATTCCATTAAAATTGTGTTTTGGAATATAGCGGGCTGCTGAAATAACCTGGGAAAAATCCAGAATCTGAGTACATTAAATCCTGTGATAATCTGTTTACAAGATACCCGGGCAACTGCAGTTCTTTAGGTTGAAAATTATTATGTGATTAGTTGTCCTGCTATTAAGTCAAAGAGAGCCCATGCCAGTGGTGGACTAGCCACACTATTGTTAGCAAATTTTCTTGGACTTATCAGGGTATTGTCCTCGATCAAATTTAATGCATTATATTGTATTCCCAGAGCAGAATTCGGGCCACTGTTCTGTTTTTCCATTTATTTTGGTCAACCTATATATTTTACCTGGTCAAGAATATAATCACCTTGTGATTATGCGGAAAGTGGGTATATCGAAGGTCTTAATAATAGGAGTTCTTGATTCTACCGTCTCAAATTATACATTAGCCCTATTTGCAGATAAAGAATGAGAAGAGGCTGTTAATATTCCGGCCACCGGGTTCTCTGCCTGCTCCAGGATAAATATCAGAGGAACATTACTCCTGGAGGCATGCATGGAACATGATGTCATTATACTTAATGGGAGATTACAGAATGACATCCCGGCTCATCATTCCCTTGTCACAGGTACATCGTCTACGATAATTGACTAGATTATTGGCTCATATATGTTTTTTCCCTATTTATTGGAACTAAAGGAGATAAATAACATCTGGAGTGATCATAATATCTTGCTTCTTACGATCAATGGGAAACCACATGCTGTACATTCATGGCGCATCTCTGATAACAATGAGGGGGCAGATTTACGAGCCCCCTTCGCCACCAGTACGTCACTTTTCCTGACGTACTGGTGGCGCAGGGGGCTGCTCCATATTTACAAGGAGAGGAAAAGCCACCCTGCGTGACTTTTCCTCTCCTTAAATACGGCCCCTTCACATGCAGCACTTTGCGGTGAAGGGCGTTCCATGGGTGTTGCTGTGGGTGTTCCCACGCAACACTCATGGAATGAGACACATCTCCAGAATTACGAGAAATCGTAACTCTGGAGATGCGTCTGAAAGCTACGCCACCCTAGAGGTGGCGTAGCGAAGCATAACGAGGAGAAATGTTTTCATTTCTCCTTGTTTCTTCTTTCAATGCGTGCTGCCTTCTACAGCACGCATTGAAAGAGGAAAATGCTTGTATTGATTGTTTTTGTGCAAGAAGGTGCCCCTTCCTGCACAAAAACAATCTCCCCACGAGGCAGGCATCCTTGCACCATGGTGCAAGGGTGCCTGCGCCGGCGCATGGCTGCAATTTGTGCGCCAGCGCAGGGGGAAAGACAGAGATGCGACATATTGTTGTAAATATGTCGCATCCCTGTGCTTCAGAACTAACGCAGCGCATCGCAGCAAAATGACTTGCTGCACCGCGCTGCGTTAGTTCAACGTGGATCTGCCCCCCTGTGTTACTTAGTGATGCAAATGGAAGAATAATATGGAGTAAGAAAGATAAGCAGTCGATATCAGTTGAATTAAGAAAAATCATTAAAACTCTTTCCCCATTCGGCTGGATAGCGGTTGACACATTTGAGTTGCATATGGAAAGATTTGTGAGGATATCTCCGACTACGGTAGGTGTTTAATGCATAAAAGCCGTAATGCAGTCAAAACATTTTAATAAATAGTTTACTTTTAATAAGGCAATCAATCATTTACAAAGAAGACAATACACTTTTTACTCCAAAGAACGGAATAAGTTGATCTCTCGACTGAAAAGGAGAATTAGGTGGGTAAGAATTCAAAAAAAATATTACTTGGATAATATTTGGGTAAAAATAACAGGAGCATCGAAATGTAAATGTCTCCATGGACAAGGGCTAGAAACAAAACTCCTCAAGCTCTCTCCAGTTTACAGCACTGTGAATCATACCATCTGTTTGGAAAGGCTATAACAATGTGCAGACATACCATAATCTACTCTGTCATGGGTACAGTCATTCCTCAACAACCTGAAAAAATGCTTTGGGAATGGCAAAGTTGAATTATTGTAGCCTCCTTTATACAGGCCTCTTCAAGAACTTCATCAGGCTATTTTGGCTACAGAATTAGGCCCATAAACTATGCCTAAACTTCTGCAAGCATGGCCACATCAACTATCCACTGAAAGCTCTCTACCATACTTCAAGTACGGAAGGCACTAAACATAAGTTCTCAAATATGGTTTATTCAAGACTGTACATGACGAGCTGCTGGTGGTCACAGAAAAGCTCCAACTGCCCAGATTTAATGGCACATTGTACGTGGAACCTTCACATGACAATGCCAAGGTTCCATGAGCCCATGCCTCGAGCATCCATATAACACATAGATTACCACAGGGCTCTCTTAGTTTACAAAAATACCTCAACTCATCATTATATATGAACATTTGACATAGATTATTACATGTGGCTCATCCATTTGCAACAATACATCTAGTCTGCATTGTACATGAACATTTGAGCCTTGTACATGAACATTTGACCCCAATCTTTAGAATATGAAAAAAACCAGACACATTATTAAGCATAATTGCCCTAATCTAAAATCGGAACACTACTAGAATGAAAATATACAGATTGTACATCTCAAAAACCTAACATATAATAATATTTTTTTTAAAATTAAAACTGATTAAACATATAAAACAACCCAATGTCTCTATGACTGTAATGATAAGAAATTACAAGAGGAATATGTGACCTCTACAACTAAGTACATTCCCTAAACCGAAAAGATAAACTCCTCACTCTACCACTGCGCCTCACATTAAGAGGTCGATTCCGATTCGGGCCGGAAAAAGCACCGACCGACTCGGAGCCGGAAAAATTACCGACCGACACGTACCAGTGGCGCCCGACACGCCAAGTACGATGCAAGCCGCGATAAATCCGACCGACACGTCAGGAAACCAAGCCGACCGACCGAGCCGCTCGGAAAATAGCAATCCGGCCGGAAAAACACGCGAATCCAACCGACCGACACGCACCCGGAACAAATCCGACCGAATCGTACCCGCCAACTCCAACCCGCAAAGTACGATGCAAGGCGCGAAAACACGACCGAGTCGGACGGAGGACAAGCCGCACGACCGACACGCATACAAAACCGAGCCGAAGCAACACAATACACCGCGACCGACACGTACGCAGCATACAAAACTGCACAAACACAGCGTGAACGAAACGGAAAACACCGTACGAGACCAATGCAGGGTCCGACTCGGTCACAAGAACGTTTCCAACATACACAAACAGCACAAAGGAAAAATCAACCAAAAAAGGCCAAACAAGCAATTACCAAGCCAATAAATACTGGGGGGTGGGGACAGAGAACAAAGACACACCCACAACTCCACCTCTATAAAGGACACAAATCACTACCATGAGCCTTTGCAAATGCCATTCCACTGCCAGCACCCAAGAGAAAGCAACCACACACCCACAGCTCATCCCTCACACAAGCCACACACCAGCAGCACACCAACAAATACCTACCTCACATACACCCAGCACAACACACACCCACACACCCTCACCTGCACACCAACACACACATCACCCACCATCACCACCCATCACCATGCCCCCAAGAAGAATCACAAGTTCCTAGATTGTGAATTGGAAGTCCTGGTAGACGAGATCCTCAGGGTAGAGCCACAGCTGTTTGGCACATTGGTCCAACAGACCCCCATGTCGCAGAAAACCAAGATGTGGGAGAGGATCATCAACAGGGTGAACGCCCAATCACCATGTCGGCGCACAAAGACCGACATCCAGAACAGGTGGTATGACGTGCGCAGGAGGGTACGGAAACTGCTGAAGCAAGACTACATCAACAGCCAACACACCGGCAGTGGCCCTCCTGCCAAGCCAATATACCTCAGGCCCTGGGAGGAGAAGGTGCGGGCCATCCTACCGCCAGTGAGCATATATGGACTAGAGGACATCCCAGAGCCTGGTGAGTACACAACAAATGTACACAATATACTGCCACAAAACACACACATCACTGTCAAGGGAGAGTCAAACCATGCACTCATAGCAATTACACAGCAACTAGAACAGAATCATCCCAAAATGTGTATGTCAGTCAGATAAACACAACACATGCCATCAAAAAAGTCACATCCAACTGTGCCAACACATGTACAAACACAACCACAACTACAGCTAGGCAGTGGCACAAATAGAACTAACACACACATCCACACATGTAGCCACCACAACAACACCAACACACAGTGAAGACCACTCAAAGGAAGGAATTCTGTGTATGCTGGCCAAGTCAGTGTAGCCAATAGCATCATGGGAGTCGCAGTCACACATATTGCCCCCCCACAACTGTCCCATCAACACCACCATGAACCATGCGCACATCACAGGGAGTGGAGAAGGACTCACAAGATGGCTGACACTGGCTACTGCTGTGAGGAGCACAAGGCCCTGCTGGCAACTGTGCACCAACAAACAGCAGGACACCACTGACTGACATCCTGAGAGACAACTTCCACTCCCTGCAATGCAAGCACAGTCCATGGTGGGATATCTGGCTGGCTGGGTGGGAAGGGGGACTTGCAGCACTGACCATAGTCACCAGCACCTCCCCTCACACCCCCCCAACACAAACTCCACAGTACCCACCTGGTAGAATGCAATGCCCTCCATCCTAACACAAGATCCCACAAAGCACCACCACCCTGGGTTATGTTGTGTGAAGCACAGGGACACTCTTGGGACTCTTAGCCAAACAACTGCCAGGACAACACTCCCAGCCATCCTGTCAGCACAGCCAGCCCACCCCACAGGGAAGCAGAGTCAAAAGGAAGGAAGCATGGGCATGCTGGGAAGGGGGTGGAGGCAATAGCATGATGGGAGTCGTAGTCACAGACATTGCTCAGCCTCACAACTGGCCCATCAACACCACCCTGAACAATGCTCACATCACAGGGAGTGGAGAAGGACTCACAAGATGGCTCACACTGGCTACTGCTGTGGGGAGCACAAGGCCCTGCTGCCAACTGTGCACCAACAAACAGCAGGACACCACTGACTGACATCCTGAGAGACAACTTACACTCCCTGCAATGCAAGCACGTTCCATGGTGGGATATCCGGCTGGCTGGGTGGGAAGGGGTACTTGCAGCACTGACCATAGTCACCAGCACCTCCCCTCACACCCCCCCAACACAAACTCCACAGTACCCACCTGGTAGAATGCAATGCCCTCCATCCTAACACAAGATCCCACAAAGCACCACCACCCTGGGTTATGTTGTGTGAAGCACAGGGACACTCTTGGGACTCTTAGCCAAACAACTGCCAGGACAACACTCCCAGCCATCCTGTCAGCACAGCCAGCCCACCCCACAGGGAAGCAGAATCAAAAGGAAGGAAGCATGGGCATGCTGGGAAGGGGGGTGGAGGCAATAGCATGATGGGAGTCGTAGTCAGAGACATTGCTCAGCCTCACAACTGGCCCATCAACACCACCCTGAACCATGCTCACATCACAGGGAGTGGAGAAGGACTCACAAGATGGCTGACACTGGCTACTGCTGTGGGGAGCACAAGGCCCTGCTGCCAACTGTGCACCAACAAACAGCAGGACACCACTGACTGACATCCTGAGAGACAACTTACACTCCCTGCAATGCAAGCACGTTCCATGGTGGGATATCCGGCTGGCTGGGTGGGAAGGGGTACTTGCAGCACTGACCATAGTCACCAGCACCTCCCCTCACACCCCCCCCAACACAAACTCCACAGTACCCACCTGGTAGAATGCAATGCCCTCCATCCTAACACAAGATCCCACAAAGCACCACCACCCTGGGTTATGTTGTGTGAAGCACAGGGACACTCTTGGGACTCTTAGCCAAACAACTGCCAGGACAACACTCCCAGCCATCCTGTCAGCACAGCCAGCCCACCCCACAGGGAAGCAGAGTCAAAAGGAAGGAAGCATGGGCATGCTGGGAAGGGGGTGGAGGCAATAGCATGATGGGAGTCGTAGTCACAGACATTGCTCAGCCTCACAACTGGCCCATCAACACCACCCTGAACCATGCTCACATCACAGGGAGTGGAGAAGGACACACAAGATGGCTGACACTGGCTACTGCTGTGGGGAGCACAAGGCCCTGCTGCCAACTGTGCACCAACAAACAGCAGGACACCACTGACTGACATCCTGAGAGACAACTTACACTCCCTGCAATGCAAGCACGTTCCATGGTGGGATATCCGGCTGGCTGGGTGGGAAGGGGTACTTGCAGCACTGACCATAGTCACCAGCACCTCCCCTCACACCCCCCCAACACAAACTCCACAGTACCCACCTGGTAGAATGCAATGCCCTCCATCCTAACACAAGATCCCACAAAGCACCACCACCCTGGGTTATGTTGTGTGAAGCACAGGGACACTCTTGGGACTCTTAGCCAAACAACTGCCAGGACAACACTCCCAGCCATCCTGTCAGCACAGCCAGCCCACCCCACAGGGAAGCAGAGTCAAAAGGAAGGAAGCATGGGCATGCTGGGAAGGGGGTGGAGGCAATAGCATGATGGGAGTCGTAGTCACAGACATTGCTCAGCCTCACAACTGGCCCATCAACACCACCCTGAACCATGCTCACATCACAGGGAGTGGAGAAGGACACACAAGATGGCTGACACTGGCTACTGCTGTGGGGAGCACAAGGGCATGCTGGGAACTGCACACCAACCAACAGCAGGACACCACTGTCAGCCATCTTGCCATTGCCCTCACACCCACACACACTGAACTCCCCACAAAAGCAAGTAAGTATGGGAATGCTGGGAAGTGGGGTGGAGGCAATAGCATGATGGGAGTCACAGTCACAGACATAGCTCACCCCCACAACTGTCCCATCAACACCACCCTGAACCATGCTCACATCACAGGGAGTGGAGAAGGACTCACAAGATGGCTGACACTGGCTACTGCTGTGGGGAGCACAAGGCCCTGCTGCCAACTGTGCACCAACAAACAGCAGGACACCACTGACTGACATCCTGAGAGACAACTTACACTCCCTGCAATGCAAGCACGTTCCATGGTGGGATAACTGACTGGGTGGGTGGGTGGGTGGGAAGGAGGTCTGGCTGTCAACCAAACACAATCAATGCAGACCATGTTCACACCCCAGAGAATACATAGAAATGCCCAAATAATGCAGGACAATGTGCCACACCAATATCAACCCCTGACTGTGACGACTTAGGACAATACAATGTACAGGCCCGCACCCCGAGGCACAGTCACAACTGTCAGGTGTGTCAACCACTGATGCCTGCAGAAACATGACATACATTGTTTGTGTCTCCCAAAAACAGGTGATGATAGGGACACAGCAGCAGACGCTGAGGAGTCCCAGTCCCAGGCTCAAGAGGATGCCGAGCTCACTGGCGTCGTACAGCCTCTGTCCTCCTCGGACGATGAAGAACAACCTGGCACATCCGGTGCAAGTCAACATGCTGCACCAGCAGGACCACCAGCTGCAGCACCAGCAGGTCCACCAGCTGCACCCCCTGCACCCACCCCTCCAACGACTGTCACCACGAATACCATCCCTGCCGACATGGACAGAATAAGGAACAACACCAGCGCAGTGACCCTGGACCAACCTGGGGCCATGGACACCACCACCACCACCAACCCCCAAGGTGGACCAGGGTTATCTGTGCGTGCAACTGCACACACTGCACATGTCAGCAGGGGTGGTGGGAGGGGTGGGAGACAGAGGTCGCTGCTTGCAGACGTTGCTGGTGTGCATGAAGACCCACAACTGGTACGCATAGCTGATGCGTACCAGTCCAGCACCGGAGAGCTCAGCCAGGTAGTGGGGCTCCTCAGAGACATCAAACAGCAGCAGGCTGCCCATCATGCCCGCTTGGACTCCCACATGTCCCATGTGGAGTCACACATGTCACGTGTGGACTCCCACATGTCACGTGTGGACTCCCACATGACCCGCGTGGAGTCCAAGTGGGATGTACTACATGAGATGACGGCGGTGCACAGGGACATTTTACAATGCCTCCGCCAGATGAACAGCAACCAGTCCACACCTCCCTGTGTGCCAACAACATCTGGTACCGAACAAACTGCAACTGCCACAGGGAGGGAGGAGGACTCTGGCGGAGAGTCCCCTGCACCGCAGCAGCCTGCACTTGAGGGCCCCCCCAAGAAGAGGGGTCGTCCGAGGAGGGGAAAGTGAGAGGCTGATGGCCAAGCGCAACTCCCAGGAAGCCTGAACCTGTTCTGGATTTTCGCCTTTGTGCACAGACTGTTCACCCTGTTGATGGCAACACTACTCCCACACATTGCATGGGGAGTACAAGTTGGAACAATGTGTCAGACAACTGTGGCCCCGATACTGGGGATCCTGTCTACCTGGACTTTCTATTCATCTAGGAACTTGGGATTGCAAGATTCATGTACAGCACAATCCATCCTATGCACCATTATCACAGATGTATCACAATAAACACAATAATACACCATACTTGCCTCTGTCGTGATTCCAACGTGGGTGCTGTTATGGGGATGATGAACAACAAAATTACACTGTGTATGCGAACTGCAACAGCAAGGACAACACAGGCATGTGAGTACAGGCAACGTGACACATATGAGGGAGACACACCACCAGGGCTACACAACACATACACACCTAGGCCATCTGACTCATTGCCTACACTGATGTTGCCAGGGAAGACGGTGCAATGCACAGACACCACACCCATTCCCAGTTGTAGTCAAGTAGCCCACAGGTGCAGTAAGCAAATGGCAGTCAAATGTGTGACCACAGACAACGCACATCACTAAGTGAAGCACAGGTTTATTACACAGTAGCAACATGCCGTAACCACTACAGATGCAAGGTAACCCCACCTGGTAGCGGGCACACAGTCAACAACTGTAGACAGAAGGAAGTCCATGGGTGTGGCGCACATCACCTGTAGGGACACAACAGCTACCAGCCTGGATGTGCAATCACGTCGTCGGTGGACACAGTTGACCAAACGAATCTGAAAGTACCCTGTGAAGGACAGAAATGACACACAGTCAAAAGCAATGCAGTACAGGACAGAACAGCAAAACTCATGCACAATACATGTTACAAGATACCCACCCAGAACCAAGTTAGCATGTCAACACTGTTGGGGAGTACAGCCCACCTGTCACCACACATCGCAACACACATCCTGTCAAGTAGCCCATGGACACACTCCAACAGCACCAGAGCACCACCCACACATCATGCCAACTCACATCATTGACATGACACCTCAGGATACTCACATTCAGCTAAAGAAGTTGGTGATGAGCTGTGTGCGGACATCACCATCACCATCATCATCATCATCGTCACTGGCATCGTGGTCCAGGCCAGGATCCTCCACAGGTGGCGGATGTTGGTCATCGTCATCCTGGATGAGAGGCAACTCCTTCCGCACTGCCAGGTTGTGGAGCATGCAGCAGACGATGATAATCTTGCACACTTTCGCAGGGGCATATGGGAGGGACCCTCCGGTCTTGTCCAGGCAGCGGAAGCGGCTCTTCAGGAGACCAAAGGTCCGCTCAATCACTCTCCTGGTCCGACCATGTGCCTCATTGTAGCGCATCTGGGCAGGTGTCACAGGGTTCCTGAGGGGTGTCAGCAACCACGGCATGTTGGGGTATCCCGAGTCACCTACGGACAGACAAGTGCACATCAGCTGACTTGGAAAAGTGGGCGGAATACTACAGATCAGATCACACACAATGGCACAAAGTCAGTACACACCGACAAGCCAGGCACGCTGGTTCTGCATCTGTGCCATCAACCTGGGGATGCGACTACTCCTCATCACAAAGGCATCGTGTGCTGAACCAGGGAAACGGGCACACACGTGTGTGATGGTCATGTCTGCAAGACACACCACCAGTGCATTGACCGAGTGGTAGTGCTTGCGGTTCCTGTAGGCCTGCTCCTGGGCCTGTGGTGGTACCAAAGCCACATGTGTCCCATCAATGGAGCCAATGACATGCGGCATCCTCCCCAGGGCATAAAAGTCACTCTTCACGTCAGTGAGTCGTCGCAGTCTAGGGAAATAGATGTACCGGTTCAGGAAGAGCAACATTGCCGCCAAGAAATCGCGGAGCACACGGCTGAACATGGTCTGTGACATCCCACCAGCAGACGCCACAGTATGTTGGAAGGTACCGGTGGCAAAGAAGTGTAGGGCTGCCATCACCTTCACCTTGGGGGTCAGCGCTGTAGGATACGGCCGGCCAGGCTGCAAATGTGGGGACAACTGCACTGCCAAATCCTCAATCAGCTGCCTGGTGAAGCGGTACCGTCGGATGCTGTCCCGTTCCACCATCGTTGCCAGGTCTGGGAATGGCCGATGGACAGCAGGAGCCCTGCAGTGCAGAGGAGAAGTAAGCAAGATCGTCAGTCACCCCACATATGCGGCATTGAACACACTCAAGATCCCAACATACATCATCATGAGGCACAACTACATGAAGTGTGCAGTACCGGAACGACATGTATGGTACATACATGGCCAACATCTGTCAACACGGTCCTACAGGTGGCATCAATTTGTCCCAGGTTGGCCCATTGGATATCATGATGCTGTGTCACAGTCACCCCCCCAGTGACATGTGAGGACAGATGTGCCCCAGGCACCACAGCTCAACGACAGGCACATTCCCAGGGACCCTGTAATGCCACATGGACACTGGCATCACCTGGAGTATCATGTGTACACCACAACAAAACAAACATGACCCCCACAGGTAGTGGCCACACTTGCCATGGCAGGAGAGCCATGGACGTCTGTGACACACACGCACAACATCAGAGTCCATGCACACACAACGTGGATGTGGAGACTGTCTCCCATTGTGCACATGAAATCAGAGACATTGTAAACACTACATGCACAAAGACTGTGGAGGGCCATCACTATTGTGCCACTGGGACACCCTGGCTCAAACATACCGTCCCACATGGGACTCACGGGGTATGTGACATGACATACACAAACACCACTGTGAAATGTGACCATGGCACATGCACAGATATGAACAGTTGCACATCACAGTGGTCACGTACACGTAACACCCAGGATCCTGTCCCCATTAACACGTGCACAGCCTGGGGGTGGCTGCCCACAGGTGACACCCACAGGACAACATGTACACCAACATACACACAATAGGAAATGCAGCCTTACATGCCTTATGATAAGGTTTGGACAGGCTGTCGTGATGTAGGTGTGCCCCTCACTCCCTGGGAGCTATCTGTGGCTGGCATATGTCCATCTGAGACAGGCATGCTGACATATGCCAGTCACATGTACAGTGATGCGTTGAACAGCAATGGACCGATCGGTGCCTCCGGCCGGCCCATTGCTTTCAATGTGTGCGGGTACGCGTTGTACCCCTGTGCGCGTTGTACTGCAATGGACCGATCGGTGCCTCCGGCCGGCCCATTGCATTCAATGTGTGCGGGTACGCGTTGTACCCCTGTGCGCGTTGTACTGCAATGGACCGATCGGTGCCTCCGGCCGGCCCATTGCATTCAATGTGTGCGGGTACGCGTTGTACCCCTGTGCGCGTTGTACTGCAATGGACCGATCGGTGCCTCCGGCCGGCCCATTGCATTCAATGTGTGCGGGTACGCGTTGTACCCCTGTGCGCGTTGTACTGCAATGGACCGATCGGTGCCTCCGGCCGGCCCATTGCATTCAATGTGTGCGGGTACGCGTTGTACCCCTGTGCGCGTTGAACAGCAATGGACCGATCGGTGCCTCCGGCCGGCCCATTGCATTCAATGTGTGCGGGCACGCGTTGTACCCCTGTGCGCGTTGAACTGCAATGGACCGATCGGTGCCTCGGCCGCCCATTGCTTTCAGTGTGCAGGCACGCGTTGTACCCCTGTGCGCGTTGTACTGCAATGGACCGATCGGTGCCTCCGGCCGGCCCATTGCATTCAATGTGTCGGGTACGCGTTGTACCCCTGTGCGCGTTGTACTGCAATGGACCGATCGGTGCCTCCGGCCGGCCCATTGCTTTCAATGTGTGCGGGTACGCGTTGTACCCCTGTGCGCGTTGTACCTCAATGGACCGATCGGTGCGCACCCATTGACAATGGGCTTGCCTGGCAACGGACGCGTTTTCGAATATTCGAACGAGTCGGTTGCTGGAAAATCAGTTGGTCACCCACAACAATGTTGCAAAATCATGTATGTCATGAAGTTGAAATTTTGAAGGATGCTGTGGGCGTGTTTTGGTGCTGCTATTCCATGGATTGGCCAGATTCAGAAGATGCAAACGACTTGGACCTATCACTTTGGACACAAGGGACAGTATCTGCCTCTCCAGCACATATATATTGCTGCATGTTCCCCTGAGAGCCCACTTGCCTGCACTACATGCTCCAGGACGACATCTGCCACTGCACTGCTGCTGTCTCTGCCCCTCTGGACCCTGCAATGGCACGTACTGTGGAGAGAGCCCCAGCCTTCAGCCTTGAAGAGAACCAGGCCCTGCTGGACAGCCTACTTCCACAGTACAGCAAGCTGTATGGGACACCAGGGGAGCAGGTGAGTGTTCTGTGCACTGCCTTTCTGAATGTGCATTTTGTCTGACTAGCAAGGCTGAGAGTCAGCACACCACTGGCTAGCAGGCTCACTGAGTAGTTGTCACCCCCCATAGTGTGTAGTGACTTGCACTGGACAGGTATGGTGCAGTGACAGTGCTTCTGAACAGGGTTTTACTCCCCATGCAATGATACCATGTAGTGACTTCTGGAAAACTGTCCATGGGCAGCCGTGCACTGCCTGGGTACACCATGTGCCCCTGTGATTGCGACATGTATATGCAACTGTGTCATGCACGGATATGTTGCATGTGTAGTAATGGCCTTATCACTTTGTCATCCTGACAGGCTTCTGCCCATCGGAAGCATGAGATCTGGAAGGACATCGTCCGGGCTGTCCGGTCCGTGGGGGTCTACAAGCGCCGGATCCGCAACTGCCAAAAGAGGTGGCAGGACCTTCGGGGCTGGACCCGGAGGATTGCACGGGTCCAGCTGAAGCTGTCGCCTCCTCGCAGGAGGGGCGGAACACGGACCCTGACCCCCACATGCTCAGGATCCTGGCGGTGGTCTTTCCAGACCTGGATGGGCAGCTGAAGGCCAGAGAGCAGCAAGGAGGGGGTGAGTCAAAGACTGCACTGTGTACTCTGTCTAACATGCTATGTGCCCTCCTCGGGCCAGGTTGAACTGCCACAGTACAGCAGTCATGTTGTCCAGGAGCCATGTCCCTCTATTGTGCACTGCCCACTCCTCATCTGATACCCAGGTGTGGCCCTTACATGCAGGGAATTCTGTCACTTAGGACTGTGTCCTTGCAGTTTGCTTGACTCAAGGTGGGAGACAGCATCTGTTTCCCTGACTCTGTGGTGGGCATCATGGGTGGGTCCATTGCTTACACAATGCCTGTATTCTGACATGTATTCAGCGTGTTACTTTGATCTGTGGTCCAATTGCTGAGCTGATCCACCACATGTGGCTGGGGTACCTGGCACACACCCATGCTGCGGGTGGGAACAATGTTTGGGCCCCAGGAGTATGTATATGACGTGTGTCACACATACTTAGCCAGCTGCCTACAGTCCAGGGCTCATCCCTCATTCATGTGGGGCTGGACAGTCATGCCTACTCCAGGCCATACAATACACTCTGTACTCCCACTCCCGTGTATCAGAGGACACATTGTGCACAGTGATTTGACCCCTCAGGTGTCTGCCTCTGTGTCAGTGTGCTGTGGATTAGTCGCCAGGACTGCTGTGGAGTTTCTTGGTAGGGGCTCAGCATGCCACTGGAGATGTGACCATAGGAGACGATACTTGTGTGACACATAGGTGTCTGATCAGCTGCCCATGCAGACTGGGGCATGTAAATGTGAAGTTCAGGCAGCTGTTCCCCATGCACAGCAGAGTGTGAGGGCTCAGGTTCAGAGGGTAGTGTCACAGGTCTCCCATATGTCCAATAGGTATGACCTGGACAGATGAGGGTTAAGAGGATGTGTTGTGGGGGGGATGTACATGTGCACTTGTGCAGCTCCAGGACTTGCATTCCCCATGACCTACTATTGTGACACAGTGCAGAGTGTTGTTGTCTGGCTGCAAAGTCATACATCACTGAGACAGTGATGTATGACTTTGCAGTCATGCCTCCGCCATGGCATGTGTCTACTGATTGGTGATCCTGCAGGGGAGTGACATGTGCTACATGCACACCATAGTGGCGCTGGCTATCAGGACATGGGTGCATCATGGTGTCTGTCGCTGGTATGCATCACATGCATTTCCTATTTGACTCTGGGCATCCCTTACATCCGTAAACCTGTACTGACTCAGTGGCAAGAGCTGTGATGTGTCCACACCGTGTCCTCTGCACTGTCCAACTACTGTGTACTTGGTGCATGTGTCAACACTGGGGTGTTGCAATCCAACAGACACCAGACAGATGGGTGCAAGGCCATGTGGGATGTGAGTGCCATGCTTGGCATCAGACTGACAATTGACTTCTCCTGTTCAATTAGTGCACTTTTAGCAATGTACAACTAATGATGCCAGGGCTTGCTCTGTGATGTGCTGTGCTCACAGTGGTGTGTGCGTTATGTGCAGGTGACTGATGTCTGTCTGTTTCCCCATTGTTTGCAGATACATCCACGGCCACGGAAGGGGACAGCTCCACGGACCAGGAGGAGCCGGAGAGCCAGACTGGGTCAGCAGCCGAGGAGTGGTCGGAGGGACCCAGTGGCACGGAGGGCGAGGGAGCCACACCGAGGAGTCCTCAGCAGCATCCACCTCAGCTGAGGACCAGAGCAACTCGGAGGATGACTCCCTTGTGGAGGCGGGTGTCAGCAGCCACCACACCCCAGCTAGTGTTGCTGTCCCCGCCACCACCAGCACCACCACCGCCCTCCCATCGGCTCCCATTCCCCAGGTCCGTGGAGGCTCCCATGTCCGGGAGCGTGTCTCCTTTGGGCCAGGCACCGCACCCCCTGCCCCTGTGTCCCCTGCTGCCCTGAGTGAGGAGTCTGTGTACCTCCTTCGCCAGCTCCATGTAGGGCAGACAGCCATGCTGAGTGTCCTCCATGCGCACACCGCGCTGTTGACTCAGCTGGTGTCGTTCATGGAGGGCATCTCATCGGGCATGTCTGACCTACAGAGGGGCAATAGGTCCATGGACTCCTCCCTGACGGCAGCAGTGTCCCTCCTCAAACGGTCCCTCACCCCTCCTGCCTCTGCTCCATCCACACTCCCCAGCACCTTACCCATCCCAGGCACACACACACTGGCACAGGCACACACCAGCACACACACATCCAGCACACTGACACACACGCCAATGACAAAACGCACACGCACGCACATTCAGGGGACTGAAGCCAGACTCACAGGGGATGGGGCCCTGGAACACACACACGCATCCACATGCACTGCGCAGTCCTCAGTTCCCTCTCCCTCCAAAGCACCCTCCCTTGCCTCACCTGCAACCCCAAAGTCACAGCAGCTCTTCCTCTGTGACCTCGGCCTCTTCCCCACCGATGAAGCTGCTCCAGCATCCCGGGGGAAGAGGAAGCCCACCCACACGGAGCAGAGTGCCCCTCGCCCCCGGACACCCTCCCCCAGGCGCAGACGGACTGAGGCCCCCACCCGCAAGTCCCCCCGGAGTGCTAAGAGCAAGACCCCGCCACCGCCCTGCAGCTCAGGCACAAGGTCTCCGTCCTCCATCCCTCAGGCCCCCACTGCACAGGTGCCCCCACCACACCCTGCCCCAGGTTCCCCCACCCACAGATATACCATCCCCAAGATGCTCCGGCCTTCTCCCCCTGCCACTTGCTCTCCCAGCACCACACCCCCCGCTGCGCTTGTCTGTGCCACTGATGTGGTGAGGGTGTCCCCCCCTCTGTCCAACCCACCTTGCCTGTTCCCCATTCTCCTCCCCTGGAGGTAGGCACTGCAGTGGAGTCCACTACCGCCCTGTCTGACTTGGGCACTGCAGTGGCGGACCTGTCCACCCCATCTGCAGGGTCCACTGCAGTTGTGCCGGCACCCACGACATCTGTGTCATGCCCCCCAGTTGTGCCGGCACACACCATGTCAGACACCTCCACTGCAGTTGTCAGTGGCTCTCCAGCACCCACCACCCCTTCCCTGACTCCCCCTGGTGAGCCCTGATCCTGTCCCTGCGGTGCCTGGCCTGCCCCCCGGTTGCCCCTCCTAGTGGATTGTCCCTGGTATTGTGCAGGCATGCGTAGGGTGACATCTGCCAGTGTCACCCTGTTTGAACTTTGACAATGGACTGGCCATTGGCCTTTGCTCTAATTTCTTCTGGACGTCGTTATCAAACAACACATATGCTGAATAAAGCAACTTTCTTTTCTCTAGTGCTCATGCTTCAGATGTACATGTTGTTGGTGCAGCTAACCATGCCCTTGCTGCAGTGATGGTGATATCTGGTCTCATGATTATGAAGTGTTACTGTGCAGGAACCCATGTGGTCCAGGGGGAATGTGTCCTATCATGTGGTGTATCCATGTCATCAATAGCAGCATCTGAGGGTGTCATGTGTTCAGTATTTGGCAATGGGTTTCCTACTTACATTGGCAATTTCATATCTGTGGCTTCCACCCCTGCACATCTGTTGTGCCTGCCATCGTTGCATTTGTCTACTTCCCTGACCGTGTTGCCATCTCCAGTGGACATGCAGGTTTGGGCATCAATGGGGAGGGACTCATCCGTGTAGTCAGTGCAACATTGCTATACAAGTGTGTTGGATCTGTGCTGATGATTCCGTTGGCACATCCATGACCAGGCTGATGTGATGGGAGCCCTCATTTGGTGCTAATTGTTGATTGTGTGACCAAGTGCTCAGCTGACATGATGGGGCCCTACTGAGGCAACATATGGCACAGCTTTCCTCACACAGGAGTGGAGTCCCCTCATGGCAGTGTGTACACGTGTGACATTGCCTGCGCCCAAGGTGTGTGTTGTATGTGCATGTCTGTGTGTTCACTTCCATTCATCTGCGCATGCTGTGATCCCTAGTGTTGTACCTGTTTGTGATGCTTGCTGACTTGAGCTATGTTCCCCCAAAGTCTTCTCCCTGTGTTCTCTGTGATGTGGGTGCATGGCACATTACTGGTCATCAGGGTGTCACCCATAGGTGTGTTTGCTGTCAGGGCAGAGTTTGTGTGCTGACGCAGATGGGTCACAGATCAGGTTTCCCTTTGGCACTTGTTGTTTGCCCCTGTCATGTGATTTCCAGTTTGTGTTATCTTTCAGTGATTGTGACACGTTGTGTGTGTGACTGCTGGCACTCCTTAGGGTCCGGGCTGCAATGTTGGTTGTTGTCTATGTGTGTTCTTTGTGGGTGACCTTGGCTTCTTCATTGGTGTGTGACTGTGGCTGGGATCCCATTGGTCGGTGTGGTATTGCCGTCATGTCCATGTACAGCGTAGTGTGCAGTGTGTCAGACATTCAGGAGTCTTGTTGAGTGTCCATGTGTGATGTGTTTCTACACCTTGGTTCCCACCCACCACCCTGGAATAGTCATGGGTGCATGTGCAATGTCACCAGTGCATGTGTACTTCACTGCTGCACATTGTTGGAGGTCGAGGGGTGTGGTCTTGAGTGTGTGCAGATGAGAGTTGTTGCCCGGCTAGTCCCCTGCCTCCATGTTGGCCTTGGCTTACTGGCCATGCTGATTGATTTGTGCTTGTGTAGGTGTGATGGTAGTTAGTTGCTCAGGACACCTGACTGTGGTTCACAGTGTGAACGACATTTAGCTTTGTCATCACAGTGGTATTTTTCTTCAGCCCAGGGTCACCACATTGTGGGGGCCCTGGGGGTGGTGCTGTGGTGTGTCTGTGACTTGCTGTGTCAGTTGTTGTTCCTACGTGCCTGTGTGACATGTGTGTTTTGTGCTCCCTCTCACCTGTCAATGCCTGCTTGCCCACATAGGGGATTTGGATCCATGAGTTACCTTAGTGTGGCAGTGTATGCACATCTGTATGATTGGTATTCAGCTCTCCTCATGTGTTGTGTTGTTGCCTGGGGACACTGGCACCCCCACCCCTCACCTGCTGTGTATGATGACAGTGTTGGTCTGCCTGTTTGTGTTTGTGCATCTGCACCACTGCATTGGCATATCTTGGGTGTGCCATTGGCTGTATGTTGTTTGGTGTGTTTCCCCTGCTGTCCCTGGGACTCCTAGGTCATCGGTCAGCACAGTGATCATGGTTTGTGTGTCCCATTGCTGCCATGGTATGGTATCTGTTCACCTCACATCTGCTGTCTCCACAGGGTATCTGCATTTGTGTGCCCATTGGTGCAAATATGTGGTTCTGCATTCTGATGGTCACTTCTGTCATTGTGTCATTGATGACTGTTGACGGTCTCAGCCCCCATGGGTGTTGTTTGTCTGCACATGGCCAAAGGAATGTTTCATTTGCACTGCAGTATTTGGCTCCCCCAATTTATGTTGCAATGGGACACATACACTACTTTGCCACAGATGAGTTTTTGGTTCTGTGACCAGGAATGATCCATGCAGTTTGGCAGTTGCAGCTCTTTCTTTGTCAACAATTACCTTTTGGTCACTGTGATGATGAGGGTGTAGACCCCATTGCCACAATGGTCAAAATGTGCTTCAGCTATGGACCCCACACTTACCTTTTGGTCACTGTGATGATGGGGGTTTAGACCCCATTGCCACAATGGTCAAAATGTGCTTCAGCTATGGACCCCACACTTGCCTTTTGGTCACTGTGATGATGGGGGTTTAGACCCCATTGCCACAATGGTCAAAATGTGCTTCAGCTATGGACCCCACACTTGCCTTTTGGTCACTGTGATGATGGGGGTTTAGACCCCATTGCCACAATGGTCAAAATGTGCTTCAGCTATGGACCCCACACTTGCCTTTTGGTCACTGTGATGATGGGGGTTTAGGCCCCATTGCCACAATGGTCATGGGCTGCTTGCATTGTGGGTGCCACACACATATATGTGTGGCACATGTGCTAGGGGGTCACATTGTATGTTCAATGTCATGTTCGGTGTTGTAGGCATTTGACACAGCCTGCTCACACGCTTGTCATGGTGGTGGGGGGATGTCTTAATCTTGCATTCCCTAGGTTGTGGTGTGCTTGTTGTGTCATGCATTGTCCATCCTATGAGTGGGGGTGGTAGTAGTGGTAGGCATCCAGCCCCCTGGCTAAGGGTGGTAGTAGTGGTAGGCTTCCTGCCCCCCTGGCTAAGGGTGGTAGTAGTGGTGGGCATCCTGCCCCCCCTGGGTGAGGGTGGTAGTAGTGGTGGGCATCCTGCCCCCCCTGGGTGAGGGTGGTAGTAGTGGTGGGCATCCTGCCCCCCTGGCTAAGGGTGGTAGTAGTGGTGGGCATCCTGCCCCCCCTGGGTGAGGGTGGTAGTAGTGGTGGGCATCCTGCCCCCCCTGGGTGAGGGTGGTAGTAGTGGTGGGCATCCTGCCCCCCTGGCTAAGGGTGGTAGTAGTGGTAGGCATCCTGCCCCCCCTGGCTAAGGGTGGTAGTAGTGGTAGGCATCCTGCCCCCCTGGCTAAGGGTGGTAGTAGTGGTAGGCATCCTGCCCCCCTGGCTAAGGGTGGTAGTAGTGGTAGGCATCCTGCCCCCCTGGCTAAGGGTGGTAGTAGTGGTAGGCATCCTGCCACCCTGGCTAAGGGTGGTAGTAGTGGTAGGCATCCTGCCCCCTGGCTAAGGGTGGTAGTAGTGGTGGGCATCCTGCCCCCCTGGGTGAGGGTGGTAGTAGTGGTGGGCATCCTGCCCCCTGGCTAAGGGTGGTAGTAGTGGTAGGCATCCTGCCCCCCTGGCTAAGGGTGGTAGTAGTGGTAGGCATCCTGCCACCCTGGCTAAGGGTGGTAGTAGTGGTAGGCATCCTGCCCCCCGTGGGTGAGGGTGGTAGTAGTGGTAGGCATCCTGCCCCCATGGCTAAGGGTGGTAGTAGTGGTGGGCATCCTGCCCCCGTGGGTGAGGGTGGTAGTAGTGGTAGGCATCCTGCCCCCATGGCTAAGGGTGGTAGTAGTGGTAGGCATCCTGCCCCCCTGGCTGAGGGTGGTAGTAGTGGTAGGCATCCTGCCCCCCTGGCTAAGGGTGGTAGTAGTGGTAGGCATCCTGCCCCCCTGGCTAAGGGTGGTAGTAGTGGTGGGCATCCTGCCCCCTGGGTGAGGGTGGTAGTAGTGGTGGGCATCCTGCCCCCTGGCTAAGGGTGGTAGTAGTGGTGGGCATCCTGCCCCCCTGGGTGAGGGTGGTAGTAGTGGTAGGCATCCAGCCCCCTGGGTAAGGGTGGTAGTGGTGGTGGGCATCTGGCACCCCTGGCTAAGGGTGGTTGTGGTGGTTGGCATCCAGCCCCCCTGGGTTGGGGTGGTGGCGCGCATTCAGGCCCCTGTGTGCATATGTGGCATTGGTGATGGGCATCCCGCCCCTATGGTGCTGCTGTTGCAAGTATATTCAGATTCCCAGTGTATGTGTGTGATGTGTCGTGTACGTGTTGTATGTGTTTTGTGGTTGGTGTCTGACTTACCTTCTGCGCCGTACGCGTCCGTGCCTGTTCCGGTAGTAGATGTAGAATATTGGTATGATCGGGACGAAGGGATTCATGGTTGGTTCGTGTCGTTCGTCCTTCTCGTTGCTTCGCGTCGTCCTCGTCGCTTGGCTTCGTCCTCGTCGCTTCGCTTCGTCCTCGTCGCTTCGCGTCGTCCTCGTCTGTGCTGTGTTCGTCTCGTAGCCGTGGATCGTGTTGTGGCGCGGTCGGAGCTTATGTGCGCCTCTCCCGGATGCTTTGACGTGCCGTGCGTAGCGACGGGTTCGGCGCGTACGGAAAGCGCATCGTACTTGTCCGGCCGGACGGGGCTGCATTTTCCCTTCCGTGCGACTCGATTCGGCGTTTCCGGATTCGCCTCGGTCGGAGAACAGGACCTGGTTTGGGTGAGTACGGCTCGGCCGGGATTTTTGCTGTTGTGCGCATCGTACTTGCTCGTTCGGTGTGCTGTACGGATCGGTCGGGAAACTGGCTTTCGCATGGCTTTTTTCCCGACCGAATAGTATTGGGTGCGCCTCCGACCGAGATCGGAATCG